>JAGWCC010000025.1:1200000-1800000 GCA_022651775.1 Drusus annulatus | reverse complement strand
GACAATTATAAAATAACACATCATTTCAGAAAAAAAAAATTTTAAGAATAAAATTTTCATCGCCGCCACTGCGTTGTTTTGCATTTGTACCGTTGAATGTGTTTTATTATGGCTGTGTATACTGTGTACATTCTTTCGTCTTCTTTTTCGCAAAAAGAAAAATAACTAGCCGCTCGAATGCGGCGGAGAAAATCATAAATATGCAGCGTTCTGGAAAATAAGAATTCTTGCCAAATTTCACGGGAATACTCTAAATAACAATGGAGAAAGAATTTTCTTCATTAAGTTCTTTACATAATGTTTTCTATTAACAAAACTACATTAATGTTTTCAGATTTCCAAACAACGTGAAGGTTTTTTGTGATTTGTATTCAATTCCATGATGTCCTTTATATTATTAAATCAAAGTATTTCGTATTTTGATAAACAGCATGTTTTCATCATATAAAACTAAAATTGGTATCAATCAAACCAATGCCTTATTCTTATTTTTTTAAATAATGTGTTTTGAAACGGCGAACTCTAGGTTTGGTTTAATCAATTTTAAATTCCTTCACTTGTTTGTATTATTAAGGTTTAAAAAAAATATATTTTGATTTTAATATTTTACAATATCTAATAATCCCCTTTTCATCGTCAACTCATTTTCTTCTGGTGCTCTCTCATATCGGAGGTAGGCCAACATCATAAAAACGTGAGTAATGTCACCAAAATGTACTTTCTTTCAATCTAGTCAGTCGTCGCAGGGAGATACTCTTTGCGTGAAGGCCATTTTTATGAAAATATTCCTAGTTAGGTTAATAATGTTGGGAAAATATTCTAATTTAAATCATTATTTCGTAAGTGACTCTACGCGGTCGTTAAACTTCGTTTATTAGAATAAGCCGCACGAATCTTACCTCTTCCGTTACCGAATTATGGGGATGTTGAATTAAAATTTTAAATTCTAATTTATTTCAGTTTTAGTTTCCCATTTCTCCGCGGTCCCAACTCCAACCAGCGCCACTGATGCGACGCCCAATGTCTGAAAATTGTTTTTGGGGACATGGTCTGTTTTTAAGTAAATAGCAGAAAAGTATTACCTATGTTCTAAATGAGCTCACGAAATAAAGGTTTTTTTCTGAAAACAAAACTTATATTTTTCATTTTATACTATGCATAAACCTAAAAATATATATATAAACTCACGAGTACGTGAACTTTTCGTATTTGGAAGTAATGTTAATTGAAATAATTTTCAAGTCCCCATTAACCTAATAACCTAACCTGTAAAGTGTAATAAACATATACAATATGATAGAATGTTAGTTTTAAAATCATAAACAATCGATTATATTTTAAATGCCTCAAATATACCACTAAAACTAAATGAATATTTGTTTAGCATCAAGATAATCTTCAAAAAGTATCGATTTAAATATATCCTAAAACTGTTCCCTCAGTTCTATGCGTGAAATTACAGTGCAACGTCATCTATTTTTTTTAATAGAGAAAGAAAAAAAATCTGAAATACAAACTAAATAACGGTTTAATGGAATAAAAACAAAGGTGAATCATGAACATATTACTGAAAATATCACAAAGAGAACATTTTAGGTAGGTGGACACCATTTACGAGAAATTTTTGAATTTATTGCTAGATAGGTACTTACCTCCCATAAAAATGTATAGATATGTTCAAACATTGACAACGTAATAAATTTGTATTATAGGGCAGCAATTAATTATCAATAATTTCCTTTGCTAGTAGGTACGTACTTTTAGTATGTACTTTTCAAATTTGGAACTGATGTCAATTGAAATTACAAAATTTTAAAGATAACTCTTTCAAATCTGCGCCTACCTAATTACAATATATTTTGGAAGACATAATTCTATTTTTGAAATAGGAACTAATGTTTTTTTCTTGGCAAGTTAAGTTACATTCCATTAAGTTTAGGAGTAAATAACAACTATAGTCGGTATATTAAAACATAAACAAAAAATATATTCATTTGAGGTGAGATAACTTATAAAAAACGACTTTGAAGAAAGGAAAAGAAAAGAGATAATATGATTATTAACTAGGAGTTGGTGAAAAAATTATAACCAAACAGATTTCTGGGTTAGCCGAATGAAATAAGGCTCTAAATACTTTATGAAAATGATTCTTAAACAACTTTAATTTATTATTATTTGGTATGGGTCAATGTAATCAGAGTAGGTGATAGGTAGGTATCGGTTGATTAAATATTCTTAAAGCTGTTTGCATCGTAATTACAATTCTATATTATTGGTAGGTACTCCATACATGTAATCTTGCTAGATCGGCAACCGCTGAAGTAAAGTTAAGTGAAAAAAACAATTATTTATTAAACTTATTCATATTCAAGGCGAATCTAAAATGATGTCCACCTCCGAGTGCCGAGAGCTTAAGAGAAAACCCACGTAAAATAATTCCGCTCCTCGCAACCGCTGCTGTCGGAATCACGCAGAAGGGGGGCGAGGGAAGAAGACGGGGGAAAGGAAAGGGACGTCGCGCGCAGCTTCGCCCCGCCTCCGAAATCCGCCCAGCGTCTCCATTGGCCGGCCTAATCCCACGTGATCACTAGATGGAAAATGCCATAGAAAAAAAACAAGTAAGACAACGCCTACCAGCGAGGCGCCAGTCGCGGGCAGTTGATCGCCGCATTCGGCCGACTAGCTGGCCACATACCCACAGATAAATACATAAATAGACACTGCAGCAAATCCGAAACGTCAAGTTGACAGGTGTACTGAATTAGAAGTTGGCACCTGTCAAAAAATTGCGAATTTTCCTCTCGCGAGTTCTCGAAGATGAAAGTGAGCGAATGGTTGGTAAAAATTATTTTGTGGGATTCGTCACCTGCGGTTTGCGGCAACCCTTTTTGTGTGTGGGACCTTCGTAGCGTTTAAATTTATTTTTTCATTTGTAATAAAAATAAAATAAATCTCCTACCGAACAAAATATAGAAAACAAACTAAAAAGTGCTAAAAAAACTGTTAAAAATGTATTTTATCATTGGATTCATAATATAAATCAGTGTGTCGACATTTTTTTTCGAAAATAACTCTAAATATAAAATAATGTTATGTAAAGTGTTAGTGCCCGAACTATGATTTTCAGTTAAAAAGTGATTTTGGCGTTAGGTACCTATCTACCTAAACGTTTTACCTGCCTTTACAGCTAGGTACCTACCTACCTGTAAAGGTACATACCTACCTACCTACTTCAAACGAAAATTTGTTTGAAAAATATTTTTTTAATGTTTTCAAAGGGTTAAAAAAATGGTTCTTAACTATTTGAAAACTGGGTGGTTTTAATTTATAGGTAATTTGAAATTTCTTTACTTATATATAACCTTCTCTTAATGAGTTTTGTTTGTCTCTTCATTTTTATATGAATTGTGTTTTGTTAGAGGTCTACAATAGGCCTGTTTTATAAGGTTCTGCACACCGAACACGCCCCTTTTGAATAAAACAGATTTCAACGCGCGGTGCAGTCGGTTGAATTTAGTTGGCATTTAAGATAAGGCTCGGATAATATGAAATGCTGAGAGAATATTCTAGGCGATTCACAAAATAGTGCCTTAAACATCTTCTATACCAGCAGGTTACAGCTTTATTAAGGAATCATTATTTACATGTACCCATTACTAAGTTTTGAAAAATATTTACTTAGACGTGAAAAGCTTCTATTAATGCGTTCAATAACGTTTAATTACGACTGTTTGGATATCGTCCATATCGATTAAAAATAATTGATACACGTATTTGATATTAATTTGTAAGTGAGTACCTACATGTATGTATGTGTATTGCCCAATACATACCTATATAGGTAGAAATACTCACAGCCCCATGAAAATACAACTAATTTAAAAGACCTAAATAAGTCAATTTTTTTTTTCAGTAAATACAGTTTTTTATGTATTTAAGGTACTCGGGTAGATATTCGAAGTACCTAGCTATTGGTAAAAAAAAATTACACACTAAACACATTATTATTATTTTTTTTTTTTATCAAAATGATGAATCTAACACATAACCTATTTGTGCTTTATTTATTCATAATTCGGGAGTATGAATGACGCGCAAGTGAATGTAAGAAGTCGTGAAAGCCCCAAGAAGGTACGACATGATCGAGTGATACAAGCACTTGACTCGGATCAAATCAGTATTACGAAAGAGTATCTTTGGATGTACTATGTTGATGAAACAAGGAGACACAGTTAGATTAGCGGTCTATCCTATCTGCCTACCCTTGCGGAATGCGTTAGAAAGTGAGTTCGTGGTTTCAGGATCAAAGACGGCCAAATGCAATTTAGGTTTTTTTCAAATTTTATTTTTGTCTTCTGGTGATAAGGAATCAAATCTTAACACTAGTGCCATATTTTAACGAATGAGTCAATAAACGCAGATGTTTAGGAGAACCAAAATAAAATTTTGGAATTTGATTTTTTGTATGTAATTGTGTCATTTGTCGCAAGTCCTCATTCAAAAAATAATAGTCCACTATGTTATTTTCTGACTCATCTAATTTTCCTCGGTAGATAATATGCATCTAAGGAACCACTTCCCATCTCGAACTCAAAACTCGATTTCATTGACTCATCTCGTTCTTCCTTTCGCGCACGTACATATTTCCCTGACTCCCTGATTGTTACTAGGAAATTTGTGATGAGCAATATAGATCAAAATTAAATTAGAACCTGGAAAAACCAACAATTCTTTTGGCTGTCTTTGATACTAGGAGCCTCAAGAATGTGTGAAGGTACTAGGGGTACCTTCACACACCGGAGCATTTTTACTTGAAACTTCATATGCCTAGTTTTATAATTGCCCATAATTTAACGTAGGTACCTAATAATAACTCAAAGTAAATAAATGGGGCTCTCTGAAATTCGTCCGTTTGCCCCTCCCAGTCTTATCTTACATCTCCCGTCCACTGGCAACTCGCAACAGTCGTGTTGTATAAATACACTGGCGGCCATATGTTTCATGTCAAAAATTACACGTAATTCCTGTGTGTGGAATAAACACGATAATAGCATGTTTCGTGCATGCGATTACTATCTCTGCACGCTATGTACCCGGAACTATGTACGGGCCACATGGTCAGTACTGCGATAGTTGAACAGGAGGTCCTAGCGAAGCGATGAACTCAAACAAGCCTTACATTTTGAAGGCTCTGTTGTAATTTTAATATAAATTAATTATAAAATACATTTATCACACATAGATCAAGATTTGTTATTTCTAATTTTGGAACTGATAATTTGTGGTGGAAATTCATTTTAATGATAATTTAATAAAAACTTCACAAGTCTGAAGATGCCTATTATAGGGTGAAACCGGTCCGGTCAAAAAAAAATTAAATAATTATCATGAATACATATCAAGATTTTGGTTTCAAACAAAACTTGTTTTCTTAAATATGCCGTGTTTCGAAATTAATTTCTGTGTGTAACTCTGTAATTTTGTACAGTTAGGTAACACTTTAATTTATAACGACATGTCAAACCAGTTTGGCAAAATCATGGCCTCAGCAGATTTAAACTGTGGTTAAACCACAATAAACAAATATCTGTTCGTAACATTATAATACTTATTGGCTGTAGGTAAATATAGCACTTATTTCTTACGTAATTTAATATAAAAGGTGAAGCTTTCGAAAAGTAACTATGATAACGATATTTGTAAAATAGCTACATCATTTTGTTTAATCTATTATAATAGGAAAAAGTTAATTCCTAGTAAATAAATATTTATTTATGAATAAAAACTAAGTTTACAAAAGATTTCTTAAATATTATTCTATAATTTGCGTTAAGATCTTTTAAAAGCTTTGCATGAATACAAAAATATTAACTTTGAGACATACGGATTTCCCTAAAATGGAAATAATGTGAAAAGGGTTAATAATCAATTAGTTTTCTTATACCATAAAAATAATTATTTCATCCTGGGATTGCGTAAAGTTAGTAGTCACCCAGTTGTTATAACGTGTAGTTATTTAGGCGGTTGCTAGCCTCCGTTGGGCGGCTTCAGCGGAGGGCGGGTTAGTTGGGATTCGTTGCTCCGCCGCCCCGCCCTTCAGAGATCCGCCTCCTTTCACGACACACGGAGCCCTATAAGGCTTTAAACCCGTACATAAGGCTTCCTCGATTTGATTATTAAATTGATCCCAAGGCGGCCATTTTAATTTTGTACGTTTTACTGGTTTTGCTTGGGAATTTATGATTCACTCTTTAATTCATATGTTATAATCATAAGGCCTGTGTTCATACTACATTACACTTTTTGATGTACCTCCTTATTGACAGTAAGATGATATTCTTTGAATTACATTTAGAACAACATTTTTTTACATATTATACTACATATAGCTCTTCTCAGGTTGATTCCGACGGTAGGCACATATTTGAATGGTGAACTCAGCTGGATAGACATATTTTATCACGTAGCTTGACACACATTCGTCGGATTACCGCGGGTGGACGGTGATTTGTAAAATACCGAAATTAAATAAAAATGTTATAGGAAAAACAATCAAATCACCTACAAAATGATCAATATAAATTAGGTCTTGCATATTTTCTCATTTAAACTAGGAATTAATAACTAATTATAGAAAATAAGATCTGCACAGCGCCCTTGTGGTGATTATTCACAAAAACGGTACAATACAAATCATCCAAATATTATATTTTTTAATTCTCATACACGAACTCTTTTTCAATGATTTTGTTTGTTTGGTTTTTTTTGTGTTTAATTTTTTTTTCACGCCTTGTAGGCTTTTACGAAAATACTTGCACATTCAAATTTAATAAAATAATTAGTTAATACTATCACAAGCAGATGACGTATTCCTGTAAAATCTGGTTGTAAAATTGAAAATAGTAACCTATTTAAGATAGTAGCTCGTGTCTAGACGCCCACTTATTTTATCGACTCGACAAGCTAGCACAGGTTACAAATCTTCTGAACAGCCTATAAAAATGATCGTCGGTAGTAAAATAACGCATCCCCTAACAGATGAACAGATCCCAAGTGAGCTGCCGCAGTAAAGGCAGTAAAAGCTGTAGAGGTGTAGAGGGAGTTTCCGGCGGAAGGCGAAGGCTTCGACGCCGCCTGAATGTTAATTGGCGGCGCTACCGACGCTATAAAGCCGACGCCGACGCCTCACGTCGCTAAACCTCGGCTATTCCAGTTCCTCCCTCGCATTCCATCCCTCGTTAATTGGCGATAATTCCACCCCTTCTCTGTGCGAATTGCACAGAGCTCATTGTCACAACCATAATTAACATATTTCCTAAGCGATTCCCTCTCTTTTCAGATGATAAACAGAATTAATCAACTTTATAAACTGTAATCTAGAGTATAAAACTGTGAACAATTTCATTAAGGAATAATTTCAAGTGGTGAACATTCAACATCGTGAACTGGGTTAAAAACTTCATTATTAAAAATACAGTATTGTTTAATTAAAATTTGAAAATGCAAGAGATCTGCAATACAGCTCCGATGCCCTTGGAGGCAAACCCGCTAACGAGGAAAATAAAATGCGAAGAATTTAGCAACATGCGCGGGCAGCAAGTGATGGGGCCCGAAGATATGGGAGAAGAAGACTTTGTATCGATGAAGCCGAGGAGCCCCAACGGGGGACCAGGTCCCGAGCCAGGCTTCTGGCTCGCTGCTGTAGCCGGGGGTCCAGGCTGTACGGAGACAGGGTTCATCAACAGCCAACCCTCGATGGCGGAGTTCATGACTGCGCTGCCGCCCTTGCCGCCCGCGCTGAGAGGGGGGCTCAGCCCTAGTAGGTCTCCGCCCCCCAATATGTACCCTCATCCGCACCAGATGTAGGGCCCTGGTTCACCAGGCCTCCCGGTGCCGGAGTATCCCTGGATGAAGGAGAAGAAGACCACGAGGAAGAATAGCCAGCAAGGTGAGTGATTACTTTTATATTTAAATACCTGCATTGTCGTAAGGCTGATTTTTACACAGCTATATATTTTTCTGGCATAATATATACAGAAAAACACAGTAACTTAGTTTAGCACAACTTTATAATCGTATTTTCGATGCCGTCCGGGTTCTCTTAGGACCTAGTATCATTAAGATTTTATCTTATATAGTAAAAAAATGACAAAATTCAATTAATTTAAAATCAACCATCTTCATTGTTAAATTACTAAAATATTTAGGCCTGATGAGATTTGAGTCGAAACGAAACGGTTGGGATCACCAATATAAATAAATAGTCTTGTTTTTTTGCAAAAGACAAAACACTGTTTTATGTTCTGTTTGTATTTTTTCCGTCATCTAATGAGTAATCGATAGCGTATTTTACTTCAATGTTGTGGCTAAACGGAAAACATGCATTCGAGATAAGTAAGAATTAATAAGTCGCTTCATTCTCTTTAGTTGAGGTAGCAACAATTTCATTTTCCAGCAATCAGTCATGCAATCGGTACTGCCTGTGATTATTCACCAGCAAAACACACTTTTCAAAACGGTTGTGCATACAATGAAAAATGGGAACAATCACTTCGTTTTGACCTCCCTCCAATTATTTTCAATCATTATTTCCATGGTGCTTAACTTCGGGAACCGGAGTCGATTCATCTGTTTGTATTCTGAACAACAACTGTCCGTGGGAAAACAATGGATCCAATAACAATCTCACTCCACAATTGCCATCCTGTTTATTTTGAAATGGCCAAATTGGATTCGCCTTTTATTTGGTTCAATTATTTCGGATGATGAAAATCCATACTTACATAACTCATACACTATTCGTAGATCCATATCGCATTCGTACTGACATTCAATAAAATTAAAACACTCTAAATGATGGTATGATTGTACCAAAATATAACAGTAAATACGGACAACAAACCCTGGAGTAGAACGTGCCTAAAATGTTCAATATGTTATCAAACAATATTAAAAGTGTGAATTTTTAACAAGAGATATGCTGAATAAATGGCTCCTAAGTAGAAATATCTTATATTAGGCCCTTTTATAAATATATAGTATCTACTAATAATAATAGCAATAATATTTGGATAATTTGTATAGCGCCGTTTTTGTGAAAAATCACCTCAAGGGCGCTGTGTACTAAAGATATTAATGTATTGTTGTACTATATGATGCTGCACAGCGCATGGTATGGTGTAATGATTAGTATCTTCAGATGTGTACATTTTAATAATATTTTTAAATAATAAGATAATCTGTATTTCCATTGTATTTCCATTTTATTTCTATTGTGTTATATTTTATTTTGTATTTCTAATGTTTTTCAAAATCCTGTTGCCAAACTACTTAATTGTTGTTTAACGGAAACGATTTTATTTTTAAGTACGTAGGGAATTAATAAAACAAACATTTGACATCAGTTCCAATACAACATCTCTGTAAAACATTGAAGAAGTAGGTATAAACCATGTCACTTACGGGGTGGAGTACATATCGTCCCCGGAAAGGCAAGGTCTGAAGCGCCATTTCGCAAAATGAACACCGGATCACAAAGTTTTTTGTTTGTTTTACAATAAAATTCATAAGTCTTTAGAACTTGGTTAGATTCTGAAAAAAGGGTAACTCAGGTAACCCAATGTTCTCACTGAGTTACCTGGAGTGATAAAAAACTAAAAATGTTCCCAACTTGTGTCGCTTGAGTCAAGCGCTCTCCCAAATGAAAAAATATATTTTTGATGGATGAAGGGCCATAAAAGTCTTCAGAATCAAAAGAGAGTCGAAGCATTCGATGCAGAAAAAAAACTAATCAAAACTGCATATTTAACTCATTTTTGACCAAAGTGTCGTTTAAGGGTTAGCACACATACACACTTTTTGATTTTTTAATACAAGCAAAACTACAAATGATTTTTTATTTTATTTCCATAAGGGTAGTTAGGCAAATGTCTAAAGTTTCCAGTGAATACAATTTTTAAACAGTAATCTTTTGAATTATTCATGAAATGCATAAAGGAAGTTAAGGTAAAACATTCAAAAATGGCTGCTGTGGTTTTCTAACTGCACCTTTTACCGACATTTTAGTAAGTTTTTCATAGAATTTAAAAGATTACAGAACAAAATTTATTCACTGAAAACCTTAGTATTTCAATAACTATTAACTTTTTCGATATTTTAAACCAGTTGACTTAAAAGGTAAGTCAATATTTATGGCTTATTTTTTTCTTATATCTAATAAAAGTAGGATTTTTCTTGGCATTTTTTTTCATAAGCATAAAACATATTGTGAAAATTTAAGTGATTTATCAAAGGAATATAAACAATTTGCCGTACATAAATTTGACAGTTTGTTTTGTAATAGAATTTATGATCGTTTCCTATATTGCGGTTATAACTGTATATTTTATTTTATATAGTGAATACCGCACAAGTGTCCCAACTGCTCCCAACTATCTGGAACCAGTGGGTCTATAGCACACCTAATCAGGCTATGTTGTGAGGTTGAAGGTAGTAGGGAGGGGCAGAAGATGGGGAAGGGTAAAGTTGAAAAGTACCTGGCTATCGAGATCTGGTCACCAAACACGGCTAAAGCCATTTCAAGTAACGGCGATACTTAGTATCTACCACTCTCAATGTGCAGAAAATATACTGAACATTATTTAATATGGGTTAAATGAGAAATAACATTTTTTTTTCAAATTGCGCACGACGGGATTTGAACCCGCCACCTCTGGATTCGTAGTCTTAACCACTCGACCACGGAGTCTATCATATGGACACTCCTCTAAGATACATGCGAATAATTAAACGGTCGTGTCTTAAGTGATATGATTTTGATAGCAGACTTACCCAATGTTAATTTATATATAATTACGTATTTGCGCATTTTAGCAGTTTAACAGATACATGTTAAGCAGTTTCAGAACAACGTCGCCAGATGTTATACTATTTAGCTTACAAATAATCCCCAAGTCTAACATCACGTTTAGTGGTGACGCTCACAGCAGGCGTCACCTACTCCTGGCTACAATATCACTTTACCTCTGCCGGTGGCAGACCACAGCAGCTAGGGCTGCTACAACACAAGCAGTGATGGGCAAACTTTGCTCGAACACGTCATTATTGTGATACAAGTAATAATTGCTTTGTTACCCTTTTTGTGAACCAATGACGTGAAGTGGAGACCACCTTGAAGCACCCTACATTTAAGTTTCTTTTAAAATTATTATGTATTATTTTAATTTTAAATTTACATCATTTTGTTTTTTATTATATTTTAATAAATTATTTTTTATTGTTATTATAGTTGAGATATTTAGCTTTTTTGGACGTTATTTAAGTTCACGTAACCACAATCATTCATTCATTTATTCATTCATCAAGTGGTATAAATAAATAGCATTGCGGGCGCTGAACAAGAACAACACATCTTCTGTTGCAGTGTCGATAAACCATCGTTTGATTGGATAATTTGGCATATCTCCCTCAGCAAGTTAATGAAGTAATAGATGTGGGTATACACAAGTATCGTAAGGAATGTCCTTCCTGCCACCCTTAAATATAAGCCCGTTGTGTTTAATTTGTATTTCGCTTTCTTTCATTTTATGTCGAAGTGATGATATGAAATCATATTATTTCACATATGTGTTCCAGATCAATAATGGTCAACACATAAATACTATAATTTCATAAATTAAAAAATATGTTCAAGTTTCCTCTGCGATTAACCCGTAAATAAACGAAACCAATAATTACTTATTTTAGTCATTCGTGTATTTATTAATACTGTTTCTTCCAGATCTCAGGGAAAGTGGTGCTATCCCATGAGTTTCACATAATAATGCATAAAAAAATACGAATTGACTCTATTAGTTGTAAACGGGAACCTGCAAGAAGTCCAATGGTCCTATAAGAGTGTTTTTGATCTTGGCTATTCTTGTTCTGTAGTTGACAATTCGTTTTCTAATAGGGGTTCTACATTCAGGAGCTCGCCCTACTACGATGAAACATTGAATATACAAGACCAATAAAGCTTTTACTGTATTTTTTTTTAAATTTGCCTACCAGACTCGTTACTAGACCTACGCATTATAATCTGCAATCCATGAAAGTAACATTATTTATACCTAACCAAGAATCGCCAACCTCCAAGGACACCAGTCACTACATTTTCAAGACCATCCAAAAACTTTTTTAAAGCCACTGATCTGCCGGATAAACAATCGACAGCCTGCAAAGACTTACAACCACTGAACAAGCGGTGAAACTGACTGAATAATCTCAAGCTTAAAGCTACAACGCCGCTCGGCCCCCGCTGTTCGGGTAGCCACTGTACCCACCATCGCCACTAGAGCCCCTGCCGCCACGGAGCCCCGACACTTCGCCGCGAGCCAAGTGCACGAATAAATTAAGCCCGCGCCGAAGTGCACCGGAAAATACATTCATAATTAGAAGGCAGTAATGAGAAACGTTTTCGGAACAGTGGTGATTGGTTATTTGGTGCCGGGAGGCTACCGATTCTGTCGTTTCCTTGACAGTAGTCTGATCGCTTGGACTGTATAGATTAACTATAATAATTGCTCTTATAGATATTCGAAATCTGCTTAATGTTTCAAACATATCAATCTATTTAAGCTGTCGACTAGTTTCGGAAGAATTCGGAGACAAGAAATAAGTTTTAAATATACAATATTGTTAATTATAAAGTGGGAATAGAAAAAATCACAAAGACTTCCCTTCCTCGTGGGACAAGTAAAGATAATGCTGTAAAAACTGCGGTTTGCCTTATTATTATATTTTTTTTAAATATTAGAATACCGCACAAGAGTTTCAACTGCTCTCAACCGTCTAAAACCAGTGGTATTATACCATCCCCAACTGGGGTATTTTATGAGGTTGAAGATAGTAGGGAGGGGAAAGAGATGGGGAAGGGTAAGGTCGGGAAGTATCTGGCCATTCAGAACTGGTTATCAAACGCGGCTTAAGCCATTTCAAGCAACGTTTAGGTTCTAAATACGTTACGTACTGTTTTTATTAATTTTCCAGTGTGACAGAAAGCTCACCTAGGTTCAGGAACGTAACATAAAATTGCGTTATTCAAAAGATCAAAATACTTCCATTCATTTGATATTTAAAATGAGAAAGCAAAACAAGCAATATCCATAACTGTAGAATAGAAAACAAAATATAGAATGCGATAGTAATTATGGAAACAATAGAAAAGAATACTTGCGCGATATGCACCTAAAATGTCTAAATATTACATGGCTAATCATTGAAACAAGATTATAAGAAAACCTACTCTCCGATTAAAAAACAAAAAGCGAGATTGAAAATCAGTTACTCACCCATTTACGAGCGATCCATTGTCCCACTTTGAAGCCTTTCCGATTTCGAACGCTTCCATTTCCAAATATTATTATGATTTTCTTTTGTCCTCCTGCGGATGTGGATCGAATCAGTATAAAGGGTTTCGATAATCGATATAAGGGCGTTAAAGATTTTGACCCCAGAGATAAAGGACTCCCTGGGGAGCGACACGGGACCCTTCGCTTTAAAATACTCTTAGGTACCTCGCCGCATTTCTAAGGATTGGGAGGAATGGAAGATTTTCTTCATTTTTCGGCGATTTTATTGTTTGTTGATGTGAACTGTGCTATCATCTGTGAAGCTGTGATAAATGGAGTTGGGTTTTATTGGTACGTCTCAATTCAGAAGATTATTGTGGGAGAGAAGTGTGGAGCTTTTGATCGACTCAATTGATGTTTACTTCAAGTGATACTTGACTGAGTTTGTACGTTGTTGAAATCGTATTTTTCAAATGAATTAGAACGAGTAGGTATGTAGGTATTGCTTTGTAAGATAAAATGCCATTTCTGCTAGATTTCGTATTTTGCCACCAAGTTTTAGGTTATATAGAAGACCTGCATATCGAATAGGCGTTATGAAAGATCTACGTAGTTGTAATCTGCAGATAAAGTTTGCGTGATAAAATCCAGCATATCGAAAATATATATATATGTTTTTATTTGATATAGATTTTTTCACGTACGTAAGTAAGTACACCTAATCCATTTTTTTAATTTTTCAAATCTTTCCAGCGTGAAAGCTACCAGCTTTAAGCTTCGTCTTGGTGAGAATTCGTGCAGAATCCCCACAGAATCGAAGGGTTTTTTTAAAGTGATATCATGTATTCGTTATCGGCAAACCTATATTTTTATTTTTTCCTTGTAAATATACTGTACTGCCTCAATGTACAGTGTCTGCGGTGAGACGGAACAAACCCTTTACTTATCTTTACTAGCAAGTATTAACAGCCAAATAC
This sequence comes from Drusus annulatus, assembly GCA_022651775.1. Taxonomy (NCBI): domain Eukaryota; kingdom Metazoa; phylum Arthropoda; class Insecta; order Trichoptera; family Limnephilidae; genus Drusus; species Drusus annulatus. The sequence continues at coordinate 1,785,695 of JAGWCC010000025.1, read as the reverse complement.
TTAAAAAAAACTACTACTTTTTCTACCTTCATGCTATTTACATGAATACCTCGTTAAAATTTATTTAATTTCTGTTTTTCTTGCCAAAATTTTATGAATCTTTTAATATATAATCTAGCATTAGAAATCTTATGCCTGTTGTAAATCAAGTGTGAAAATTCTTAGTAAGGTTAGTCTTCTGCTAGCACTTGTTTAGCCCCACTTGTAGCTATATTATTTCATGCTAAAAGTACATACTAGAAATTTGTATGATCTCTTGTTGGTTATGGTAGTTACATACTTGATCTTAATGGAGATATCTCCGAATCCGACGATATACTAAGAGTTCAAAGGCTTACATTTTATTCTCGGTTGCTTTTTAGGGTTCACGCTAAATACTCAATAGTACACGCAGATACTTCAATAGTACACAACTGCTGACCTTGTACAAATCGCAAGTACGCCCCACTGTTGAATTTGGTCTGTAGCCCCTAAATACCTGAAAAAAACCCTTGACTCTGTGCAGAAACGGGCGGCCCGTTTGATAGATTCTCCTATCTTAACAAACGGATTGCAAACTTTGGAGCACAGACGTCAGGTGGGAATGCTGTCCTTGTTCTACAGGTATTTCAATGGAAGATGCTCCGAGGAACTTGCGTCATTGATCCCTTCGGCACCGGTGCATAGTCGGGAAACTTGCCAAACGCGCACCCAACATTTGTACACGGCTGACATTCAATACATGAGAACGGGTCGCTTTTACGATTCGTTCTTATGTTCAACAGCTCGGCTATGGAACGATTTGCCGGCCTCTGTGTTTCCTCCCTCCTTCAACATGGGCCTCTTCAAAACCCAAGTTCACTCCTTCCTTTCCTCAAAAAAACCCTCCACAGAGCATCCCCAAAGATGACATAGGCCCTGAGGGAAATTGTTTTCCTCAAGGCCTCCTGTGTGGAGTTATTGTAAAAAAAAAAAAACGCTTCTGAAATGAAGCATTTTCTCTTCTTCTTCACAATCCATCCCTTATTACTATTCCTTATCAATAGTCTTCAGTCTTTTAGCCATCTCCACTGATTTTATCTTGTGTTGATTTCTTGGCTTTGTTCCAATAGAGCTGAGTCTAAATCCATAATGTTTTTAAAAATAATATATGATATTAATATTATGTCCAAATATGCATTTTCTTCGAATTCATCAGGTATAGGTACCATACTTACTAATGAACACATGCAAATAGTTTAGTCCTTCTAAGTCTGATGGTTGTAATTAGTTTTGTCAGCGTTTCTAAGGCTGCATTCCATGAAATCATCATAACTATGCCCCTATGTTTGAGAATATTCCGAATATAATAAAAAAATACAAAAATATCTGTTATAAAAAACCCTCTCCACCAAAACGCAGTTTGTCATCGTGAAAATAAAACAGCCGAATACTTTGTATTTCCCACAAGGAAGCAAGCACAGCGCACAGTTCACAGTTCCATCGATTACCATATCAAAGGTCGATACCACAAAGGGAGCAACAATCGATCGGCCCGACCCCGCTGCCTGTAGGATGTCACTTAATTTGTGATGAGCCCTTTAAAAAGGTCCGCCGGGGCCGCGGGGCGCAGGGCGGAGGGGGGCGCAGTCGGGGGAGGACTACGTCATCAATCAACGTCACGCCGTCTCCAGGAACATGTGATCAAAATGAGATCCGCAAACAGACGCGAAGCAACGGCACCGCGGGCAAACAATGCAATTTGGTCACACGATTGATACGGAATAAAATAGATTGTAGATTGCAGCAACCAAAGTGACATCTTTGATCTTTATATGATCGTTGGCGTATTACGTTCGGTGGTCCGAGCTGTAGTCTGCAGGGTGGAGATTTCCGCGATGGCAGCCAACCACCTTTACGGTATCGCGAGGTGACTCATAAGTGATAAATGTGTTGTAAGCAGATTTTCCCGACATTCAGCGTAGATGCATTCGAAGATGGGTTGGGCTAGTAGTAAGCTACCTACTTGGGCTACGGAATATAGGTACAGCGAGTTATCAATGGTATATTTGCATTGTCCGTTCAATGATAGTAGCCTTGTCAAATCGTAAATTTGTATTACATACTCCCGGCGGCAGAGTTGTTGAATACAGCTTTTGTTTAACATATCTACACAGTGCTACTCAGCCTTTCCTCATTATGAAAGAAGAGTAGTCAGATATAAGACGGTAATAGTAAGGAATAACAATTCAAAACCAAAATATCGTAATGGCGGCATATGACGGGGTCCTCTAGTTGAATTTATATCAAGCATCGCAGTGTTGCTGGCGATGCTTACCGTAGTGTTACAAGCAGTTGAGACATTTTGTCAACCGGACGGGAATTTGATTGAACTGTTTTGGTTGAATGAAAGGAATTATCTAGTTTTTTAAGAAAAAATCCACACATGCAATCAAAGCGAATTGAACTGACATTTTGTTTTTTTTTTTGTAATTTGTCGCAATATTTTATTATGCTGTAATGTTTGTTTGAGGGATTTTTTTACTCAAACATAAAAAAATTATCTATTTCAAAAATGTGTAACTCTGGGGTGTAATATTAACAAAAAAATAAAAATATATAATTTTCTTATACGTACGTATGAGTGTGATAATTTCAAATTTGTATCTGATACATAGGTATAAGTGTTAACAAAATTTTCGAAATAAAAAAATAACCTTTTTCAAATCTAGACAAGCGATAAAATACCTTCAATATATTTTACACATATCAAATTATTTTTGAAATATGCGAACAAGTCCTCGCACTTTTAAGCGCTCTTGAGGTGATAATTCACAAATATGGCGGTATATAAATTAGCTAAGTATTAGTATTACTATTAAATCAAGATTTAAAAAAGATTTTGTTTTATAAATAAATAAAATTTGGTAAAAATAGAAATGACCTTTCATTATTTTTTTAATTTAATCACCTTTTAGATGCGGATGTAATTAAATACAAAATTTCATTTGGAAAAAGTCAATTTTACAAGTCTTTAAAAAGTACAGTTCTAAAAAATTGCAATCTTAAGCTTCTTCGGTCCGAGATTAGGAATGATTTTATTAAACCAACAACCATAACTTTTGATTGAAATACGATTCCATCTAAAAATAATATGGTCGTTGATCTAGAAATTCTCAAATCTAAAGTTTCATGACATCATTACTCAGTACTTATTCCAATACACCTTAAAGTGTTTGAATTTCATTAAGTGGGTCCATGCGTATTATGGGTTAGAAAATAAGAAGTTTGTAGCTTCAGACCGAATTAGCTCACTGGTCCTAATATTTCAGTTTTTTTGAACTGCCAGATATATTAATTTCATGTTATCTAGTAGTGTATACAACCAATGTCCTTCAAACTCATAAGTAGATAAAGTCACTACCTATACTTAGGTAGGCACCTTTCATTTTGTAAAGCTGAGGCAAATGGCGCCTGGAATAATTAAAATTTTGCAAAATGTTACAGAAATAACATTTTGTTAACAATTTGATAATTTATTTCTTCAACTACCTACCTACATAAAAAAATACGGTTGAACGTTCGGTAGATCTTCCCGGCATTTTTCTTAAAAATATAAGGATGCATTTTTATTTTATTTTTTACTTTAAAAGAAATACAAATATTCCCGGGTTACGAATAACTTGAAAATCTTTGAAAAACTCCTACTCCCATCATAGTTAGCGGAATCCGACGCGTTTATCCACTCAGCTACCGACCGGCATGAATGGTATATTCGTACATCCTCTATCATTCGCGTATAGGCACATTGACAGGGGATGGTTGAATGTATATTTTAAAGCTTCACACCTCACGATGCAGATGACGTAGCAAGCAGAAAATAATTGTGTTATCCTGAAAAATTTATTCCGTGTGAATTTCGTGACATATTTTTTAGATCAACCAAAAGATATTATGTGAATTAAACATTTATTATATTGAAATTATGATAAACAGATATTCTGCTATATTGTTAAGATTAATTACAAGCATCGAAAAGTGCTGTTATAATTATATATAAAACCGACAATTTAGTCATTATTTATTTATTGACGCCTTGAAGTCTTTTACTTGTAGTGACAGGGTAATCTAGTTACGTTATCATAGAAAGTTGTCCAAAATAGTATAATAACATAATAAATACAGCGATAAAATGGTGCACATGAAACAAAATGTTAATTTGAAGACACAGTGTTGTAACGGTAACCATCTATTGAACCAAACTTATTACCTGATTATTTATAGACGTAGGAACATTATACAGGGCCGTCTGTCGTATATCACAGCTAGGTGTACTCGAAAGGTAACAAGGCTCATTGGATCCAGGGCGTCCCATCGCCATTTGCTATTTTGAAGAGACATACTAAATCGCTAACTGTGCATCTTGATCATTAATCGGGTTGAGTATGTCCATTAAGAAAGTATAATCAAGATCTTCGATTGGGATTCATAACGTATAATTGATTAATAACGTATGCTGCTTATAGGTAGCTAGTTGGTTATTTTTTTTCTATTACTAATTATGCACGGCACTCTTTTTTGGCCAATCTATTCAAAGCATACATCATCCATAACATTAGAAAATAAGTATTTTTCTTACAAAATAAAGTCTAGGCACCACCGACTATATTAGCCCTAGACACATACCCTTTGTCGCGTATATACGAAGCTTTGAAAGACAACTATCTGACCCTTGATGAATTGCTCAACACAAAGTATTCTGGTACAAGATACGTGTCATGTATGAGCGAAGAAAGACACGATTTTCTTCTACGATGTCTTCGTTTCGACGATAATTTTACAGCAATTTGTGGTGAGCATAAATTTGATTTTCTTCTTCTTTCTTGCGCTTCTGAAAAATAGTTTTCACATTTTTTTTGAGCAATGAAAATCTCATTAGTTTGGTTCGCCTAAGAATAAAATACTATTTAACTTTTTTTTATTATTTTCTAAAGTATGTTGTTACAAAAACTAGTGCCTTACTATTTTTTTTAAATATATGATTATTATAACCTTTGCCCTAAAAATTGAACTAAAAATATCCACCTTAAAATTTGTTCATCAAATCGATGAACGGTTAGGTTTAATGGGGTTCGTACGAACGTTAGGTGTCCGAGGTTAAAAGCTAAATCCTATCAAGCAGGTACAGTAGCATTACAGAGTAGAATGACACTAATTTGTGGATACCATTACACGCTTCTGAATTCTCCTGACTAGCGTTGTCTGGCAACACATAATATTACATTGTAACAATCGGGTTGTGGCAATGATTTTATCGCCGTCCAATCGTATTTATGTCAAAGTTCACTTTTTTACGCCATGATGATCATAATAATACTTTAAAAAAAATATTAATATTTTGCATTGCAAATAAAAAAAAGTTAACATATCGTCGCCAGAAAGGCAAAAGGGCTGAAGCGCCGTTTTGGGAAGTTAACACCGGAGCACTTTAGAGTTTTTTTTGTTTTAAAATCAAATTCATAGGTCTTCAGAACCTGGTTGGATTTTGAAAATAAAAGTTTACTCAGGTAATTTAACTCTCACTGAGTTACCTGAAGCGACAAAAATCCAAACAAAAACAGACTTGTGTCGCTTGAGTCAAGCCTTCTCTAAAATGATATATATATCTTAGATGGCTGAAGGGCCACAAAAGACTTCAGAATCAAACGAGAGTCAGAGCATTCGATGCAAAAAAGAACCGTTTAAAACTACATATTTAACTATTTTTTTTACCGGAGCGTCTTTTAAACTCTTTAGCCATTCCAGCGATGATATAATAAATAATTGATGGTATAAAATGAATAAAACAAAGATTCGCCAAACTTAACACCAAAAAATATATACAAAACATTGCAGGCATGGCGTCAATGAGGAGAAACTATTTTAAAATTCAATATGATATTCCCTTAAAATATCTCCTCACTTGTGCAAAATATAACGAGTTCAGAACAGATTTAGTTTAAAAGCAATACACCCCTGCTCACCAGGTAAGCGGCTACCTCAGTGGTCAAGCGGTTAAGATTCTCGACTATGACTCCGGAGGTAGCGGGTTTGAGGCCCGGCTTACAAGCAAAGCTTAAAGCTTCAAAGCTCCTTCACTCATGGTGAAAAAAACTTTGCTTACTGGAAATAGCTGCGTCGACCTTGCATTTTCGTACGGAAAAACCTGTGGAAATTACATGTTGCCAGAGCTCACCGTTTTAACTACTGCATAGACACAAATATCAACATTGTGGAATAAAATATCGTTAAATTACTGAAACAATTTTTTTTTTAATTGTTGGTAAATGTTTTTTTTTTCATGAAAAACTTAAGGCAATATTGAAATCGTTCATTAATTGCAAGTTGATATCAACACAGCCTCCGCGCGCCGGCTTCACACACGCCGTGACTCGGCACAACCTACAATCCGTACAACAATAATAATTTTTGTGTGTGGGCCTTTCTCACCAGTCATCGCCCCTGTGTAATCCCACCGCACCTACCGCCTATTCACACCCGCCGGTCTGTATCGATATTTTAATAAATGAAATTACATTTTTGATTCATAGGTGGTACTAATTCAAAACCGGTAGCCGCCCGACAAGAACGAAAAATAAATTCGTTTTTTTTGTTGGTTATTTTTATAAACATTGTTTGACTGCTTTTTGAAGCGGTAGGAACTGAGCTGGTAAGATTTGATGTTTAGGTAATGATTTTTTACTGTACTATTTAGTTATTATAAAATAATATATGGTGTATTTGCTGCACTTTCCAGAGCGGTAGATACTGTAATTATTCTAAGTATGTGTACTTCCCTGGTAAAAACCACGATTCAGAATCGAAACCTTGTTCGAAATTGCTTTAACCGTGTTTGGTAACCAGATCTGAATAATCAGGTACTTTGCAATCTTCGTTTTCCCCATCTCCTTTCCTTTTAAAGTCCCTTCAGCCTCACAACATACCCCAATTGGTGCGCCATAGTCACACTGTCTCCGGGCACTCGGCATTAGTTGGGAATCTTATGCGGTATTAACTTTTTTTTTAAAGTGAGAAGAGAAGAAGAAATCGACATAATATTAAACTGATAAAATTCTTGGCTCAATTCCTTGCAAAGTCATAGTAATATATCGTCGCTGGAAAGGCAAAAGGATTTTAGCGACAATTTGGTAAAAATGCGTTAAATATGCAGTTGTGATCAATGCTCTGACTCTCTTTTGATTTTAAGAGACTTTTATGGCCCTTCAATCATCTTAAATATATTTACCATTTGGGAGAAGGCTTGACTCAAGCGATACAAGTTTGGGACTTTTTTAAGATTTTTGTCGCTTCAGGTAACTCAGTGAAAGTTTATTCATTTGAGTATTTTATTTATTTTCAAAATTCAACCAGATTCTGAAGACCTATGAATTTGATTGTAAAACAATAAAAACTTTAAAATGCTCCGGTGTTAACTTCCCAAAACGGCGCTTCAGCTCTTTTGCCTTTCCGGCGACGATACATGATCTTAGCGATAAACGGTTAATCTGTGTGTATGAAGCGGCAATGTCTTTGGAACAGTGAGCTTTGGCGTCATGAAAAAAGCACAACATTTCAGACTGGATGTGCTGGATCGACACGAGTTTCAGGTGATTTTAAACATGACCTGCAAAGCCTTTAATATCCGAACAACTCTCAAGAATAGACTAGCATAAGACAATACGTCATTTTAAACATGACCTGCAAAGCCTTTAATATCCAAACAACTCTCGAGAACAGACTAGCATAAGACAAGACGTCATTTTAAACATGACCTGCAAAGCCTTTAATATCCAAACAACTCTCGAGAACAGACTAGCATAAGACAAGACGTCATTTTAAACATGACCTGCAAAGCCTTTAATATCCAAACAACTCTCGAGAACAGACTAGCATAAGACAAGACGTCATTTTAAACATGACCGGCAAAGCCTTTAATATTCAAACAACTCTCGAGAACAGACTAGCATAAGACAAGACGTCATTTTGATGGTCAGTATTATTCATATCTGACAAATGATAACGAGTCGAAATTAAGGTTTTATTGTTTAATATACATTCGAAGATACGTAATGATGACCAAAAATTGATCGAACGCTGACGGGCCGGGAACCATTATTTGAATCAGCAAAGTTGAAAAAAATATATACTGTGTCGATTACGTCGAATCTGAGAGGAGTTAATAAAATTTATTTTCAAATCCCTACCTACCTAATAAAGTAGCTGCCTATAATATATTTTGGCAGACATTATTCTACAGTTAAGACGGAACTAATATTTTGTTATGGCAAGTCAAGTTACATCCCGTGATTTTTTTACAAGTAACTAGTGCAGCAATATAAAATAATTTTTTACAGGAAAAAATAACACAGAAATGTATATATTATCTTTGTATTTATACCCGGCGAAAAGTTTAAAGTTCTACCGTAGCAAAAGGCATCTCTCTCACCGCTCACCGCTCACCGCTCACCGCTCACCGCTCACCGCTCACCGCTCACCGCTCATCGCTCACCGCTCACCGCTCACCGCTCACCGCTCACCGCTCACCGCTCACCGCTCACCGCTCACCGCTCACCGCTCACCGCTCACCGCTCACCGCTCACCGCTCACCGCTCACCGCTCACCGCTCATCGCTCATCGCTCACCGCTCACCATTAACGGGGTAGAAAAGATTATCTCCTCATGAATCCACCTCTAACCACAGTTGACACATAAAGCAGGACAAATATTCCTTGGCACATATATATATATAATAGTGAGACAAGTGTTAAGTTGACTGAATGCTGTAGAAATTAGATCCCTGAGGCGTATGTGCAGTAAAACTATGTATGACCGTGTTAAAAATGTGGATATTCGGAAAGAATGCAAGGCTGATGTAAGCGTAATGAATAGGATTAAGAAAGGGACGCTTAGGTCGATTAAGCATGTCGAACGAATGAACGAATAAAGGAGTGATAAAAGAATATATGACGCGAAAGTGAATGGAAGAAGAAGTCAAGGACGCCTGAGGAAGACATGGCACGATCAAGTGAATCAAATACTTGAGTCGGACCATGAATGGGCCAGAATAACAGAAGAGTTTGTATGATACAATGTATGAATGTGAATAAATCAAGGAGTGTGTGCAAGACAGAGTTGTATGACAGTCCATCCTCTCTGCCTACCCCTACGGAGAAACGTCGCGATGGGTAGTTCGTTAATGAGTTGGGATAAAGAAATAATGTTATTAACACGATAACGAAGAAAATAATTTCATGTACACACCTCCATGCATGCATTCACAAATACTTATATTGTGGAAAAATGCTTCAACTACGTGTCCAATAATTTGTATAACTACGATTATGTACATACATTTTTAATAAAACTTTTTATGAATATACCTAAATTTCTTTCGCATTTTGCACAATATTTCAAATGACGCTTGCCGCTAAGCCGCACTTTGTAGAGTAGAAATAAATTAAATAATTATACATCCAGGAGCCGATAAAATCTGATACACTTTAGTTCGTGCTAGGTCTATTGTAAAACCCGCCACACACAATGAGATCTGTCGTCAAATTCGTCGAGTTGAAGTAAACATTTTTGTGTGCATTATTGAAAATTTTATTGCATAGTACAGATAATATTCTTGGTACACCTGCGCTTGTTGCACCTGTTTTTAAAATGTATAGGTATTTATTATTAAATTCTACTTTTTTATTTATCGTGACAGCTGTTTCTTTAAGGTTAGGTTTACATCATGCTAAGAATATCCTATCAACAGGTTTAATGTTTTACGATTTCTGACTTATAATATATCTAAAACGTATTTTTTTTTTTTTTACATGAATACCGCACAAGAGTCTTAACTGCTCCCAACCGTCTAGAGCCAGTGAGACTATGGCATCCCCAAATTGGGTATTTTGTGAGGCTGAAGGTAGTGGGGAGGGGAAGGAGATCGGGAAGAGGAAGGTTGGGAAGTACCTGGCTATTCAGATCTGGTCACCATTTCAAGAAACGTTTTCGATTCTTAATGGCGGTCTTTCACCAGGGCGATACTTAGAGTATCTACCACTCTGGAACGTGCCGCAAATATACTTGTTATTATTTTTATATGAATTAAATAAAAGTTATTGGCGCACGCCGGGCTTGAAACCGCGACCTTTGGATTCGTAGTCGAGCGTCTTACCACTCGACCATGGAGGCCGTAATGTATGCCGTATGTCCTTCATAGTAAAACTACAACAGTCGCTTTCTCTGTAGCATATTATTTTTGTTTTTTCAGATACCTAACTAGTTTATATTTTTTGATACTTTACAAAAGTACCACGCTACATTATTTATATGGCGAGGTTGTTAACCTGACTAACCATAATGTCATCTCTCAACAAAAACAGGTGGAGAGGGTCGAATAGTACCCTACCATGTCTTGGAGTACACTCTTTGCTCTATTCCTATTCGTTTACCTATTTATTCTTCGTCATACCTACTATTTTCGTCTGTCTGTCTTCTTGGGGCGTCCTCAACTTCTTAATTCACCCACTAGCGCGTCATATATACACTCTACACGTCAAAATCATCTAAGCGTTAATTTATTAAGAAACTGCGCTTTTTGTTTTACAAATACTTTGAAGATCTCGTTGAACGACATAGCACTAGGTGCGTGGTCGACTTGTCGCGTATCGTGACAACTCGAAGAGCAGTAATTATTGTTACGTCGTGAAGCCTTCGGCCGCTTTGATGTTTTGAACGATTCGAGAAATCTCGCGATTCAAAATTTTGATTAAAGGCCTCGTTCGCATAACATTTCAGAATACGAAATCAACAAATAGCGTGCTGCAGAATATTAAAATAATTTTTCCGAGCTAATTTTCCTTCGTGAGTTATGGTTATTTTGAATTTTTCGTGTTGCCGGGCTTTGAAATTATGGAACCTGTTATATTCTGAAATTAAATTTAACCGTTGGAATTCTCAGAAGTATTATAATTTCGTTTCTTCCTAATTTGAAAGGATTATAATGGTTGCCTAAATTTGTGGATGAAGCTTAATAATTGAAAATGAATAATCAAAACTATTTGTAATTCTGTACCTACCGACTTCTTCAGATTATGTCAGTAAACCATTTTTAGGAAGAAACAAGTCCAAATAAGTGATGAAATATTCACGTTTCAAAATTTTTAATTAAATTGGAAAACATAACGACAGTTATAAAAAACAATCGATAAACAAATTTTGGTGATATGGTAATCATATGAAATGAGTTGTTCCTTTTTTTAATATTATCCGCTGTCAAAATTTATAATTCTACGAAGAAATTTTTGCAATCTTGACTTAATAAAAATTATTTCTTTATAAAAAATATAAACATTTTATATCACATATAAATATACGAGTATATGGATAATACTTATTTTTGTCTCAAACTGGTTTGTCGATGCGTATTCATCTTATTATGCTTTTTATGCTTGGAATGGTTTTTAAAATCATAATCGAAATTGGCTAGATAACGGAATAATCTACCAGTATCGATGCGGATGAGTGATTTCGGGGGCGGGGTCTCTAGTAAGAATACGATTATTGCGTCGAATGTATTGTAAGTGTATTTATCAATATATATATATTTATTTTTTTACGTGAATACCGCACAAGAGTCTCAACTGCTCCCAACATCTAGAGCCAGTGAGACCAAGGCATTCCCAAATAGGATATGTTGTGAGGCTGAAGGTGGTGGGGAGGGGAAGGAGATTGGGAAGGGGAAGGTTGGGAAGTATCTGGCTATTCAGATCTGGTCACCAAACACGGCTAAAGCCATTTCAAGCAACGTTTCGATTCTGAATGGTGGTCTTTCACCAGGGCGATACTTAGAGTATCTACCACTCTGGAACGTGCCGCAAATATACTTTTTATTATTTTTATATGAATTAAATGTGTTATGACACATTTAATTCATGTAAAAATAATTGGCGTACGCCAGGTTTGAACCCGCGACCTTTTGATTCGTAGTCGAGCGTTTTACCACTCGACCATGGAGGCCGTACTTATAATAATCGTATTACCCATACTTTTAACACGATTGTGTTCATAAGAGTAAAGCTAGTCAAACCAACTGCACTCGTAGTTTGCGATTCTTTACGGGCTACCATTTACAATAGATATTTAGCTATCCATTTTATAGATGGTTTTACTAATATTTCAGTCTATTGAAGCACCCTTGAGGTGATATTTTACAAAAATTGCGCTGTATAAGCTATCCAAGTTTTATTATTATTTTCGCGTTTGTGTGATTCGTAAATGACACGTATAGTTTTGGTTCAGCATTTGAATAATAATAGAATATTAAAAATATAGTTTTTAACAACATAAAGCTTTTTTAAACCATTAGAAAAGAACATTTTGTTTTTATTCTCCTTCTTTCTATGATTTTGATTCCTTGAAATAATTTTAACCATCAAATAAATTTTTAAACCACAATATATGAAATCGTTAGTAATATAAAAAACTGCATGCGATGGGCGGGCCCCGTCTGTACTAATGAACAGAGCTGAATATCGTATGCGTGACCAGTGCTGTACTGGGCCTCGGTAGGCGTACCATCCCCGCCTACTTTTTGATGCATTGATATTGGATATTGCGAGGAATATTCGTATTGTTACATCACGTCCAATGGCTCGGGGAAATTTGATAGATGATGAAATTAAGTTAACAGACAACGGTTTACTATCTCCTATTAAAAATAATAAATCTCCAGACTTAACGATTTCGACTAAACCCACCTAACAAAACTCGAGAAACTATTTTAAACAAAGTTCATGTTTGATTAACTAGCTACACATTATTATTTTAAATACAATCCGTGTTAAAACGTTTTGGACTCTGATGGGAATTGAACCAATAACTTATGGATATTAAGTTTAGTAATTTGATTACTCCATACCGTGACTGCATTTTTGAACCAATACTAGTAGTTACTCCGAGTTTAAAAAAAATACATCTTATTGAACATTTGAAAAATATGATAACTACCCGGTATCTTTTTTTATCAGTTGATGTTTATTTCAAGCCTCAAGAGCTCGTGATGGATTTTAAGTTTCGAATTGAAAAATGATACGTTAGCCTAGAAATTCAAGACTAAAAAACTGTGCCACTTTCATGACTAGAGATTTGGTGCCTTCAACTACCAGAAGCACAGAATCACGTATTTATTAATTGTTCTAGAAGTAGCTCACTTCAACATCTAGCACTGGTGATTCCGGCACGACTCTCCAATTTCAGTATTTCACAAAATTCTCGTTTTACCAGAACACGTTGCATGGATCGTTTTTGATCGCTTACAATTGACAACATAAAATTGGTACCTTACTACATATTATGAAATAAAAGAAATGTGGATGGGCATTGGTTTGTGCGAAATGTTTAGACACTGAACAAATAATCCGTAGAATTGCGATCTATATTGACTCGAAATAAGAGTGACGTCACCAATCTAAATGATAATCCACAGCTGGGCTCGCCAAAGGTAAATGAAAACGAAGACCTGTTAAACAAAACAAAACCAAAACGATACACTAAAAAGTTTGACCAATTTCACCTGAAGTACGGTAAAATTAAGCTTATTTTGAGCATAGAGATACGTTCACAATACACTTATGGCAGTGTGTTTTGCCCTTATCTCGTATACAATTTCAACAGGTTTTAGTAATTTAACACTTCACTAACTAAACTTTTATTAATAGTGTATGTACATAATCGTAGTTATACAAATTATTGGACACGTAGTTGAAGCATTTTTACACATTATTTATATATGCATGCATGGAGGTGTGTACATGAAATTATTTTCTTCGTTATCATGTTAATAACATTATTTCTTTATCCCAACTCATTAACTAACCACCCATCACGCCGTTTCCCCGCAGAGGTAGGCAGAGAGAACGGACCGCCATACAAATCTGTCTTGGCACATACTCCTTGTTTCATTCACATTCGTACATCGTCTCTTACATACTCTTCTGTTATTTTGCCATGTCTTCTTCGAGCGTATCCGACTTCATCTTCCATTCACTGTAGTGTCATATATTATTTTCACACTCCTTTCTTCGTTCATTTGCTCTACATGCCCAAACCATCTTAATGTTTCTTTATTGATCTTATTCATTACGCTTACATCAGCCTTGCGTCTTTTTGAAGATATCTACATTTTTAACACGGTCTCACATAGTTTTACTGCACATACGCCTCAGGGATCTCTTTTCTACACCAATCAGTCTAATTAACACTTGTCTCGCTATTATATAAAGTTTAACGTTTGCTTGATGTAGTTCGAATGCCAACTTAAAAGAAAATCTCACCTTATACGAATAAGAACCAGTAACTAGAATGACTAAGACCACGAAGCTGCTTTGTTTTACCGCACGAAGGTCTTTGTTTTAAAAACTTTCCGCGTCGGTAATCTTGAACCCCCCTCTACGGTAAAAAAAAAGTGTAGAGTGGGGAGGGTTGAACCCTCGCGTGGCTGCGGGCGATTTGCCCCAGACACGAACTTACCCTGAGCCCAATCATTTAACAAGGAAACATAATCTAAAGTTTGTAGCGACTGATATGACGCTCGAATCTGAGTCTGTTGCTCCGAGATTTATGTATGGTGGAAAGTGCACTTAAAACATCTTTTTTTTGTTCTCGACTTAAAAAACTTGTGGATACATTCATTTGAAGTAATATTTTTCTTTATTTATTTTGACTTCTGTATTTGATAATAAATTTAATGTATCTAAGAAAACACCTAGGTATTCTTACTGTATAATTTTGATATTATGGTATTACATAGGTAGATAGGTTTCAATTGCAAGTCAGTTAATTTTTCCCATAGTGAAATTCCTAAAACTGTATAGAAAAACAAGAGCATCCTTAATTTCCAAAATTTCGCTTCTCGGGAGGTTCTGATAAAATAAACCATTTAATCATAACTCCTCCCTCTATTAACGACTGAGAACATCATGATAAAGGAGACTCGATGTTTCGAGTCATCTTTGAGTATAATTATTAAACTTATTGTTTTTTTCTACACCAATGAACATTATCTACAGAACTATCAGCAGAAAATTTAAAATTAAAATTATGGTAAAAAATAATTTTGCTTACCCGGTAAAGAAAAATAACGTCAACTTTTTTTTCTTTAATTATTGAAAAATATCAATAATCTTCAACGCAAATATGAAACAGAAAAAGCCACAAACTAAAAAGAATTAACGGTCGTGACCGAGACTTGAACTCATAACCTCGACTCTATTCGGGAGTAACGCCTCTGCCAATTGAGCTACCGAGACCATTTTGATATCTCATACCTACTTCATGGAAAATCACTAATATTGTTTTTATTTTTCATTTCTTCCGATATAGGCCGACATCTTTTTTTTATTTGCTGGATCGTCTTCAACATAAAATTATACTGGATAGGGATGTTTTCATTGACAATATTCTTGATTCATCAAATTATTGAAGTGAAATCTACTGCTAGATTTAGTAATAAAAGAGACACTCTCTGAGCCAACTTTTTGCTGTGAGAGTGAGAAAAAATGTTCAAAACTTCAAATATAAAGCTCGTGGTATGTAAACAATTTTTTTTAAAAAAAACAGCACACTTTCAAAATCCACAAAACCACTAAATTGCTTCCGAAAAATCATAACAATATTTCGCATAATGCATCCATTGTACCTTAATAAATATTATTTATCCACAATACAAACACATAAATAATATTTTTCGCACTTCTCGTAGACTTAACGTGCACTAAATCAAAAAAGTGCATCGCTATGGTCAAAAAAGCACCATAAATTTTCAACCATTGAGGTTTCTATCGACTAAATTAGGCTTATTAGGCCTCAGCGGCTGGGGTCGTCCCAATCAGACCCAAATTTATGACCATTTTTCAAAAATAAATCAATGTTCCCAGTCGGACGTTGATTCATGAAGTGCCGGCCCAAAGGCCTCTCGTCGTCTCTCTGGAGGCTTCGCACCGCCAACAGGGTGAAGGACTTGTGTCATTTACCTGTTGTTATTAAATTTACAGCATACCCACAACATATTATTATCAGATAATATATTGGAAATTGGTTTGAGAATAACTCCAAAAGTAGAATGCAGAAACATTGGAATAGTGATATTTAAATATAATGTATTTAAAACTAATTATCACACTTCAATTTATAAGTAATAAAAGATGGCACAGGCAAAATAAGACCAAAAAGAGTACAGATAGAGAATAAGCAACATTATAAAATAAACTAAATTTTCTGTGATTTTTTTTTTTGCAATTTATATTTACTTCATTTCATTATTTGTACTTTATGAAATTAATTGCATTGTACTATCCCTGTTTACCGTTTGGAATAAACCATAATTGTAATTAGTAGATAATATAAATATTTTTCTGAAATTCGGCAACCAAATTCTTTTAGCCATAATTGTTTTACATCGTTGTTAAGATATCAAATAATTTGAAAACAAAAATCCGACTTTTTGCTTGAAAACATCAGATCTTAAAAATGGAAAGTTTCCTATTTAAATATATAGTTTTGCTTCTGTTGGCTATGAACGCCATTTTTCAAACAATTCTAATTCCGACTATCTATTTTATTTTGCTAACAGTAATCCTCCACTCTCAGTTCAAACTGTTTAAAAATATATACACGAGTATGTCACGCTTTTCCTACTGGCGGGATCAAAATCATTTCATATCGAAGAATACTCATATCATGGTTTATCCGACTCAGCTAATCAACACCTCATTCAACTTATCAATATATCAAAAAAATAGTCCTACTAAACAAAAATCATCAATGAAGAAAATGAATGATTCATTTTGGCATATCTAATGAATGAATTGATTCGTACTTGAATGCTATGTGGGTATCTACGATTAACGCTATTCAATAAGCATCAAATATTATATAAATTATTTTAGGTTATTAATTATTACTGGTGGCTCAAAGCCAAAATATTGTATTTCCACAAATTATCATTTTGACATAAACTAATTTAAAAAATGAATCCCTTGGTAAAGTAGATTAAATCGCTTTGAAATATGAGAATATCTTTGAAATGGTGTGAGTTAGAGATGCCACGTATTATACGAGTATTAACACGAGCAAATTGTAGAGTTTAGTTCATAACGTATTTTCGCCATAAAGCGCAGATACTATGTCTTGACTTGAAACCATCGTGTGTAATCAAATATTCTGTAAGAACACAATATACACAGATGCTTGTTAGTGTGGGCGTAGAACGGTTCTACCTGTGAATTGTATGTATTGTGGCGCATAATGCTGATGTTGGGAGATCGGGCGTATTGCACACAATAGAAAACAGGTATAGGATCCGAGATGAAAGGGGCGGATAATCCTGTTTGCGGCGCGGGTAAATCATTTTAAATTTGGCTAATTGCTGTAAAAATCATACAACAATAGACCGAATAAGAGCGTTACGCAATGAAAGGAAGCCGCCCGCGCCGATGAGCCACAAAAACCTCACAAAAACCACATTGAAAAACCAACTCAACTTCTTGTGTTTGAAAAGCGAAAGTGATTTATTGTTGTCAGACCTAGGTATGACCTGCTGTGGTTTTTTTAAGATTTTTTTTACCTGGCAACTAATTTACGGTTCGATTTTTAATTTGAACGGATATTTAAACTAATTCGGCGGCCAGACTCACTCCAAAAGCGGCGCCGGACTAGGAACTGAATAAATTGGCTAATCAATCAGGAACGATTATAATATATGTATTATAAAATAATGCGTTAATATTTCGTTACTTGATTTCTTTGTTCAATTTATCATTTGTTTTTAATTATATTAACTCAAAATTATTCAAGTTGAGTGTTAGTTTGAACGTCTGAAGGTGAATGTAAATAGGTTGCTACCTCGCTGTAGGCTGTAATGCGCAGGTTCAGCTGGATTTTCTTAAATTCATAAGGTTTTCGACTGTGATTTTCGTGAAAGTTAAATAAAATTATAAAATATTTTTTGGTAGTAAAATAATTTCCCTTTAAAAAGGCATGAATATCCTACGACCAGTGTTTTACATAATATGTTTTACTATAAATCACGCTAGTATAAAAGTACTGTTAATTGTAAGAACATTTTACTTGAACGTGCAGTCTCAACTGCACAGATTCAGTAAGACTTGACATCCAGAATCGGGGTATTTATTGACGATGAATGGAAGTAGAGAGGGGAAGTAGCTTGATAAAAGAAAGGTAGGGAAGTATCTGGCTATTCGGATCGGGTCATAAAACACGTCGAAAGTCTTTCCTCAAAGCAATACTGAGAGTGTTTACCAATTCGGAACGTGTCGCAAATCTACAATTTATTATTAATTCTAATTTTAAAACTGTTAATTCGTGGTGGAACTACATTTTAATGATTTTAATAATACTAAATTTTAAACTTTATTCCATTTTTTATTATTTAAGACCTGACCGGTTCCACCTTAAGACGGGCATCTTCAGACTGTCTAAAGATGCCCGTCATAAGGTGGTACCGGTTAGGTCTTAAATAAAAAAATAGTGGTTTAAAGTTAAAAGTTTGGTATTGTTAAAATCATAAATTTATTATTATAAATTTTTAATTAAATATGAAATAAAACACACGTTAATTAGATATTATGTGCTTGCCCACGCTGAGATTGGAACGCACGACCTCTGGATTCGTGTCGAGAATTCTTAACCGCTCGGTAACGTAGAGGTCGTTAATAATTCATATAGACTTGTATTCCTGATGAAAAATGATGACGTAAATATTTAAACTACCATTTGATTGAACTAGAATGTGCATAAAAAGAATGCATTACGTTCCTCTTGATTTGATAACTGCTGACCTGGAGATTAAAATAATGACATTTCGGTATTATTTATACAAAGATCGCTGTTTTTATTACAACTTTGACATGGCGCTATTTAAGTAGTATTTTTTTATTTTTCACTTGACTTTCTGGAGCATCCCCGATTTCTTCTTCCTTCCACTTGCACACTAGCACTAGTTTTTTTCCATAAAAATAAACATTTTTACGAACCAATCAATTAATTAAGTAATCTTAATAGTTTCGGTATCTGTTTATAAATAAACTAATTGTTCAGCCAATCCTTTCCGAAATTGAATCACCAAGCGAACCGATCGACCCATTGCAAACAACACAAATTGGGGAAAATGCAAATGAGGAACGTGGTTAACGAATGGCCACGACCTGTTGTTAACCAGACGAGTGATTGTTGGAGCCTTGATCATACGATACATCACCCAGAATCCCGAAACGGGGTCCTCGGTACACTACGAGGGTTGGAAATGATCATGAAACAATAGAGGTTCGGACCTTAGACAAATATTGAAAACAATTTTATTCGCATAGGTATTCCATCCAGAGTTGAAAGAAACAAATTACTCGCGTAGGTGCATGTTTCATACTTTTATATATATATTTTTAAGTAAATACCGCACAACAGTCCCAACTGCTCCCAATCTAGAGACAAAGAGACTATGGCATCCCCAATCGGTATATGCTGTGAGGCTGAAGGTAGTGGGGAGGGGAATGAAATGGAAAAGAATAAGGTTGAGAAGTACCTGGCTATTCAAATCTGGTCACCAAACACAGCTTAAGCCATTTCAAGCAACGTTTCGATTATTAATGATGGTATTCCACCAGGGTGATAATTAAAGTATCTACCACTCTGGAAGGTGCCGCAAATATATTAAATATTATTTTATATGAATTAAATGTGTGATGACACATATTAATTAAATGAAATTTATTTGTGAACACCGGGCTTGAACCCGCAACCTTTAAATTCGTTCGATCACGCAGGTCGTCATACTTGCATAGAGCATGTTTAAAAAATTCAGTAAAATTTTAAAAATATACAAAAAAATTAACACATCAAAAAGAACAGCCTGTAAAACTTTTCGAATAACTGTAAAAACTTTTAGAATATTCAAAATCGATGAAGGTATAAACTTGTTGTCTCTTTTTCGCGAATAAAAATAAATAGTAAAAAACATGAAAATACTTACTGTTTCTCAGTGACGTTTGGCAAAGACATCACTGTCGGAATTGTATATATATATCCACCAAAACACACAATCCTAAGTGTGTGTTGATGGGTCAGGTATGGAAAGGGTTTAGGTATATGGCGCAGGCTTAGAGCAATAATATACAAGAGAGAGCGCTGTAGAGAGAACTGTTGACAGATTTCACAAGGTTTGGCGGACTCGGCTAGACCTGGGCGTGGCTGGGACTAGGGCTAGGGTATTTATACATCCATTCAAAGCACATGTCGACATAATGTTTTTGTTTATTCGTATAACCACTTTTTCTCAGTATTGTTAAAAATGATATATATGACATGTAACCTAACAAACCATTGGGTTATATTATGTTGAGTTTTGTCAATTTATTTCTCTTTATCATAATGTGTAGGCGGAGTCAACGGAGACGCGGGACAAGAAGAACATTCTAACAATACTTTAAAGCGGTGTGATAATTAGGGAAAAATTGTTGTCACTTTCTTTTTTCTTATGGTGTATGACGTAATAACCCACGGAGAAAGTGCCCAAATCTGTATGGGTTGGGTAAAAAGAATTAGCTCTCACTCCATATATTGTTACTTCAAGGACGCAGGTCAAGGTCAAAGTAAATTAATTAATTAATGAGAATCCTTACGAAACTTAGACGGTGAGAAAGGTAATACTAATATAACTGTAATACTTACAGGATTCCAGTGTTCGCTAAAAACTTTCATATTCGCATTGCATCCCCTACAGTGCTTTCATCCGATGTCGAGGGTGAAATCAGCGACCCTTGCCTCTAGTCTAGTACAACGCTAAAACTTACACTTTACGAGTTTACAGACCTCTTCTTGGCGTTTACAGCCCTTGTCGAGTGACTAACAAAGACGGATTTCTCTGGGGTTGATTCGCGACACATTATTTGCCAAAAATATGAAAATGATATACCTGACAATTTTTTAGAATAAAAAATATTTTTATAACAAATATTTTTGTGTTTCAAACGACTATGGAATGGACATGTAGAGCGAATGAACAAAGAAAGGAGTGTGAAAAGAATATATGATGCGAAAGTGAATGGAAGAAGAAGTCGAGAAGCCCGAGGAAGACATGGCACGATCAAGTAAATTAAATACTTGAATAGGGTCATGTGAAGAGTCAGAACAACAGAAGAGTATGAAAGAGACGATGTACGAATATGAATGAAGCAAGTAGTGTGTGCCAAAACAGAGTTATATGGCAGTCCGTCCTCTATGACTACCCCTGCGGAGAAACGGCGTGATGGTTAGTTAGTTAGTTTCATAGAATATGATTGAAATTGAAAATTACTTTTAAGCATTACTGCTCATGTTTTTAAATATTTAAATACTATCAATAATCCAAAACACAAATTTGAAACGGAAAATAAAAAGACAATGGTTACAACTGAGACTCGAACTCGGATCCTCTACTCTATCCGCGAGACAAAGCTTCAACCGATTCGGCCATTGCGACCTCAATAGAAAGTGGCATTTTAATCGATATCATATTCTTATTTAAAATTATCATTACTTTAATTTGACAGCCTGCATGGTCGAGTGGTAAGACGCTCGACTACGAATATAGAGGTCCCGGGTTCGAACCCGGCGTGCGTAAATAAATTTTATTTAATTTATATGTGTCATAACACATTTAATTGATTGAAAATAAAATACAGTATATTTGCGGCACGTTCCAGAGTGGTAGATACTCGTAGTATCGCTTTGGTGAAAGACCACCATTCAGAATTGAAACGTTGCTTGAAATGACTTGTTTGGTGAACAGATCTGAATAGCCAGGTACTTCCCAACCTTCCCCTTCCTCATCTCCTTTCCCTCCCCTCTACCTTAAGCCTCACAACATACCCCTTTTGGGTATGTCATAGTCTCACTGGCTCTAGACGGTTGGGAGCAACACGTAAAAAAATAAGAAAATATGCGAAATTAGCGAAAAAAGATAAATTAGTTTTTTTTTATACACGATATTTTCACCCCGGTTTGAACCTATGACCCATGACTCGAAGCGAAATCATTCACTGTAATTGCCCGACTTGCTTTGATTTAGAAATAACTATAATCTTTAAAGTTGGATTTATGACTATCCAATAGTCAGGAGGTTGAAACAAATCCGACAGTTATTTTATTTAATCTTCCACGTGACGTTTAAATCTAAGCGTTCCAAATTTGAAATCCCGATCCGTTCCGGAAGCGGTTCCAGTTCCCAGAGGTGTCGTGCTGACCCCTTCCGGGTGACAAAGTGGCTGACGGTAGGGCGATGTACAAGCACTGTACAGTCGTACGCCCCAATCACATAAATAACTCTAGCGGACTCGGGAACATCAAACCTCCTTCCCCAAGCCGGGCAGGATATCTGAACGACTTGCAATTGTTGAAAACTAAGCGAAAGTAACGAGTGTTTGAAGGTCGTTGCTTGGGAATGTATTGAAATCAGGTGAGCTTTTTACTTTCATTACATTTTTTGTATAATTCGCCGCATGACAGCTACAAAGAAGTGCACACTGTGCCCAACGTGATAATGATTTTTTAAATTATTTTAATAATTTATTCATAGAGTAAATGATAATAATAATAATATTTGGATGATTTGAATAGCGCCGTTTTTGTGAAATATCACCTCAAGGGCGCTGTACAGATCTTATTTTCTATTATTACATATTAATCTCTAGTTAAAATAAGAAAATATACAGGAACATACTTACCTGGCAGGTTTCATCTGATAGACACTTATTAACTTAAAATTATAATTGTGATTTTTATTTTAGTTTTATTTTTTCCCATCAGGGCATGGGAGCGAAATTAAAAAATGGACTTTCTGAATTTGTCGTCTATACAGGATTTGGTTAAAACTTGAATATTTAAAGGTGATTTGTCGAGAGACAGATTATGTTGAGATTCTTTTAGTGGATTAAAGGATATGAGAGTCTGAAAAGGTAAGTTTTCAGTTTGGACCGAAATTCTGTTGGGCTCGTTATACATCTTAGTTCCACAGGGAGTTTATTCCAAGCCTTCGGCCCCAAAACTCCGAAAGCGCGATCTCCAAACTTGGTATTAGGATTGCGTTTGCGTTCTATCAACCTTCCGGTAGCCGATGACGTTGCTGATCTAAGAGTCAACTGCCTTAGAAGAATATTTTCTGGAACGCATAGTTCGGTGATGTACAGTGGGGCCATTTCGTTAATGGATTTAAACACCATCCAGCACAACTTGTACTGGATTCTTTCAGTGCACTTGAGCCAGTGAAGGTTCCGAAGGTGCTCTGAAATATGGGAATATTTAGATACCCCGGTGATAAGCCTTGCTGCAGCATTAAAAACTGATTGTAGTTTATTAGTTTGGTATTTAGGAAAGCTGGCGTAAATACCGTTACAGTAGTCGAGCCGTGAGACTATATACGAATCAATCAGTAGTTTAGTTGCTTCTATCGGAAGATTTCTTTTGACAGACTTGAGTTGTCTCAGATGAAAAAACCCGGTACTTACAGTCCGATTTATTTGAATTTTTAGCGAAAGGTCCGAATCCAGATTTTTGGTAGAGTAGTATCTATCCAAGGCAGTGAAGTCAGTTTTTGATGATTTTAACCTGACTCGGCGTACCTGGGCGTGTCTAAGACTAAAGCTACGGTATTTATACATCCATTCATATCACATATCGACACAATGTTTTTGTTTGTTCGTATGGCCACTTTTTCACAGTATTTTTATCAACAAAAATATAGCACATAACTTAAAAAACCGTTTAGTTGTGTCAAGTTTAGTGGCATAGTAAAAAATGTGGGCGGAGTCCCGCGGTGACCCAGGAGCCCATGATCATCGTGACAGTACGTAGAAGCGGAGTATTATATTTGTTGTCTCTTTCTCTCTCACGGTATACGACGTAAAAGCCCGGAGAAAGTGATTTATCGCAAGTTTGTGTAGGTTGGGTAAAAATAATTAACTCCCCTTCTATATATTGTTACTTCAAGAATTTATCAATTACATTCAATATTTAATTTTTCATTTTAAATTCATATACCTATAAATAAAGAGGAGCGCCTCTTACGGATTTATTTCTAAGGTACTATGTCCTCTTAACACGTGAAGTGCCTTCGTACATCAATGTGAAAATACACAGTTTATTCCAGCCTCAGAAGGGTTTGTTGAGAAAATTCCCTGAGGGGAATGCGGTCGGGTCTATTTGTTTGTCTCGACCCCGCGTGGTCACGTGGTGCAATCATCTCACCAGCGCGGTTGGACACGTGATATATTAGTATGAATACAATGCATAAAATAAAAAACATTTTCATTCATAAATTTGCTCATATATATTTTAATTTGTTTTTTCGCTTCATTCACATTCATACACCATGCAAGAATCGCGCAAACTCCCAGTATATAGCTACTCAGATTGAATTGTTAAACATAACAAAGTCATAGCAAGCAATGTTTAGATTCTAGGTGGTATAAGACGAATGTCTATCTAATATCAAACTTGTTATTTCTGAATTTCTGTAAGAGCAGAACTCTATCTCGGATAGGAAATAATGGTATAGTTTTACGTTGAATGTTAAACAACTGTCTGGAGCCAGTGGGACTATGGCATCATTAATTGGGGTATGTTGTGAGGATGAAAGGAGTGAGTGGGAGAAGAAGATGGGGAAGATGAAGGTTGAGAAGTACCTCGCTATTCAGATCTGGTCACCAAACACGTCATTTCAAGCAAAGTTTCGATGATGGTGGTCTTCCACCAGGGTGATACTGATTATATCTACGAGTATTACTCTGGAATGTACAATATATTATTTTACATGAAATAACACATAACAACTATTTTTTATTTATTAAAATGGTAAGATCTTCGTCGGAATGGGAAAAAGGCTGAAGCGCCATTTTGAGAAGTTTACACCAGAGTACTTTGAAGTTTTTTTTTGTTTTACAATAAAATTCGTAAGGCTTCAGTACCAGGTAGGATTTTGAAAAAAAAAGTTAACTCAATTAACTCAATGCTCTCACTGAGTGGTAACTATGCGGTAACTATGAGGTATGAAGCGACATAACGCTAAAAAAAAGTCCCAAACTTGTGTCGCTTGATCAAACCAAATGGTAAATATATTTTTAATGGCTGAAGGGCCACAAAAGACTTCAGAATTAAATGAGAGTCAAAGCATTTGATGCAGATAAAAAAAAAACACTGATCAAAACTGCATTTTCAACTCAGTTTTTACCAAAGTGTCGCAAAAGCCCTTTTGCCTTTCCGGCGATGATATAGAACAAAAAATTACATTTCTTGGTATTTTATTCCTAGAAAATTAAAAAATAAACTCATTCCGGAATGGACAAAAATTATAAGATCAAAAGGAATAATATTAAATAATAAAATAAAAAATTTCGCCCGCCAGGATTTGAGCCTCTAGATTTTAATTGCTCGAATACGAAGGTCGAGTAAAATACGAAATACAAAAATTAACTTACTTTAACAGAAAAAGCTTCTGTGGTGGTGAGTTGAAAATATCTTATTGAAATTATTGCATGTTGCCACTTTTCTTATCGATCACTTAATTATTATGTAGCTGCTCTTTTAAGGATTGGGCCAAGTAGCTTAATCAATTTACCTTTCACAGTTAATCGCGATTCTGAAATATTTGTCTTTAAACGTTAATAATGAATTTAGTATAACACAGTAATATTTTCTTCACACATAATAAACTGAAATTCTGCTCGGAAACTACGGATATCTCTGCAAATTCACCATTTCCAATATTCTCGTTTTCTCCCTTATCCTTTTTTTCTCCTATATTCGTCTTAATACTTCTTCATATCACCTATCCATCCCCATGACGATCCAGAATATCATCCCTTCAAGGGAGCCCTAATGAATCTTCATCCCTTAACACGACCACCCGAGGGGGTGGCAGAGCATTTAATCTGGGAAATAAATGAACAGGTTTTGTCAAACTGCAGCCCCCTCTAATAGAGCCCACGCCTTATTGGATACTAAGACAAAACATTTAGCAGCAATAATATCATCACTTCTATCATTAATATAAATTCAGTATCATGATACTCACGAGCTTGGATAAATAATCCAATGTTTGAAATAATGATAAACGCAATACTATTATTTTTAAGGTTTATTAATGTGTAACAATAAAAATCAACTAACGTATGCTTCTTAGGTTCTTGGATATTTAAAACACCTCTTCAAGATAGTTGTTTGTAATCGAATTTTATTAATATTATTATCAGTTCTAACCCATGAAATTACAGAATGTAGACGCTCGACTACTATTCCAAAATCACAATTCAAATCCCAGCGGGGGTAAATAAAATGCTTTTAATTAATATGTGATATTTCATATTTAATTAATATAAAAATAATATCTACTTTATTTGCGCGCCTTCCGGAAAGCTAGATACTTTGAGTATCGCTCTGTTGAAAGACCACCATTCAGAATCGTAACGTTGCTTGAAATGGATTTAGCTGTGTTTGGTGAACAGATTTGAATAGCCAAGTACTTCCCAACCTTCCTTTACTCCATCTCCTTCCCTTCTCCACTACCTTCAGCCTCACAACATATCCCAATCGGGGATGGTTTAGTCCCACCGGCTCCAGACGATTGGGACTCTCGTGTTAAGGTATATGAAATAGGAATATGTAGGTAGATGTATGACGGGTTGGGCGAGGGGGCAGTTTACCCCATGCGAGAGAAGTTGCAATATTAAACACCGCAAATGACCGGCATCTGAGCTCTCCCACAACCCGACGGACCACAACACCCAGAATCCACCCGGAATCCACCCAGAGCCACCCCCAAACACCCACAAAACACACAGACATCTCTCCACCAAGGAGCATTGGATCAGGGTCGCGTGCATTTCTTTGTCGAATCGAAAAAGTGTTACAAAATGCAATAAATTAATATAATATCTTAACCATGAAAGCGAAAATCTACATTTGGAACTTTTAAAGTGTTATTTCTGGCATCATGAAGTTTTAACACCTTTCCTCTCTCTAATTTCTTGGTCGTCATGACACAAGAGCTCCAACTGCACCCAGCCGTCCAAAGTCAGTGAAAGGAGGGAGGAATGGAAGGAGATGAGGAAGAGGAAGGTGAGAAAGTACCTAGCTATTCAGATCTGGTCACCAAACACAGCTAAAGCAATCCTGAGAAACGTATCGATTCTGCACTATGGTCGTTCACCAGGGTAATACTGAAAGTATTTTCCACTCTCGAATCTTAGACCGTAGATACAATTTTTTTTTCAAGAATTAATTTTTTCTTTTTCCAACGCAAATATCTGACAACACCGATTATTTAAATCGATATCTTAAAATTGGGGACAACATGCTTATACTTATACCATTTTTTGTTAAAATGCAATTTCATTGAATAAACCAAATGTTGAATCTCCGGGTTTCGGATCCGTACCGTACAGGCAACAGCGCCACGTATCTGGCACATCTGTTAACTCTACATGGGTACATTGAATTAGATGCAGCAAAATGTCTTTATTTTATTTGTGTCAACCCTGCTAATATGATTCCACAGGCCTGTGCGCCGCTAACCACCTACTCCGTGGAAAGACTAATGATAGAATGCACTAATAGTCAGCAGGGTTGCCCCTCGCGGCAGATGGGGGAGGCTACTAATGGATGAGCGGCACGACACTATTAAGAAACATCAGCTGTTTGTATCTTGTGTCGATACTGAGACATCTCATGGCCTTACGATTCTACTTACAATATTAATAGTATACAGGAAATATATTATGCAATATGTTTACTTCTTATCGTATTCTCGATATTGATATAAAAAAAAATGATTTTTGATGAAAAAAATCTTAAATATTTAAATTTCTTGGTACCGTGGATCTAGTCAACGATCTAGAAACGAAAAATGTTCGAACTCGCACATTCGAAAGAATCAACTATAAATAATTTAATTTAGTCAGTACGTATGATCGCATGAGTGTGAACTTTTCAAATTTGGAACTGGTGTTAATTGTTTTTTTTTTACCTTTTTAATATAGTAATCACCTACAATAAAGTTTCGAAGATATTATTTTATATTTTAAATGGAACTATCGTTTTTTTTTCTTGGCAAGTGAAGTTACATTTCGTATTATTTTACGGATAACAACTATTGTAATAAATAATTACACAAAAAATAACACATCGAATCAAACTAACAATTTATTTTTTGAAAAAATCTTCCTGAAAAATTTTTTTATAATGTATAGAATCAGTACAAAAACTCGCTTCCCAAAGCTGTCCAATAAATTTTTGAAATCAAGTTTAATTAACATTTTTAAATTTATTTATAAATTAACGGACTATTCCAATTACAAAAAAGACATATAAGACACGAAATGGGAAAAAGAGCAACAGAGAAGGAATAGCACATACATAATAATAAATGAAGCGATGACAAAAACAGGACAAAATAAACATAAGAGAGAACATTCAAGCCATAATCCAGTCAATGTTTTGGTAGAGTCGTAAAGAATGACAAACATCATTTAGCCTGCTACCAAAAATTTCAAGACCATGGCTTGAGTTAACAAGTCTTGACATTCTGGACATTGGAGAATCATACCCAAAATTAGTATTGTGATGATTGAGGAACAGCAATTCATTATTTCTGAGTCTACGGCAAAGAATGTTGAACTGGATAAGTTGCAACAGAGAAGGTTAGTCAATAAAACAATTAATAATTTTGTAAATGAAAATTAAATCAAAGTTTCCTGCGCTTTTCTAATGAAGACATTTTCAATAATTGTTCAATTTCATCATATGAATAATCGCCTCTTTCTCGCCCTAATCTCCATGTAATACCGCGTAAGAAGCGATGTTGTACGGATTCAATATGATGAATATGAACTTAAAAGTAAATTATGTAGGCATTAAAAAAATACTTGTATTTTGAACTTGAAAAAATAAGCATATTATAATAAAATGTATTATGGGATAAATGGTTCCGATTTAAAATACTGCTAAGATTCGGTTCACGGAATCGAAATGAGTCGCTTCATTTCATTATTCCTCTTCGCTTCCTTTAAATGTTTACCTATTATAAAGGATGTTAAATCTTACATTGCCTTCCGTTATCTTTATTCAAAGTGGAAAAAGCCAATCAGAGTAAAATCCGGATTCCGACTACTTCTCTAAAGAAACCAATTCGGGAAGTAGAGAAGAGAAATGGAAAGGGGGTGAATTATAAAAAAAAAAAATCGATGGGGACAAAATAAATTGAAGGCTTTTCTTAGGATGCATAATTATTTTATTTACCGACGATAAAATAAACCTTAATTTACGCATATTATTCTATACCGCAAAGGGAAATATTCTGGAAAAAAAATCTTATTAACTTAAGCTATAATCATTTTAAAAGTAAGAATAGGTCAGTTACCACAACTCTGATGCAAATATTTATCATTATGCTTTAAAATCCATATGTTTTTTAAGGATTCTAATTTTTGCAGCCATCAAATAAAATAATAAATTATTAATAATACTTTATACAAGATAAATGAAATAAAATATTTTACCTGATGATTATTGACTGTTATCATTAAACTAATAAACAACCGCACAAAATAAAACTAATGATACAACAGAAAGTAATTATTTATTCATAAAAATTATATTTCAATTAAAAACATGAATCTTCATTTTACTATTAAACATAAAATATAAAATAATATATAATATAAAATATAATATACTTAAAATGCGATTAGTAAAATAATTTTATCTTTGCAAAAAGAAATTACTATCTGTTTCTGCCATAAAAATATAGCGCTATTGAACTTTTGTAAAAAATATAAGACATTTCTTGAGATTGGCTTTCAGTTAAGCTTCCCAATAGCCCATTTGAATGGGAACTTCTAAACCCCCTCGTCCCTGATCACTCTGATCAGTTTACTTTCCTCACTCATCCTTCCCTCACCCTCGCCATCTCCCTCTCCATCTCTCGCTGACTCTAGCCTACCCTCTACAAATAACGGTATCAGTTATCAGCGAGGTGCTCCCATAATAAACCCTTGTGAACATTAGTAAAACAAGTGCTTTTGCGTATCAAAGCACGTTGGAAGTTTGCCTGTAATGTTTATTGAGTAGAATAAATATTTTTCATAATTCTCCTAATATTATTAGAATTTTTATCTAATTTAGAAATATTTGTTACCGGAGTCCATACAAATTCTCTTTTATATTCACCCAATGGAAAAAAATCCGCAACTACACTCAGCTCACTATCAAACTAAGGGTTAGACTTTCGTGACATATTATAAGCTATAATGATAGCAGAATCATGTCCATTTATTTCGTAAACAAATGGCTAAGTAAGTAAATAAGTTAAACTACTTTGACAATTCACCCTAATGTAATCTAGAAATTTCATTTCGTAAAAAAATGTAAATAACGGATCTAAGTTAATTTCATTATGGCGACTTGTGATGTGCATTAATACTCGGAGGTTACGTTGTGACCAAGTAAGGTTTTCCGTGCACATTTTACATACGCTAACGGTCTGATGTTGATCCCTCGTTTAGCTTTGAGTTAATAATAATAATAATAGTGAACTTATATAGCGCAGTTTTGTGATATTTCACCTCAAGTGCGCTTCATGCTAAATTAATTATGCTAATAAGATTAACTAACAAGGAGAAAATAATACATAATATGTATACAAATTATTTAGTTCTTATATTACATAAATAAATTGCAATCCACTTGTCATAAGGTGATAGTTCATTAAAAAAAACGTTGCAGAAGGGTCATGATTCTTTAATCATTACTCAAGTAAATGAGAAATTTATTTATATTACAAAAAATAAAACAAACGTGAAAATACGATTGTATGCTAAAGTGATAGCATTGTACTATTTTACATAGGTGTATCATTCATTTAAGATCAAACATTTTAAGTTGCAATTTACTGGCACGGGTTTGACGCCTGACACCTGGTGTAGTATTATTTATGGATAAATCATAAAAAAACCATATATAGAACTTGTGTTTACAAGTAATGACACAAGACAATACAGATTAAAATAGTATGTACAGCATTATACATTATTAAAAATACAAACCGCCTCATATTCAGTTGTGTTACACTTCCTACATTCCTAGAAGGACTTGGGAATAAAGAAAGCAGAATGCTCCCAGTAACCGCGCCGTAAATACACATTGAAACGTTTAATACTCGTAATTCGTTATCTGCGACGGATACTGGGGTAGTTTACACCCTCGCGGTCTCTCTCCCACTTCATCACCCCCTCCTCCACCCAACAGGAAAGGGAGGGGTGAGGGGAAGGAAGGGAACCGATTTTCCCGTTTTCATGTATCTTAACGAAAGCGATAGATTAGACGCGAGATAAAAATTCATTTTGTTAAGTTCAGAGGTGCGGTGATGACAGTTCCCTCAGATTATAATACCCTTATATTTAAAGCCGATTCTTAAATATATTCACGTATCTAAAACGTTTTCTACAACCGAAGGGGTGGATTTGAAAAGTACTTGTATTATAGATGCTCCTAATAATTTTGACGTTGAACTACCACTTATACCTCGATAGGGATATTTATTATTTAGAATAATAATTAAAAGAATGGAATGAAACAATAACTTTGTATTAGACCACAATTTTTTTTTATGACCGACCGGTTTCGCTTAGCCTAGGCATTATCGTTGTACAAAATTAAACTTAACAAAAATACATAGTGTTTGGTTATATATACATACAAACGGAGAACACAATATAAAATAAAATAAGAGAACAGTGAGAAAATAATAAAATAAAAACATAACATTTCAAAGTTATATTTGTACTAATAAATCAATTGAAAAAACTATTGTCCTATTTCACCCTTAATATAACGACCGATTTTTTGAACAAATTAATTTAAATAAAACCTCCCCCATCTCATAATTCTGCGGAATCTAAAGGAAGTCTAACTAGGTAATCAATTATAATAATCCAATTTTTATCTGTTTAAAAGCATTGTAATTCTGTTTATATTCATTATTGAAATAACATTTTATAATTCATCTGGTTGTATAAGGTCAGCCGTATTTACAATTATAAGAATCTTTAACCTCTGTCTTCAAGAATCTTCAAAATATTTGGTCATATCCAAGAACAAGCAAAAAAACGACTGGTTTTGATAATATATATCCAGTCGATGGACTGCCATAAAGATGAGGTAACAGCTGTGTTGTCTTCCAAATACATAGTCAATATGTGGTGAAACCTGTAGATATACACAGCCTGTTCAAAAGAAAAGGTGAATTTTGAATTTTCGCGGGCTGTGTACGTTCGATTATCGATTTTTGTTGTTTTATGTTGGTACACATATGTTTATCATATGTTAGCATTTTCAGCCATTTTGGATTAGCGGTTTGTTTTTGACAACTGGAAAGGTTGGTCACGTTTTTGTGTGTTCTTCGATTTTTTACTTTTGAAAAAAATGGATCAAAGAATAAAATCCATGATTTGTTTTTCCACAACTCCAGGACGCTCATCGTCATTAACATCTTCTCGGCCAAAAAGGCGTAAAGCGCTTGTACCACTTATAAACACTTTTTTGAGACAAAGTAGACTCGCCGAATGCCACAGTCAACATTTTAAGTGCGTTGGAGCACTTTATTCCATTTTTAACGCAAAATTTAATACATATTCTTTGATCCATTTATTTCAAAAGTAACAAATCGAAGAACACACAAAAACGTGATTAACCTTACCAGTTGTCAAAAACAAACCGCTAATCTAAAATGGCTGATAATGCTAACATATGATTAACATATGTGTACCAACATAACAAAAAAAAAACGATTATCGAATGTACACAGCCCGCGAAAATTCAAAATTCACCTTTTCTTTTGAACAGGCCTCGTATATTCCGTTTATCTGTGATAAAAAACAAAATGTTAAAGTTACCCGCCTCAAATTACGACTTATAATTTATTATTATGGAAATATATTAGACATTAGCCTCGTGGACAAACAATGAAATAAATTAAAATATTCTACTACAGCCGTGTGATTTGGGTTTATATAATATATTATATTCTATGGAAAAAATTGACATAATCTATGTACCAACATAACAAAAAAAAATCGATAATCGAATGTACACAGCCCGCGAAAATTCAAAATTCACCTTTTCTTTTGAACAGGCCTCGTATCTACCCTTCAATAAATAATAAGAAATAATTGATTTTTGCATATAAGATACTCTTTCAATTTTATAAACTCAAGTGTTTATGGATAAACCGTTATCTTCATTAATGAGTATCCAATATAGATTTTCTATAGAGTGATCTTTCGTCAAAGATTTCACATGACTGGTCACTAAATAAAGCTAAAGGAGCTTTAAAAAAATATTTGAGCGATTTTAATAAAAATAGAGTTCTACAAAATATGCTTCCATTAAAACAAAGCATTCAAGTTTTTCAGCAAAAACAGAGCCTTACAAGGCAAAAATAAGCTATATTGGTAATTTTCAATTATTATAGGTATTTTGTATGTAAAATGGTACTATACTACTTTGATATTTTCAGCACATGTAGGAAAACCTAATTATTTATAATATTCTCTGGATTAAATAAACGGAATTAGAATTTGTAGGAACCATATTATCTATCATAAAAATAAACACGTGCTGTTACCACTTTACTGCTCACAAGATATTTACTATATAATAGTGATATACTAAATTCAATCATTTATATGCAATCTTATATACAACCATTAGAGCTGATTTCCTTTGGTGGAATCAATTTCGGTAAAATAGACATGCTTAACGTTATGTTGTTGTATATTGTAAAAGCATAAAGCGGTACAATATACAAACAAGGTACAAGTATTAACACACCATCGATTGTTGTCGAAACCATGGTGTTGGTGGGATTCTTACAAAGGAAATAATTTTAAAGGAAGAATTGTAGAAAAGGATTAGTGATTAAAAATAACATAAAAATCAATGATATACTTCTATAATTTTCAACGTTCTGAACGTTGGTGGGATTCTTACAAAGGAAATAATTTTAAAGGAAGAATTGTAGAAAATGATTAGTGATTAAAAATAACATAAAAATCAATGATATACTTCTATAATTTTCAACGTTCTGAACGTTTATTTGTAGTTTTTATTTTGTTTTATTTGATAAGAGTTCTAACTGCTTGGGAACAGTAGAATTACGGCATTCTCGGCATGGTGTCATGTTTCGAGGCTGAATTATATGGCGGAGAGAAAGGAGAATTTACAATACGTGAAATAAATTAATTTACTAGAACAAATAAATAACCAAATAAATTGAACAAAAACATACTCACCCCAAGAATCCACCATTTCACTACCCATCTTAAATCACCACTATATTATTTATTGCCTGTGGTATTTTTTGAGTAGGTATTTACTTCTTCATTTCCAAAAAAAGACTTGTGAATCGAAAAACTTTAACTTTGATTTGTTATATTACACTTAAGGTACACGGGATTCACAAATTCGTGAAAAGTGGCAGCGGGGCCCTTCGACAACTGTAAGCGCCACTGCTCGCCGGAAAAAGATTTACTACCCCTCCAAATGCCACTGGCGAGGAGTGGTGTCATAAATTTATAAAAATTACGAACCGAAATGATACAAAACATGACAAAGTAAATAAGTGCTGGAATAAAATTGGCACCAATGCAAGCATATTGGTATAAAATGTTAAAAAAGTAATCTATGATATTTTTTCATTAACTTTTTGAACGCTGAAAAAATCTTACACTGTAGTATTTTTGAGTTCTAATTACCGTATAAGTTGGTACCCGCTGTGGCATTTGAACACAATCCACTATCATTCAAGCTTTAGATAAAATTTAGTCTTTTTTTTAATCAACAACAAATATTGATTTATTTTTTCAGAATAATTGAGAAACAATCCAACAATTGTTATATGTAACTTGTAATCCATACAAATATTCGGTTTGACTTAGCCAGATTTGATTTAATAAAGGATGTATCGTAACGTACGTATGTTTTAAACGTGTATGTAATATTTGAAGCTATGCATGAATTAACACATTATAGGGAAAAGAGCGAAATCAAAGAATACTTTAAATTCATCCGCCACTGATCCGTGAGGCGCGGAGCGGGGAGCGGGGAGCACCCCCGCCAAGACGAGTGGCGTGCAGAAACCGCGAGCGGGCGCGGCTGAACTTCTTTTCGGCAATTTAGCACCAAACAGATAATAAAACGCTTTTAATGCGGTGAAGTCGCTGTACTCCACCGGGGGGCTCTTTAAATTTAAAATACTGCGCCTAAATGCCTCCGCGCTAACCCCCCTCCGAAAGGGGGAACTCCTTGGCTCGGAGCGAGGAGGTGTTAGACTTAGGAGGATGCTGGATTTAACGCTTTGCATATGCCAAAAATTACATGTTGTGATACACCACGGAAATATCCTAAGAATTTGCAATTTCGTTAGAAATCGTAAATGTTACGTTTTCGGAAGAGAGAAAAGTAAAAAATCGAAGAACACACAAAAACGTGACCAACCTTTCCAGTTGTCAAAAACAAACCAATAATCCAAAATGGCTGATAATGCTAACATATGATAAACATATGTGTACCAAGATAACAAAAAAAAACGATAATCGAATGTACACACCCCGCGAAAATTCAAAATTCACCTTTTCTTTTGAACAGACTATGTAATATAGTGCTTTTTGTATTCGAGTTTCTTAAATTTATTTAAAAAAAATCTATTCTGCCGAGGTAATTCGTAGATTTCAAATTGAAAAAATTATACAGCTCATTCCGAAATTTAAATTACAAGCAAACAATTCTTTCGCTAGTCTAGAAATTAAACATAAAAGGCTTATTCCAGAAAAGCGAAAACAAAAATTATATGGTTGTGCAGTTTTTTGTTTTTTTAGTTGTGTAAATACTTGTTTCCTCATTTGGCCACATTCAAAATTAACGGTGTCAAGCTGCACCCTATTTTACCAAAGTTCATGTCGAGAAGAACTTACCGTTCATTTATGTTTTTGTTCTTAGTACCGTTGGTACTTTAGTTTATACGTACGAGTATTATTTCACACTAGAGGCATCCACTGGTTTCTCATCTTTGGTTAGAACTCATTCCTCTTATCTAAATGCAGCTATTGAGGATTATTTTTCTTAACCGCCATTATCGCTCGGTTCAGGAGGAATGGCTGCCGCGGGATTTATGCTCAAAGATTTGGCAGATTTTTCCCGGCTTCTTGCAGTTTAGCGGAACGTTTACCTGCAATCGCTTGAACCCGCTATCGACAAAACTTCGGAGATGCTTTTTCAAATACTACGTGTTTTTCGGAAAAGATTTTACTGGCTTCTGAAAAATGTAGATTCAAGGAAAAAGATCCTATGTAAATCAGTGGTGTAATTATTTTCTTACCCCTCTTAACCAACTATCATAAACCGAACATCGAGTACCTAGCAAACTGAACTAGTTCATAAAATGACGTTCTGCAGGGCACAGTTCATCAACAAAATGACTTTTTGTGAGGATTTATCCAGGATTTATTATAAAGAAAAGCATTACGTCTAGTATTATAATATTTAATAAAATATAAGGAACATTGGCTACTTAATTTAATGGATGATTTCATATACCTACTTAAAAATATGCAAATTTCTCACGAAAGGAAATAGGGAAGAGGAAGGTTGTGAAGTACCTAACTCTTCAGATCTGGTCACCAAACATGTCTAAAGTCATTTAGAGCAAAGTTTTGTTTCCCAATTGTGGCCTATCACCAAGCGATACTAAAAGATCTTTCCCTTTGGAACATGCCTCTTACAAACTGCTCGATATTTTATAAAAATTACCACATAAATTTTTATTTGATTTATTTGCGCACGCCGGGTTTTTGACCTGACCTCTGGTTCAAAAGTCAAGATTTTTACCGCTAGACCACGGAATTTGAGCTATTCCCGATAGTAAGCATATTCCACCACGTGAAATAGTTCCATTAACGAAGTTGAGATGGTTGCCTTTAGAACGTATCATATGCTTGTTTTATATCGATATCATTTACTTTTATTGTTTTTGATTTTTTTAAATGCTCTTTATCTGTTTATACCCGTATTTATAATGTTTCTTAGAACTTTTTTCTTCTTATATCCCCATATGTACGAATATATGTACACAAGTTTTGCTTTTAAATGATCTTTGTTTATATGCACTCACTGTCACCTACTTCAGAACAGGTTCTAATAATCTAGTGAAGTAGGTAATGTAAAAAATAAAAGAAACAAAAAGTTAATAAGTGAATTTAATTTAAAATACCCATTAAATAATTGCTCTGAGGGTTCTTGACCCATTTTTACGAAACGAAGGCGAAGAAAATTGAAAATCAATATCCGGTTTACCGAACTTTAAGTAGTACGCTGTTCAGGTTCGCCGGAAGTTCTACCAAAGCCTTGGGGCGATCGAAGTCTGTAACATTGCTTACATTATTTACCTGAAATATTGTGAAAACATGTTTTAAATTTATGTACGAGAATAAACAGAAACTAATCCTTGTAGATATGTAATAGAATACGCTTTTGAATCGAGAGGTTAGTGCTTTGATTATCCCTGCAGCGCTACGATATTTTAATAATGAATTTACATAACCCAGTTTTGTGAAACTTCACCACAAGTGCGCTTTACACTAAGTTACTTAACCCAATATAATATATAACAGATAAGTATGCAAATCAAAACTATCGAAAAAAAATTTCAGATATAGGTTTAGCAGTGTATGTGTATATCAACAGATGAACAAAATAATTTACTTGAAGCTAAGGGTGTAAAAGCACTAAAAATGTAAATTAAAAATAATAAAAATAACAGAAGACTCTCAACTGCTCCCAACCGCTGAGAGCCTGTGAGACTATGGCATCCCCGATTGGGCTATGTGAGGCTTGAGGTAGTGGGGAGAAGAAGGAGATAAGTAAGAGGAAGGTTGGGAAGTATCTGCCTATTCAGATTTGATCACCAAACATGGTTACAGCCGTTTCAAGCAACGTTTCAATTCTGAATGGTAGTCTTACACCGCGGTGATCCATAGAGTATCTACCATTCTGGAACGTGCCGCAAATGTACTACGTATAATTTTATATTAATTGAGTGGGTACACATACAATATTTTTTTTAATGGCGCACGCCAGGTTTGTACCCGTGACCTTTGTAGTCGTAGTCGAGCGTGATAAATATAAACAAATTTGTCAAAACAAAAAAAATGAAACAATATTGACGAATAATGTTGAAAGTCAATGTGTTGGTACTTAAAAACATCGAAATTAAAGTATTATAAGTTGACAATTCTAATATAAGAAATGCATGTTTGAATATAACAAATAACAAAATAACAAAAACATATTTTAAGAAAATCGGAACTAAGTAAGATGAAGACGTAGAAAAGAAATATGGCTTTAAATTTTATTTCTATTCAAATGATATTTTGATATGTATATTTCATTAGAACCAACGCTAATCAGAATTTATATTTTCGAAAAAGCAACGTTCCTTAGAAGCGATGAATAGAATAATTTATTATTTCCAATGAAAAGTAGTCGACAATATGAAATTCTAAGCATGGGGAAAACCAGCGTATACTTTGGCATTTCATAACCTCAATATCCGCTCACGACAACTCGGCTGTTTGCAAGAAGATTCTTCTCTAAATTATCCCGCAATCCGTTCCGTGCTAATATAATAATTATTTGAGTGTTTTCCCGCATATTTCAGTAAGAGCAGAGTTCATTCCCTTCTCCCTCAGCCTCCTCCTATCCCCACTCCCTACTCCCCGCCTTCTCTTCTTCCAACTCCCTCTCTCATCTCCACATTTCCCTTTCCTTTCCACCTCTCCTCTCGTCTGAAAAACCTCCGGCGTGACGGAAACCTGTCCAAACCGAAATCTCAGAATGACGTGCTTAATAACAACTTACTAAAACTTAATAAAATATTAATGTTATCACAATACAAAATCATTATTTAAGCCTCTGTGGGGTGAACACGTGAATTAAGACATTGTATTTCTTATTATTAAATACATGTTTTTGTGCTGCTTTTACTATGTTATTTCATTATATAACGGTTTAACGTTCTCTTTTCTATTTTCTTTGGGTCAAAGATCATGTGAAGTTAAATTGTTTTTAACTTCTATTAAAATATAGTAAATAACGTTTTTATAAAAGGTGCCATCCCGGGAAGATATTGCACTAACAAGTTTATTAAATGCTTGAGTCAGAATAACAAAAACTGTAAGACGATTGATGAATATGTGCATCTATATATATATAGATGCACATAGTTAAGCTCGTTAAAAATATACTTGTGATTTTTGTGCTTAAATTGCAGATATTTGTTGATTCTGTTTCACTTTTGATTCTTTATAAAACTGACTGACCAATTCACAATTTGAAAAAATTCAAAGAGATTCTGGAACATGGGATTTCTATTCCGGTAAAGTTAATGAAGATATCACATCGACATCGTAGGATTTAATTTGTATATGAATACAGCTTCCAATGGGTAAGATCTAATGATTATTTCAAAATTCCAAATATTTTCTTATTGTGATTCACAACGACGTGGTGAGATGTGTTCTCCGCGGCGTAGGCGCCACCCGAAGAAACAGTATGGAAGAATTCGTTGAACTCGCAGCTGGAACAATCGTTGAATGAAGCCAGCGACAAAAGATTAGAGTCGGCGAGGCAAGCGGCCACACAGAACTCACCACGCATCGCACAGGCCACAGAGCACACCACACACCACACACCACACACCACACACCACACACCACACACCACACCACACACCACACACCACACACCACACACCACACACCACACACCACACACCACACACCACACACCACACACCACACACCACACACCACACACACACACCA
The DNA here is from genome assembly GCA_022651775.1 of Drusus annulatus. NCBI lineage: Eukaryota > Metazoa > Arthropoda > Insecta > Trichoptera > Limnephilidae > Drusus > Drusus annulatus. The sequence goes on along the minus strand of JAGWCC010000025.1, from coordinate 1,745,727 downwards.
CACACCACACACCACACACCACACACCACACACCACACACCACACACCACACACCACACACCACACACCACACACCACACACCACACGGCCTGGCGTGGTCCGCTGTTACGGTCAAGCCGCTTTAGTGACCTTAGTTCTCATAACCACACAGAAGCTAATTTACGGTAATTCTAAGTTTTATTTTGTAGTGCGTCAAGGCTCTATAGCTCTATCAGTGACGGTGAATTGTTTGACTGAAATAAAAGAGACCAAATAAATTTAATGGGTTTTTATTCATTTGTAGTTTTTAAGAGAACAACCTCAACTCAAATTCTTAGTAACAAATACCACATTTTTTTAAAAGTGACGAGGATAATTTGTAAAGTGGTTCATAATCTCAGTATCGCCCTGGTGAAATACCACCATTCAGAATCGAAGCGTTGCTTGAAATGGCTTTAGCAGTGATTTGTGACCAGATCTGAATGGCCAGTTACATCCTGACCTTCCTCCTTCGCTTCTTCTTTCTCATATCTTTTCCTTCCCCGTATGAAGAATATTTTTGGTTTAAATCAACACTTGAAATTATTATCAATTTTATGATGTACCCTAAAATTAAATTTAATAATACGATAATTCGTTACTACATTATTTTACAATTAAATCCCTTTTTCGTGAAAATGGTGTGGATTCCGAATTTTTTTAAGCGCACAAAGTTCTTTCACGAAAATATTCAAAGTTCTTCGTTTTCCTGAACATTCTCTCGCCTGAAAAGAGGCACGATTCAATCTAAATATCGTTCTAGAACAATGCGAGTCGAGCTGAGAGACGCGATCTTTTCACAATCCCACCGAAGAGTCACACCGCAAGAGATACAAAACCGTTTTTATTTATATTTCATTCTCAAGCACAACACTCAAAGAGGAAGCCGCTGTTGGAAAAACTACGAAAAAGCAACGACAAATATACAAAAACACCAAAAAGCAGAGCCACCACGAAAAAAAACCCTACCATCAACAAATACTGAAAAATGTTTACAGTGATGCTGTGAATTTTTTGCTTAGTGTCTCGTAAGCTTGCATCATGTGAATGGATTGTTTGTATGTGTTGGTATTGGTTCTGTGTAATAAAGAATGCCTCACTAATACTCACGCAAGGGCGATACCCTCCCCTCCCGCGGTCATTAGTACCCTCTCCCGCCTTGCAACTTCCCCTTAGCACAATCTACCAAAGCGTCAGTGCTGTATATACGTATTACGAGTGTGTATGTGTGGAAGTACAGGGTGTCTATAAAGTTTCGTGTTGTTTAAAACTTCGTCTCGGGCAGTTTACTTTCGACGCTGGGAAAATCGATATTTTAACATTCGCAGTGGATATTTACGCAGCCGACCGTAAAGAAAGCAGTTTGTCGTAATGCTTTACAATTAAACATGGTCGAGTTCTAACTATAAATCATGACACCTGTTCGTACATCTTACCAAAAACTAGCGATGGGTGAGCTCTGGCGTGATAAAACTTACCAATTTATTACGCTAGAAATAAATAATTATTTAATTTGAAAAATTCAACGCGTTTTTTATGGAAAAAAATATTTTCAGTAAGGTTATTCACTTTTGCATTTAGTACATGATCAAATAAAATGACAGTTCTCTTACTACAAAACTTTGGCAATGGGACTCCATTTTCAAAAGATAATTGTACTTAACATACATTGACCGGTTAGTAGCTGAGTGGACAAACGCGTCGGATTCCCACCCGGGCGTCATGTGTTCAATTCCTCTGCTAGCTAAGTCCTTCATTATTAGATAAGCAACATTTTTCGCTTATGATGGTAGTAGGAGTGCTTAAAATATTTTCAAGCTATTTTTAAATAATAAATTTCACTACCTGTTATAAGTCACGCAATATTATGTTTCTAAAAAGGATAAAAAATCTCTTTTCAAAATTACTGAATTGCCCTCCTATGAGCCCTTTCCCATAAAACGAATGCATTTTACGAAAAACCATACGAGAGTCCCTAGAATCTCTGAGGCATGTGTGGTAGAAATCTTGCGAATAAATACAAATTTGATATGAGCAACATTTATAAAGTGCACTATTTCATTGTTTGGAAATTTATTAATTTATATACTTACGGACCATTATTCAATTACAAAAAAAAATACACAACACAAGATGGGAAAAAAGAGCAACAGATAAAAAACAGCTCACAGATAATATTTTGATGCAGCAAAAACAAAAATCGGACCAACATTTTATACAATTGAAAAAACATTCAAGTCAAAGCCTGAACAAGGTTTTGATAAAGTCGTAGAGAATGACAAAAATCATTTAGACTGATACCAAAAATTTCAAGACTATGGCTTGAGTCAATATTTTTTGGCATTCCGGACAGTGGAAAATGATACCCATAATTAGTAGAGTGATAATTGAGGAACAGAAATTCATTATTTCTAATTGTGCGGCAAGGAATTTCGAACTGGATGAGTTACAACAAAGAAGGTGAGTCAATAATACAATTAATAATTTTGAAAATGCAAATTAAATATTATATGCGTATATGATATAATAGGATATTAAGATAAAAAAGGACCAGGAAAATATATTAAAGCGGATAGAAAAACATGGCACCATCAACGGATTCAAATACCTGATTGAAGTCTCGCCAAGAACATGTACGAGGTATAAAACGATGTTTGAAGTGGACGAAGCAAGGAGTGTGTGCGAGCATTGGAAAGAGTTGGGTCGCGCTCCATCCTTTCTTCCTACCCCTGTAGGAAAATAACGTGATTGATTGAGAGTCAATTATTTGCACCGATTTAAAAATGCCAATTGATTTTGAGCACCCTGTACATTTGCTTCGCATACGAGAAAAAAACGAGGCGATAGAATTGAAAAAAGTATGGAATAAATCCGAGCTGGAAGTTGGAAAAAATGTAAGTCAAATCCGGTGCTGGGCCGGGACTCCGTACCGGCGGCGAAGGACGCTGCCCAAAAAACAGCGTTTTGCGAAACAAATTATATTTTTCGGAAATAAGCGGAGTTTTTTGAGCCACGCAACCCCCGGGCCGGGGTAGATTTATTAAAACGGGGAAAAAATTACGTCGGATATCTGTAGTTTAAAAAATTTTACGGACATAAATTTTAATTAAAATTTTCTGCAGGTTTTACGGTGATAGCGGTTTGTTTCACAACCTTTAATTTGAAATCATTTGAAATAAAAATAAACGGTAACATATAATCTGAGATTATTGTGAAAACTGTTTTACTAACGTTTGATTTAGGATCATTTTGAAAACTAGGTTAGGTTGGATGATACATATTATCCAGAATCATTTTAAAAACCTAACGTAACCCAACCAAACCGAAGCTTTTCTTTTTTTTTCTGGATAATAGGTAAGAACTGAAAACCCTATCGTTGTAATTTAAATAATGCGTGACTTAGAAGAAAACAATTATTTCCATCTACTAATCTCCACAATCAAGTGGGACCATACTAGACAAGTAGCACGGGTAACGGATGATCGTAGGAATTTCTATATTATTGGAATACGTTCTTGGTAGATAATGATAAGAGGTTCCGGTAAGTACGTGCGTTACGTATGCATTTGAGGGAGTCCTTTGTTCAAATCTGGTTGCCAGAAGGCTTATAAAAAAAAAGATCTTTAACATAAATTTTCAATAAATAAAAGAGAATATGTATTAAATCTCGAACTGTGCACTCTGGCGTAATAAAATTTTCAAAAAAAGTTGTGTGTATTTTTTTTTTTTTTATATGAATACCGCACAAGAGTCTCAACTGCTCCCAACCGTCTAGAGCCAATGAGACTATGGCATCCCCAAGTAGGGTATGTTGTGAGGCTGAAGGTACTGGGGAGGGGAAGGAGATTGGGAAGAGGAAGGTTGGGAAGTACCTGGCTATTCAGACCTGGTCACCAAACACGGCTATAGCCATTTCAAGCAACGTTTCGATTCTGAATGGTGGTCTTTCACCAGGGCGATACTTAAAGTATCTACCACTCTGGAACGTGCCGCAAATATACTTTTTATTACTTTCATATGAATTAAATGTGTTATGACACATATTAATTAAATAAAAGTTATTGGCGCACGCCGGGTTTGAACCCGCGACCTTTGAATTCGTAGTCGAGCGTCTTACACATATTTTTAACTCGAATTATAATTATAAATTAATGGAGATTTGAGCTAATATTTCCACCGTAAGTAAAATACAAGATGTCATGCCGTTTGTGACATAGTTATCATTTGTTAAAAAGTAAAAAAAATAATTTTTTGTTGAGCGTTAAACTCTGGCGATGCCGGGTAGCATCTACAAGCACATACTTTCAAAAATCAGGTTCTTCGTATTTTTACTATGTGTTTTTAAACCTGAGGGCGAAAATACCTCATGCAGAATCGTAGAAAATATATTTACATACGTTTCTCCTATTTTTTACTTTTGAATTCCTTTTTCTTATCTACTTTATTACTGGAAACCTCCCCCGTCTCTTATTCTTCCCTCCAAACACTATTTTCCTCTTGGCATTTACAATTTTCCATTCCGAAACGGTGAATGTGCGAGTTCGCTACCGAATGGTTACTTTTTTGTTAAAATGCATTTCAGTTTAGAGGTATTTAAAACCCCCTGACTGCAACAGTTTAACAAAGAAGTGTGGTTTTGTTCAAAAATAAAAGCGGAATACCACGTTTTTTTAATGAATCAACTATTTAATTTAAATATTCTAGTCATTACATTAATTTAAAAATTGTTTTGATATTCATAATTACTTTGGTTGCTACTACATGTGACAATAGGCTATCGCGTTTGATTCATTTTACCGTACTGTAAAACCAATGTTTTGAAATCGCCTTGGTCTGGTAGGTTTTTTCAGTATTTTTTTGGTGGAACATCCAAATATGAACCTATTTTTTTCTTCAAATATTCACAATGTTGTATTTTGATCGACATTTTAAGAAGCTAATTTTCAAATTAAGACAAACATTCCCGGGTTACAAATAATCTAACTATATTTTAAAAACTCCTACTGCCATCATAACCAGCGGAAGATATTGCTTGTGCAATTATGGAGAACTTAGCCAGTAGATGAATTGAACCCACGACGCCCAGGTGGGAATTCAACGCGTTTGTCCACTCAGCTGCTAACCGCTCAAATAATACCTATGCACATTTATAGTTTTTGTGTTTAATTTGTAGAACTCCATTTTAATTTTTCATATAATTCAATTGAATTAAATTTAATATTATTATTATTGAGCAAACTGTCAGTTTGACAATGGCCTTAAACGCCGAAACAGCTGTCACTAAAAACTAAAATAAAAAACTTAAAATAGCAGAACTCAATAATAATAATATTAAATTTAATTCAATTGAATTATATAAAAAAAAATATAAAAAAAAACCTATGCACATATTTTTACAACATCAAGTCTACAAATATTTCCATGCGTATACTTGTACATACACTCTTAATAATAATATTTGGATAATTTGTAGAGCGCCGTTTTTGTGAAAAATCACCTCAAGGGCGCTCTACAAATCTTAATTTCTACTTAATATTAATTCTTAGTGTATAATTAATTCAGAGTATATACATATAACAATTGTGTTAATATATATAGGTATCGCAGCGAATTTTCAGTCGAAGATAATACTCACACTAATGCTTTGGTTACATACATCATATTTCAAACTTGGTATTCGACAAAATATAATTTCAGTGAAAATTTAAAAAAGGAAAAAAACGGATGCTTGTAAGACATTGTAAATTTTTTTCGAAAGTAAAACATACTTTCGAATATTCAAAATCGACCATCGTGTACACTCGTTTTCCGTTTTCGCTAATAATAAGAAGGCATAAGTAAGACAAAAGGTGCACCAATACACACAATCCTAAATATGTGTTGTACAAGTCAACTCTAATTATTGTAGTACCAATATTTTTTTCATATCCAAGAACAAAGCATTTGGAATATGTTTTTAAGAAACTTATAAAATTAGAAACTTATAAACCCCCATATATATATATATATAAGGCTTACGATTCACAATACTTTATTTAAAGCACCAAGCGACCTAATCATTAAACGGCAGTATTTAAAAAGACATGAAAAATTAACACTTGTTATAATAACTACTTTGTTAAAAATATTGGATTTACTTATTTTTTAAATTATATTTGAATACGTGCCTGTTCTCAAATTTGTTATATTTTTAATACGAAATTAGTACTGCCAAGCACGATCAAACATGACAAATTTCCAATCGAAAAGTCTGATAAATTCTGCAACACGTTTGACAAAAAAAAAAAAAAAAAAGGTCGATGAGCAGGCCTGGCTGTAACTCGTCAGTTTTCTTCCTATCCGGGCTCGTCACAATATCGATTCGTCTAAGGGCGCATAACTCTCCGCGCTTGGAAATTGTGTCATCTGCAGCACCCTGCTTTAATACCCCTGCTCGTGGCCATTTTTACTCCGCTATTTGCATAAAACTATGATTAAATTATGGGTAGGTGCGCCAGAGGTCGGCAGTTTAAATGCAGATAAGCTGAGGGGGGGAGAGGGACTGGGGAGGTGGGAGGTGGAAGGGAGGAGGGAGGAAGAACTATTTATGTGTGGTGGAGGACGTTAAAAACTAATTTCTTCCACCCTTGACAGCCTCACACACAATTGCCAGCAAAGCAAGGGAACATCTTTAAGAATACAGAGCGCAGAAATTTGAAGGGTTCCTGGTTCCTAAGCGTTTTTCTCTTTATCAATAATAGATTGTTAACTCTATTTTATCGAAACCTCTTCCATGTTGATCACAAGTAAAATATGGTACGAATAATCTGGCGTCTTGTATCATTGTTTAAATAAATTGCCACGTATCCTATTTTGTAGCTCCGTAACTCACGGTGGAAATTACTTTTAGAGCTGAAGAATATTACGATGGCTTAGAAATTTCAAGCTAACAAAGTTGTTCAAATTCCTTCACATGAGAGCTCTGCATCGAGAATGTTCACTGCTTCAGACAAAAATACAAACATTACTACTTTATAGTAATAATATAGAGTGTTACTATACTACTATACTACATACTACTCATACTACTATACTATATACTACTCATATAGAGTGTTCTCTCTACTACCGGAGGTCGGCAATCATCAAGAGAATGTTCATTTTGTAGACAAACGCTAGGAATGGCGTTCGGGCGGTGCCAGTTTTATCTAGTTGTGGGTTTTTTATATCTAGGATATTCGTTTCCTACTTATACCCCTTTGAACTAAGAGCAGTGACACGTTATGTTTTCACTACGCGTAATATTGTCATAGTTTACTTAAGTATTTTAAATTATATTATGCTTCGAAATAATCAACGCCGCTAGTTCTTCGAAACAACGGATACAGAAATATAGCTACAACAAACACTGCATTCCCACCTGAAGTCTGTGTTTTGACAACTGGTCAATCTATCAGTTAGGATCTATTAAATTTGAACAGCTTGCCCGTTTCTGCACAGATTCAAGAGCGTTGTGACCGCTCCGTGTGAACTACTACAAAGAACCACTTCATTTTGCGGCAGTTCAAACTTCATTCATTTTTCATTGAACAAATACTTCAGTTGAAGTTAGACTACAAAGCTACAAAGAACCACTTTATTTTGCGGCAGTTCAGTTGCGAAGTTGAAATTAGCCTACTAAGAAGTACTTCATTTTAAATACTTCCAGTGAAGTTCGACTTCAAAAACTACAAAAAAGGTCGACTACAAAGATTTGGCGAAGAACTGGTTCTACCCCAGTTCCATCTAATTTTTTTGAGAGGAATTTTTTGCTGAGCTGTTAGTACTTTTCGATTTCAAATAGAGATGGTCTATCTCCAGGAACCGGTTACAAAAATAACTGGATAAATAACCGGTTCGTTTCTTTTTGGCGAGTTCGACTTCAATTGAAGTATTCACTGCGAAGGGTTCATTTTAAAGAACTAGCAGTTCGTGAAGCATCCACAAAACATTAAAGTTTTTCCCAACGCTAATCCAGACACTCCGGACCAGAGTTAACTGCTTAACCTGATTTATTAAATTAGCTTCATTCTTATTACGTGTATTTTTTTTTTAATCATATCTGACATCATAAGAATACTTTTAAAATAATAACAAACATCACGCAATGTAAATGTTAATCTTCAATGCTATGAAGCTTAAGGTCTGATAGATAGTTCCGAGTAGCTTTATCTATGATCAACCTCTGAGTTTGTTCACAGCATTAGAATGAGCAAATCCGATCCTCTAACATTAGTGACTTTATCAGCTGAGCTTAGCTTAATACGACTTTTCTTTTCCATTTTCCACTTGGCTGACAGATGTAGATTTCTGTTTTCGATAAAACAGGATTGCGTTAACAGAAATGTGTGGAGAATAGTTATTTAGATTTAATCAAGAATGACAAATCTCAATTAACGACACTTAACTTAGTAAGAATTATATTTGTTTGTTAATTTCATTACCTATCTAATTATTCCCTTCTTCGTGTCTAAAAATATGCAGAAATATTTTGTATTTCTAATAAGGCAGGGATATCTTCACAAAACACAAATATTTCTTCTTTTTCGGCTTTCAAAGACAGTTTTACACTTCAACGTAGTTTCCATCTGTAAAATCCGCTTTAGTATTTTGTTGTGAGCCGCAATGTTTTTAACAATGGTAACTGATTTAATTTTATTTTTTTTAAATCCTGAATAAATAGAATGACCAATATAGAGGTTATTTGTCGAATGATCTAAATTGCAAAATCGTTATTCAAATCTAAAAATACTAGTAGTCAATAAAATTTGATATGTTATCTTCTCTTTTAATATTAGAGTTGACAGCACTTTCGTTTGTAGTTAGCACGTAGATGCTTCCAAAGCGAGTGTGTACGATAGACTTTTTACGGTATTAATACTATCAGATATACCTTGGCAACATCATAAAGTGCAACAAATACAAGATAATCAATTGATTGACTACGCGAAGATTAATGCATTCATTCCTTTATTATGGTAACTGACCTTTATTCATATTATTTGTTTATCTACTGCTTGAAATTATTTTCATAATTTTCTACGTATTATATTAAAATTAAACCTTTATAAATAAAAAACCTCCATGGTACGGTAAAAATTAATTTATTTCTCACGTGTTGAAGCCCTAGTTATGCAAGAGTTTTAAAATAAATTCATAATGACTATGAATTTACTTCTGAAATTTTTTTTATTGATATTATTATCGATATTTAAACAAAACTCGAGACCCAATTATAGGTTATTATTTCAAGATAACTATTTTTATTTAAAGCCGTTTGTCAATAACAGACGTGGTAGAGAAATTTGATTGAGTTTTTAAGGAATTAAAGCATGCAGGCTGGAGGTTCCTCTGGAGATAGAAGAGAAGAAGAAAAAAAATTATAAATTATTTTTATTGTAAACTATAATTTATGAATGATTTAGTCGATGAAGTGGCACATCCTTGATCTTGCGAAGAGACAATGCACTAGCGGTAAGACTGACGCTCTTTTATTGCATGCAAAGTCACTCGACTATGACCTTTTAAACATTCCAGCATTTTGTACGTTAGAGATAATTTAACATGAGTACCGTTTATACAAAGCTGTACGGAGAAAAACTGCACATTACGCTTTTGGTAATATCATGGCTGATATCAATAATTAAAATCTACACGCAATATCATCACATTACAATAGACAGAAAACACTTAATTTAATAATTATTTTTATATTATAAATACTAGTTGTTATTGAAAAGTCGCGGGATGTAACTTGACTTGCCAATACAAAATATTGGTTACTTTAATCAACTCATTGCAAATAGAGAATAATGTTTGCTGGAAAACATCACGGGAAGGTATTTTATTAGGTAGGTAGGAATTCAAAAAGATTATTTTTTAAATTTTATAATTTCAATTAACATCAGTTTTAAATTTGAAACGTTCACACTCGTAATTGTAAAATTATACAATTATATTATAACTATAGGTATATAGCGCTGTCTTGAAAATAATATGACTAGCTGTGAAAAATAATTCGTTTATATTAGACACATGATAAATTTAATTGCATTTCGTTTTGCATGCTTTAGTAGAAATTACAAATTTTGCATTCATTCCTTCATTATAGTAATTGACCTTTGTTCGTATTCTCCGTTTATCTACTGCTTGAAATTATTTTGATAATTTTATACGTATTTAATTTAAATTAAAATTCCGCCTTGGTAAATAAAAAACCTCCATGGTGCGGTTAAAATTAATTTATTTCTCACGTGTTGAAGCCCTAATTATGCAAGAGTTTTAAAATAAATTTATATAGACCACGAATTTACTTCTGAAATTTATTTATTAATATTATTATCTATTTCTAAAGAAAACTTGAGACCCAATAATTGGTTATTATTTTAAGATAACTATTTTTATTTGAAGCCGTTTGTCAGAAATAGTAAAAACTCTCGAGCAGTGAGCTCTGTCTTTACAAAATTTAAAATAAATTATACCGTGAATTTCCAGGTGAACACAACTATGTTTGGCTCGCAATTTTATTTACATCATAAGCTATGGAGCTTTAAAATATCAATTCAACTGTCATAAATATATAACTCTACTTCGTTTGTCACGATTTGAACGATCGAAAAAAAAATCTTTAAAAGAGTGATATGATCTATGAATCAGAAAATCTAGTCCCAAGTAAAACGACATAAACTAAGCATACAACAATTGACCTAAAAAACCTAAACGGGGGGAAAAGATTTCATAATCAAGCTTATTAACTATATACATAATTTCTTGTGAGTACGGACGACCGTACGAGTGTGAACTTTTCAAATTAGGAACTGATTTCATTGGAAATTATCATATTTTAAAAATATTTTATCAAATCCAGACAAGCGAATGAGTAGGTACCTGCCTATAACTTATATTTTCTTTTAAATTGAGTGATATTTAACTGACAGATTTTTCATTTTCGATCAGTTAACATTATAAGTCAAGTTACATCCTGTGATTTTTCACGGGCAACAACTCATTTTAAATAAAGCAGAAGGCATTGTCCCAACTCTCGGGGCAGATTGACGAGAAACTAAATAACAAGGGCCGTGCGTTGGTGTGTAATCTTTCGGAACATAATAGGGTTGCTTTTTCCCCAGAAAATGGTACCTTGTTCAAAAATAGGGGTTGAATTTTTCCTTTTACTTTAATTCAAAGCTTATTGCTTTATCTATTATATGTTTCTTGTGACTGTGGCTTTTGGCTTTTTCATTGCCACTGCCATGCCACGTTTGTGAAGCAACATCAAATTCAACATTCATCTTCTCAACGCCCAAATCTGGAAGCGTGTTTGTCAATTTATTCTATTGCTATAAAGTTTGAAATGAGGTCAGGCACATCCCGGGAACACATGGCACGATTAATTGATTAATTTATTATATTAACGGACCATTGTTTAATTTAAAAAAAATACACAACACGAAATGAGAAAAAAAGAGCAACAAAGATAGAACAGCACATAAATAATATTTTTATGAAGCAATGGAAAAAATAGGACAAAAATATACATTTGATGGAACAATCACGTCAAAGCCTAAACAAGGATTTGGTAGTTAAGAACGACAAAAATCATTTAAGCTGGTACCAAAAATTTCAAAACCATGGCTTGAGTTAACAAGTCTCGACATTCTGGAAAGTGGTGAATGATACCTATAATAAGTTGAGTGATGATTGAGGAACAGCAATTCATGGTTTCTAAGTCTACGCCGAGGAATGTTGCACTGGATAAGTTGCAGCAAAGAAGTGTGCTAATAATATAATTAGTAATTTTGAAATTACAAATTAAATTAAAGTTTTTCCTACGCTTTTCAAATGAAGTTTTTTTTAACATTTGTTAAATTTATTCGTATGAATAATTGACGCAAACACTTCTATATGGTCATTTCGGGTCAGTATTTTTTATTTTTGTATTAATTTTAATACCGCATTAAAGTGCCAAGGAGGACAGTGGCATCTTCAATTAAGGTATGTTGTGAGACTAAAGTGAGTTGGAAAAGAAAGAGTTGAAGAAGAGGAAGATTAAAAACTACATGGCTATTCAGATCTGGTCACTAAAGATGGTTTAAACCAGTCAAAGCAACGTTTAGATTCTTAATTTACAGGTTTATAAAAATTGGTTTGACAGTAGCAGAAACAATTTCCAAACCACAATATACACCCAAATTTAAGTGTCTAATAGTAATCTTATTGATCATAGGAAAATACACGAAAACCCGGGAATATTGGGGAATTTGTCCCAAAATGGCAAAAAGATTCAAAGCAAAATTCTTTGCCAAAAACGTCAAATGACAAATACTTACGCACGTCAACATTCTTTCTTCCGTTTAATTCATATTCATTTATTCGTCTCCGTATTTCCTCTCATTTGTATTAAAAATGATGTGTCGGCTGCAGAATGGCGTTTCCTTACCCCACCCTCCTCGACTTCTGCGCTCCGGAGCGGTGCCGCCATTTGGTTGACATTTTCCTCTGCTTTCAGGCGCTTTGTCCGCGTCACTCGAGAAGGTTACAGAAGACTTAAATGTTATTGCAGTCAAAATACTTATAAAAAAAATTTAAAGCATAAGACATGAAAAGTGTGTTGTATTTAGTTTTATGGCAATACTAGTTGTTACCCGTGAAAAATGCCAAGAAAAAAAATGAATTACTTTAATCCACCCATTTCAAATACAGAAAAATGTCTGCTAAAATACATCATAGTTAACTTTTTTAGGTAGATAGGGATTTTAATAGATTCTTTTTTTTTTATTTTTATCAATTTTCTGACAATATTCGTCGGATAAATTTTGATAAGTTCACTATGTACCCCATTCAAAGTCGCAAGCTTAAAAATATTACAAATTGTAATTATTTTTTTAGATAAATTTAGAATAAGGGTAAAATTAATGGACTTCTCTGAAAGATAAGTAACAATACAATATAACTTGTGTTTTTAAGCAAAATTATAACCACTTCATAAACGAATGTATTGAAAAGTTTTTGACAAACTGTCTAATTTTTGACAGATGCCTGAGTAAAATGGCGGAGTACAGATACACGTTTTGCAATTTGTATTCAAATCCAATGAAATTTTGAAAACTACCAAAATTAGATCAGGTTAACAGTTTAAGTAGTTACTACCCAGCTTCGCCGAATTTCAACGGTTGTTTTTATTCTTGAACAATAAAAAACATGACTACTCGGATATGACTTATCTTTAGGCAGTTTAATTAGTAATTCAAAACCCCATAATTCTGATCGAAATAATTTAGCCAGCTGAAACTAGTGTTACACTAGAAAATCCAGGGAAAAAAGATTTACAAATGTCCTTACGTCAGAGTTTAACGTTTTAGAGTTTTTTTTACTGTTTCAGAAAACTGATTTCTGCACTATACATAGTTTTTAGATTTCTAGTTTTTTTGTCAGTCAAAGGTGAATTAGATGTTGAACCTCAACTTTAATCAAAACTTTTTTAAAGCCCGAAAAATGTGCATACACCTTAAATAGTAAAAAGCTCGTTTTATGTGTGTCTTTCTCGCGGAACAGTCCAGTGGCGCATCGCAAGACGGATAGCCCCCGCCAAGCCCCGCAGCGCCCCTGCTAATGTGACCCCATTTGTAACCCGACAATACAGAATGGACATATTATGTCGTCCGCCCCCGGTCGTGACGTCACATACCGAGGTAGAATGTTGATTTTTCTACATTTCCTCCGGATAATGGGCAAGGGATGGAAATATGAAATGTCGCTTACAGATTTGTGGCCAAGATGAATTATAGTTTTTGAGATTTGCATGTGAAATACATATGTTATTCATATACTTAGTTTAAGTTTCCGTTTAAATAATTTGGTGCAGATATTCATGTTTAATCACACCCCCGTAAACTCAGCCTACATGTTTCCGGTTCTTGTACCATTAAAGAGCAGTTTTCTAATTAACGTATTTTCAGTTTAAAATATTTTATTCCTAACTAATGATTGCAGTAAGTTAACTTTTTTCATAACATCCGTTGAAAAACGTTATACTCCTTGGCACTGGACCCAAAGGTCGAGGGTCCAATAATCGAAGCAGGCAAGTAAAAAATATTTAGTTGATGTTGGTTTTTTAACACCACATAAATTATAGAATTAAAATAAAACTTATTTCACCTGGTTTCAGATTGTAAGATACTATCTAGTAGGCTACCTTCATAACTGAGACTGCGCTTAACATATTGTAGTACGTAATGATGGAGCAGAACTGAGTATTCAGGTACTTATTAGTCTTTTTCTTCCCTTTAAGCTTTGATTCCTTCGCTACATTTGTCATATCCATAGCTTCTTTTGCTCCAGATAGTTAATAGTTGGAACTCAATGAAGAAGAAAAAATACTTTGAAATTACCAAACACTTAACCAGACTTTATAAAATGCAATGCATAAAAGAATGTACTCAAAATAATGGCTTTATAAAATCACTGATTAATAATACTTGGCTAATTTGTAAAGCACCTTTTTTGTAAAATACTACCTCAAGGGCGGTTATTAAAATCAGTTGCTTAGTGCGTTTTTCTTTTGTTTAAAAATCAGTCGTCTAGTGGGTAATGTCATGTTTCTTCCATTTGGATACGATACAAAACTATGCGAACGCAGTATCCCAGTCGTGCGCACTCCTGTCCCGGTGCGACCGGTATCTACATACAGCAAGGGGCACTAATTCCTTCGGCAATGAAAGACATGCTCTTAGAAAAATCATTTTAACGACATTTAGATAATACATCCCGTAGAATAAGACGAAATATTTTTTTTTTTTTAATATTTGAGAAAATGTCGTCGCCGGTAAGGCAAAAGGGGTGCGGTTAGGCGCCGTTTTAGGAAGTTTACATCAGAGCACTTTAAAGTTATTTTTGTTTTACAATAAAATGCATAAGTCTTCAGTACCTGGTTGGATATTGAAAAAAAAAAGTTGACTCAGGTAAGTCAATGCTCATTGAGTTCTTAAATTCTCACTGAGTTCCCTGAAGCGACAAAAAGTCCTAAGCTCGAATCGCTTGAGTCAAGCCTTCTCCCTAATGGTAAATATATTTTAGATGGCTGTAGGGCCACAAGAGTCTTTAGAATCAAACAAGAGTCAAAGCATTGAGTGCAGAAAAAAAGTTGATCAAAACTGCATATTTAACTCATTTTTGACTAAAGTGTCGCTTAAACCCTTTTGCCTTTCCAGCTGCGATATATTATTATCCTTCTCCCAGCGTCCGGGCTAGAGTGGTTATGAATGCAAGCCTTTTCTCGGACGCTTTTCTTTCAAAGGGGTTATTACTCAGCCACATAATGAATGACCACAGGTAAATACATGCAGCGCTGACACCTGCGTGCCTCAGCACATACCACATAATCTTCTTGTAATACGAGGAAGCAAACTCGGATTGATGCCATGGAAACCGCTGTAATTATTTCATTGCTGCAAATACATGTGCTTTACCCATCTTACTATTATCACACGATATCTGTTCTGAAACGGTATTGAAAGTGGCTTTTACTCCGCTTTTATTCGGGTGTTCATTCAAACGAACGAAATTTTAGTTTAGAAGATAACATCACATATGATGGAATTTCTGTTAAAAGTTCAAAGTTGAAGAGGTGTAAAAAAACTAGTTTCACTACCCAGCTTCAACCGAATTTTACTTGAAAAAATCAAAAAACAATATGGCGTCTTCTTTTCGACGACTCAATGGAAATTTCATAGGTACATATTTATTTATTTTTATACTAACTGGCCAATTACAAAAAATACACAACACAAAATGGTAAAAAAGAGCGACAAAGAAAAATTAAAGAAATAATAAAAATGTATATTTGAAACAACATTCAAGTAGAGGTTTGAATAAGGTTTTGGTAGAGTCGTTAAGAATGACAAAAATCATTTAGACTGGTACCAAAAAAATTAAGACAATGGCTTGAGTTAACAAGTCTCGATATTCTGGACAGTAGAGAATGATACCCATAATTAGTAGAGTGATGATTGAGTAACAGCAATTTATTGTATCTAAGTCTATTGCAAGGAATGTTGAACTGGATGAGTTGCAACAAAGAAGGTCAATAATACAATAAATAATTTTTAAAATCTTTCCTATGCTTATCTACTTTCTATGGTTCTTTGTGGTTTCACCTATTCAAATCGTTTTCTTTCGTCTTCTTATCGTGAAAGGCATATGTTGTATTTAGTCTTTCAGTTTCTTAAACGATCCACTGAAGCAATCCATTTGTTCACCATCCCAACCACGTATTTTGAGAGTCCAAAGCCATGAGGCAGCGAATAAATAAGATGGCGTACCCCACCCCGGTGACAGATGTGATTTTTCATCACGGTCATTCCATCATATTTCATCATTTATCTTGTCCGATTCGGCTGAACACGGGACCGTCCCGGTCGGCGGCAAAGGCGCCGCCTCGTGACCCTGGCTTCGGGCTCCGGGCTCCGGGTTCCGGGCCTTGAGCGGCCTATTAATTGCTTGCCCGTAAAACGCCTTTGGCCGCGGTCGAAACTCATAATAAACACTGAAGATATAATCCGATAGAACTGTGTTGTAGGCGTGTCCGCGCGCCCGAAGTAAGCTCAATTTGTCCTTTTTAATACTGAATACCGCACAAGAGTCCCGACCGTCTGAATCCAGTAGGACTGTTGCTTCTCTAATTGGGGTATGTTGTGATGCTGAAGGTAGTGGGGAAGAGAAGAAAATGGGGAAGAGGAAGATTGAGAAATACCTGGCTATTCAGATCTGGTCATCAAACACGGCTAAAGCCATTTCAAGCAAAGTTTCGATTCTGAATGGTGGTCTTTCACCAGTATAAGTATGCACCACTCTGGAATGTGCCGCATATATGGTAGGTAAATATTATTTAAAATTAATTAAATGTAAAATAAGACATTGATAATAATGAAGTAAGAGTATTTTGCACACATTGAGATTTGAGCCCGCGACCTTTGAATACGTAACCACTCGAACACAGAGGCTATTTCATTGGCCTTTCTTTTATTTAGGGAGCATGTTATTTTTAAGGTATGGTCTTGCCTCTCAGAGTTCCGTTGTAACCTCTGTGTATTTAACAATAACGATGCATATGTTAGAAAGAGAGGTAGCATAAATATTATGTCATAATAGATTGATCTAACCATTGTTTTTTTTTTAAATTAAATTACGTGGGTTTCAATCAAACGAAAAATTGAGCTTTCCTGATGAAGGTTCCTTAAGGTCGCAAGTTTTTATACTAATCAAGATCTTTATTAAATAGTTAATACTGTTCCATTCCATCCATCACTGTTCGTAAAGCAAAAAAAAAAACTCCAGTAATGAGCTCTGACGTCGTAAAACTTAAACATCTATTTCTCTCCCGATTTCTTAGATTAAGGCACCTATATGTCAGTTTCATCGTGAGCTATGGAGCTTTGAAATATTAATAATGTGGGCAGGTAATGTAAGCCAGGTGAGCGGTAACTACGAATCACTCATAGAAAAATCCATTTTAATTATTACACTATTATTTATTTATTTTTCGTAGAAAGTAATCACGTTGTGGTTTGACATATTTAATGAAAATAAAATAATTAATATTTTATTTTTTATGACCGACCGCTTTTGCTTAGCCTAAATATCATCAGCGTAATTTAATGTTGTACCATGTTGATGCTTAGGCTAAGCGAAACCTGTTGGTCATAAAATTTAAAATAAAATCTTTAGTCTTACACACGTTATTATTTCCTTTTCATTATTATATTATTGTTTTGGTATGTATAAGTCAATATTACCTTCACAGTTTTAAGTTACTTTTCAGCAGCAGTTAGGGAACCTACACTCCAAAATATCAGTATTTAAAATCAATCAAACATCAACAAGCTCTCTCGGCGCGGCTACAATCGTATTATCCAAGTGGAAAATCTCCAGAAAAAGCGAATCACTCTCGTAAAAAAGTTATGGTGACGCTTTTCTTAATTAAGGGTTTTCAAAAGAAACTAAAACGTTTTTCTTTCGGCCATTTACGATTTTGATTCCACCCCTCCAAAGGGGTGGCGAAATGCTTTTTTTACGAAGCTCAGTGGCTTACAAATAATAAATCATCTTGCTTTCAATTAACAAATACTTATTATTTATTTTATGATTTTTCTAAATTTTCAACCATTTCATACAGCTTTTTGCAAAAACATGTTTTTTTTATCGACCAGGGAACTTGTCATATCGAAAAACGCTAAAAAAATAGACGTTATTCTGACAAAAATAAAAACAAATGTACGCAAATGTAGAAAATCAGAGATATTATTCCTAAACAAACTTGTCATATACACAAATGTAGAAAATCAGAGATATTATTACGATAAACAAACTTGCCATTTACACAAATGTAGAAAATCAGAGATATTATTCCTAAACAAACTTGTCATATACACAAATGTAGAAAATCAGAGATATTATTCCTAAACAAACTTGTCATATACACAAATGTAGAAAATCAGAGATATTATTACGATAAACAAACTTGCCATTTACACAAATGTAGAAAATCAGAGATATTATTACGATAAACAAACTTGCCATTTACACAAATGTAGAAAATCAGAGATATTATTACGATAAATAAACTTATCACATACACAAATGTGGGAAATCAGAGATATCATTCGGATAAACAAACTTACCATATACACAAATGTAGAAAATCAGAGACATTATTCCTAAACAAGCTTATCATATTCACAAATGTGGAAAAATGGAGAAATAATTCCAGCTATATACAAATGTGGAAAAGCAAAGATATTATCCCGACAAAAAATTCCCATATTGACTATTTAAAAATGTGAGAAAGCAGAAAAGTTACAAAAAAAGAATGTATTTTTTTATGTAAATACCGTACAACCTAACTTTCTGGAGACAGTGGGATTATGTTGTGAAGTAGAAGGGAGTCGGTAGGGGAAGGAGCTGGGGATATACCTAAATATTTAGATCTTGTAACCAAACACGGCTAAAGCCATTCCAAGCAACGTTTCAATTCTAAATTGTCGTCTTTCACGTGAGGAATACTTAGAGTATCTACCGCTCTTCTATAATAGAATTATTACCGCAATACAAAAGTGTTATTTGTACAAGTAAGAAAAATATAATTAACAATTTCATTGGACAGTTTATTATCTACAAATATAAATAAGAAGAAATCTTACTATGGAGTAAGCAAATATTATCGAACTTCACAAAACATGCTTACCCAAGGTTGCGAAATTTGTAGAAAGAGAATAAATTCATTGAGGTCACAAGACCTGTTTTGATTGCAATGCATATTACTTAGTAAACGTATTATTACTACGGTATATCTATGGTACAGTCTGCATCGAACTATTCAGATCTTTGTTTCGAGAAAGTAAAAATGGGTAGTTTTTATATGTATACATAATGTTACCCGCCTCTGTGTTAAACACGAAGTCTGCAACAGAGAAATATGATGAATGGATTTAAGAAGAAAAGAATAGATGTCTATGCAGAGAGATGGTGTAGCTTTTGGGTGGTGAAGCTGGAGGGGGACTTGGAGACGTTGGGGAAGTGGGTGGGACATCTTTTATGGCGTTACATCTTTTTATACCTTGTTACACTCATTTAATTGTAGAAGTAGGGGAGCTATCTGCATATAAAATTACTTTTTGTTTGTAGTTTAATACCTACATAATGTAATAACAGATCAGATAGCAAAATTAGGATTGGTCTTTGGACTCTTTTACTTTTGAAGTACGTGAGTAATAGTATCTATTGGTTATTCAAATCTTCAGAAAAAAATGTGTTTGTGAGTTTCTTCTATTCTGCCTTTTCACAATTCAAAAAGAACGAGTCTTAGAAGCAAGATGTTCCCATGTGTCGAATATCAAGTTTGGAGAGTTTTTGGTTGTCCACCGGTACCGAGGGGATCAATGACGCAAATTCCTCGGAGCATCTTCCATAAAAATACCGCTATAACAAGGACATTCCCAGCTTACGTATGTGGTCCAAAAAATGCAACCCGTTTGTTTAAATAGGGGAATCTATCAAACGAACCACTTATTTCTGCAGAGGGTCTAGAGTTTCTTCAGGTATTTTGGGGCTTTAGACCAGATGTGGTTGTAAAACTCACTTTAGGACGCACTTGTGATTTGCACAAGGTTTAGCAGTCGTGTCCTACCAAAGCATCCGCTGCCTCTGTACAGTACGCCCAGCTATAATATTCAATATTTGGTATCCCGATGAAAATGAGTATGAGGTAAAAAGTGCGGCTATATTTTGTCAAGTGGGTATTAAATCATGAATATGCTGGTTACTTGTTGTAAATATCAAAATACTGCAAAACAAACGGGTAAAAGTTTTATGAAACTTATGACCATTTTGGAAACATCGATATCTAAGAATGTATAAAGTATAATGGTAAAACCCTTTAAGCCACAATTTTTGGGAATATCACTTTTAATTGGCTATACATAAAATATAGTTCATGAAACAACATGGTGAAATAATTTTAGTTGATTTCAGACGAAAAAATTACCTCTTTTTGTTTTTTTCTTTAGAAATATACATAAAATGAATCGATCCTCAAATCTCTTGTAATCATCACTTCAATTGCAAGACTTCAAATACTCGTAGAAATATTTAACATCATATATGTTTCAAGGTGTATAAATAGTTATAGGAATCGTTTAAAATTCGTTTTATCGTTCCCTGTAAAGTTTTAATTTCGTGGCTCAAACGGTTTTACCTTTATACAGTCGATATTATATAATACATTATCAGAAAGCCAAATAAAACCCCAAAAACAAAAGAGTTTGAGTTATTCCGAAATGTCATAGCTTTTATCTTTTATTCTTGTATAAAAACTATTTTCCACATTATTCACATTCTAGGAAAATATATCAAAGAATCTTCCCGTAATATTCTTACTGCAAAGTACCTACGTTGGTAGATCGCTCGTGATGTTTTGATGTATGCCCGCCGCAGTGGTTGGCGTTAAAGCAGTGACCCGTGGCTAATTCTCTCCCCCTGTCCTCTCCCCCCTTCCCCCAGCATCCCTCTGGACCAAAACATAATCCACCCCATCAATGTGACGTCAGCATTCATGTGGTCGCGGGCGGTGTTTGATGAAATGTCAGAATTATGGAAGAATAAATAATCATAAATCATTCATCTATATTTTTACAATAGCATATCACAAATTTAACAATAACCATAAATATATAACCTCGAGTACCATATAACGGGTTTGTACCTTATTAAGTGATACAAATTGTGTATAACAAACAAACTTAAGATTATACAAATACCAGCAATGCTAGTAATTTGAACGAAGCTTCATTGATGTCAAATATATCGAAATCCGAAGTGATTCGGTTACAACAAGATTGCCCTCCCCACAGGCATGGCTATCGGAAAGTTGGTCTTGCAAGCCGGAAGATAAAACAGTATGTTGTCAATGACGATGGTAACCACCAAGAACAAACAAACGAATGCTGAGTTTCGGACCATCCGTGAATCAATCTGTGTAGTAATGTTCAACCCCTTATCTTACGACCCACAGATGATATGGTTTCGACCACACCCAAGAAAAAGTCGGTAAGATAGAGCAACGGGTAAAGTAAGGAAATCTCATAAATTATTAATAATAATGAAACCACGAAACTTTTGTTTATTTATATCAAAAAATGCTTAGGCACATCCAGAATTTCAAAATGTTTATTTCCGTTTATCTATGTGAACAAACAAAATTGATATCATTCAAAAACAAGTACAAATGAACAATTAAGACTGTATCAAAGCTTGTTTTTGAAGTTCAGTGCATCGTATACCTAAAATAAAGATTATCAAAAAATTTTCAGTAAATCCAAATATAAAGCGTCAACCTCATAAAGCAATGAATTTATCACTGTGCATTCTCTTCCATCAGAATTGAACACTGAACTACAAGAACCTTATTTTTTATGGGATTCCGCACAAGATCCTTTAACTGGCCGGAGCCATTGAAACTATGGCATCCCCATTATTAAGATAGTTGTGAGGCTGAAATAAGTAGGGGAAGGAAACGGGGAAAAAGAAGGCTAAGTTAGTTAGGCTGGTTCTATGAAGGTTAAAAAAAGTAATGCCGAAGGCAGAATTATGAATAACAATAAAACAACTAATTGTTTATTTGTTCATAATGTTTTGACAGACGATGTTAGGGTTTCTAAAAGGGAGTACCCACCTACTTACAGTACCTACCCGATTCCGTGATGAATTGTTTTGTACCATGACTAGCCAAAACATCACTCCAAATTCAGGACTAAATTTCTGCACTGGGATCGAAATTTTGATTATTTTTTAACCCCTTGTAAATTTTAATCACGTTTTTTTTAATTTTCTTTAAAAATCATTACTAGAAAATACTTTTATCAGAGGTCAGAAAATATTAAAATTGCATAAATTTTACTGCAGATTCTTTAAGCTAATGAACTACACACAATTCTTTTTTAATCGATACATTTACTATTTTTTATTAATGTTGATAATACATTATTGGTTAAATTTACAATTTGTACATTAGTATAAAATAATAATTATTTGATAAGTCAAAACCAATTTACGTGCAAGCAAAAGATAATTTATTTAATTGAAATAAATAGTTTACCCTAAACCGTACCCTTATTAGTTGATTTCTCATGTTTTTTTTAAATGCTATAGCTAGACTGTTTTAATTGTTTACTCATTAATTACCTACTGAATTTTAGTTAAAAATAACTAATTTATTTTCAATATTTTAACCACGACTAAAAGAAATAAATATTCACAGTGCACCGTTTTAAACCATGGAATGCTGTTGTTTTTTTTTTGTCCTACAAACTTCCCTTTCTAGTATAAAGCCAGTTAAAATTACTAATTTTCTCTCGGTTTTCTACGCTTTAGGGTGTTTACACAACTGGGATGTTAGCAGTGGCGTAGTAAGGGTGGCTTACAAAATGATAAACATTTACCAATTAAGCATTTTTATTAATAAAAGCAATTTGACAACGAATTAATAACATACATTATATCATTAAAAATCTGCATAAAGCTTCACAATAATTAACGAATGTTTTTTAAAGATATTTATTTAAACTCCTTTAAATTTAGTTTCAAAGCCGATTGGTTTCGGAAAAATCACTCGCTGCAATTTATTTACTCTGGCGAAGGAGTTGTTAATAAGAAAATGATCAGCCTAAAAACAAAAAAACGAATGAGTGGGACTTTTGATCTTTATCTTTTTGATAATATCATCAAGTTACCTCTTATTTCGACGGTGGAAATAGTAATATGATGAGCATATTTCACATACTCGTAGATGCCAGTATGTTCTTAAATTAAAATGCTTATAAAAAGTGTACATCTCTTTAAGTTAGAACTCATATATTTTCTATGTCAACGGACACAGCTGTGACAAGTTCAAAAGCAGACAGTTAGCCCCTTACCCAGTCAAGTCATCATGTAATCCTCACATCACGCTAAAGAGGATCCACCACTGCCTACAACACCATCCCTTATTCCTAAAGAGGAGAGGGTTGGCTTTCGCAAGTCACCTTCAGAGGTCGATACTTTGATTATTTTGATGTTATCATCATCGGAGACCACAGGAGCCTTTAGAGGATGGGGTGGGTTAGGTTGTGGAGGAAGGAGGGTTTCATCCCCTTTGGGATTACCGTGGTTGATGTGAAAATGCAAACACACTTCTTGTTTGCTGGGTGATATTTAATCAATGGGATGCGCTTATGGGTGGAAATTGATACTTGGGGTGTGATGTTATATCAGAGTATTCAAATTTCTGTTCATTCCAGACTGATTATTTAGGTATTATCCTCATCTTAGAATATTAAAAACTAAATGTTTATATTATATCACTAACCAAAGTACATTAAAATTTGTTTTATTTATGTAGAGAGTGGACTGTGAATTTCGTGTCCATAACAGAAAAGATATCGGGGATGGGAAGAAGAATGAGAATGGGAAGGCTAACATCTACTTTACGGAGAACCATGTCAGCTTTGGTTGCTTTATACATTTATGTATAGGAGAATCAATGTCCTTAAAATGTATTTATGGATTCATTTGATCCTGCAAGCAGTACTTACTCTCGGTGGATGATTATTTGGTGACGCTTTTTTTACTGAGATTTGATTTTCTCGATACATGTTGTCTTGCATCGTGCTAAACAAATCAATCGGCCTGGATAAGAATAATTAGGAAAAGTATTTTGTAGGAAAATTAAAAATTTTCCCCTCCTCAACTTTTGTTACGACTTTAGCTATAAAACGTTAAAATATCACAATTTATAAAGAGCTTGGTCTTATCGTTTGGCACCACAAATCTAATAAAAGTAGCTGAAGTGTCAAACAAGTCTCAATCCTATCGAACCTTACAAAACTTGAAGACTTTATTGAGGTTCATTTTGAATACAATGTAGCCACAATTCACAAGCACACAATACCCTCATACGAAAGCGGAGAATAAACCGTTAAATTCCCAAAATGCAGTGGTAAGAACCATCACTTCGCTTTTCCGGATATTGATACGGCTGACTTGCTGTTTTGAACCCTCTAACTGCCCAAAATCCAACACTTACACCGACTTAACAAATACTACCAGCATCAACTATTAGTAATTTTCCTTTGCGAGAACCTATAAACGTACGAGTGTGAACTTTTCAAATTTGAAACTGTATTCATTATTCTATATTTGAGATGGGTGGATTAAAGCAACTAATACTTTTTCTTGGCAAGTCAAGTTACATCACTTGATTTGTCAAGGATAACAACTAGTCAGAGTATTTATCAAATTCGGTCCAAGTTATTACTAGCGGAAACTTCATTGGTGAATGCAACATACTTATAACTTTATTTATCAAAATATGTATTAAACTGTATGTTGGCTTAATAAAATAAATTAAATTTAAAAAATTGAGTTCCATATTTTCAGGTGCAAACAGTAGTCGAAAGCAAGAGGCAGAAATTCAAGAGATGATCAATAATTAATGCATAACATGTATAAATGAGTATGTATATGAATTGACGCAGTTTGACACGCTACTCTGCACGTCAGATTTACTACAAATAACAGATGGGATGAAAAAACCCTGAAATTTATCACACATATTTAGTAATATAGTATTTATTATATTTTTTACTAAATTAGAAGATATGGTTTCCTTGCTTACGCCACCGGATACGCAGAATACAATATAAATCGATGCTCTTTATGAATATGAGACACAGATATAAAATGTTTTCACCTACTCGCATCCAATGTTTTTGATAGTTCTTAATCTCGGTAGCTATCCCTTCATAGTTCTGCTATCGTGTTTTTATAATTGTGTCGGAAAAAACATTTTATTCTACTTTTCTAGTCGTTTATAGTATATTTGTACTTCAATAGTTAGACATCTCTAGTATTTTCCTTGCTTTCCATTTATTATTGTCTAGTATATTAACATAGAAAAAAAATATGAATGCATTAACGGTTGATTAATATTAATTTTATACTAAATTAAGTTTTAAAAAAGCCTCTCCGATTTAACATCTTAGTACATTAATATATATGTTTTGTAGCTTAGGCTGTCATAGTAAAGTTTTCGTGGTATGACATGGTACCAATTCGAACTTTTAGTGTAAATTAAATGCAAATAAATTAACTCAATTTTAAGGAAAGTTTTTTTTCTTATTCACCATTTACTTAATATTACTGATTTTATTACCGTTTCTTCTTTGATTGTCCAAAAAATAACCCTACAAACTTCACATAGCTAGACACATTAAATCAAAATGTATTTGTCCATTATTTTAGTATCAGCTTTAAAATTTATCTGTGATTTTTCATGTTCATAAATTTATCGTTTGTATTTACTCGTATATATATATTAAAACCTTTAAAATAATAAAACAAAAGATACAAAAGCATACATATTTCGCATGAACGTGTGTCACGCACATGTGACATTACTCCCGGGCACTCATAAGACAAGACTGTCGCCTAGAGAAACTTGTGTCTATAATGTTTGTTGACAAACTCCAGCACAAAGCGTATTGTCTCCTACGTCTTCTGCTACCCGGGCGGAGTTTGAGTTTCAGAGTCGTTACGTTCTGGGGAAAGGGCTGTTTCTTACCCCGCCTTCTTCTTTAACCCTACCCCCACCTACATAATCTGCTGGAAGAAGCACCGCTTGTGTATAATAGACTTGCACCGCTTCAACTTTAGATTCCTACTGTTTTATGAACAGTATTTCAATCGTGCTTTAAATTTTCAGCTTTTAAATCTTTTAAAGTTGATGCATTTTTTTTTCTCCGTTTACTCTTTTGCAAAATTCATCGCTCAATTAATTCGAAGTAAAATCGATACTCGGTTACCGGGCTTAACTTGTTTAGTCAGATATAGCAGGCGGATCTTATCGCAAAAAAAGAACGGTAACAAAAATAATTTAATTTAAAAACATTATACAAACAAATAGTTCATGAAAAACACTTCTTTTTTGTTAGAATTTCATGCTTGAGTCACAGACTTAACCTATTAGAGTTTAGATTTTTTTCAAATAAAAATAAGTTAAAAGGTTTATATCTAGGGTTTAGTTTTCCTTAAACGCCTCATGTACTAATCTAAAAATGGTTTGGAATGTATTATTATTTTTATTTTTTTTTCTGCAGAGTTAATCTCCTGATTTTGTGTAAATCCGAGTCCTAGCTATGTACACCATATTTAATTACAAATTTACCGATTAAACTCCATGTACGACAGCTGTGCCGAAGCTGGTTAGTATGTTAAACTAGTATTCAAATAAAGAGTAAAAGTAATAAAGTACATACCTACCATATCGCTTGTCTGAATTTGAATAGATTCTTTTTGCAAATTGATCATTTTTTTAACACACGAATCAGTTCCAATTTTGAAAATTTCACACTTGTACCTACGAGAAGAATTTATTTTGTTTAATTTCATTAATTTCCCGTACATTGAGTAGGTGGTTACCTGGTTGAGACTGTTGAGAGACCATAAGTTAGTATCAAAATAGTGCTTGAAATGGATTTAGCTACGTTTAGTGAGCCTGTGTTTGTGAATAGTCTGAAAATTCTCACATTTTTCGAAAACCTTTTTCTTTTGTTGGTAAAATAATTTCAATAACTTCAAGAGGTGGGACAGTCAGAATTTATTTATTTTAATGACAGCGTACTATGTGCAGTAATTTGAGAGGTTTTCCTCCACCCTAAGACTAAATTAGCCACCCTGACTGCTCGGCATACCACGGCATAAACATCAAGTATGGAGCAAGATCCGCTGTACCCATGACGAAGTTTGAAACGCTATTTAATTATGTACTAGTTGAGATAGTTAGCCAGTTAGCTCTTCAGACGCCCAACTTGCCGGCGAATTCCGGATCAAAATGCCAACAGCCGCTATCTGCTCTTTGTTATCTCTACTTCACTACTTATGTTTTCCTGGCCTTTCATATACCACCTAAGAGCACTAAATGTGGACGTGTTGGGTTGGAGAAGGGTACAGCATGGGCTGTATCCGGTATGAGCACTACACACCCAAACCCAATGAGTACACGCAGAAATGTACTTACATCTTTTGTGGGTTTATGGTTCGATTATATTTATCTGTTTTACTCTAACTTCATACTAAATACCAACACGTTGGTTATTTTAGCTTAAAAATTGTCACGGCATTTCATAAAAGCTAGTAATAATAACAATGAAATTATATAGGGCGGTTTTGTGATTTTTCACCTCAAGTGCGCTTAATACTTAATTAACTAAGCTAATAAGACTAAGTAACAAGGAGAAAATTAAATATAGTATGTATACAAATTAAAACTATCTAAAATCACGATAAATCATGATAGAAAAAGATTCAGGCATGTATAACGGTGCATGTGTACATCAACAGATCGAAAAAAACAATTAACTAGAAGCTAAGGGTCTAAAAATCCAGACGAAACGAATGAATTCATATTACAAATCTGTTGAAGCAACGAAATGGAAATTACATTGAGGACAGTTAACGTGTTGGTACTTAAAAACATTATAAGTTACAGATTCTAGTAAGTTATGTTATCCATTATACAATTACCAAAACAATTAGTTTCCTCTTCAGAGAAAAAGATGTTTTAAGTTATTGATTTGACTCTTTTTTTTCATGGCTCACATCTGAAAATAAACTTTTTACCTCAGTCAATTTAAGTAGATGTTTATCTCAAAGACATGTTGATTAAATTCGTAAATGCAATGCAGTACGCTATTTTTTAATGTTTATAACGCTACCGCATAATATGTCAAACTACTTAAAGCCAGTGGAACTATGGCATCTCATAATGAGGTATGTTATAAGGGGGTAATAGAAGTTGGGAAAGGTAGGAAAAAGGGGAAGACGAGGGTTGGAAAATACCTGGAAATTCAGATCTTATCACTGTACGCAACTAAAGCAATTTGAATACTGGTCTCTCTCACTAGAAATATTTTGAACTCTGAAACGAAGTGCATGTAAACTACATATCGACTGTGCTTAAGAAAAATACGGTGAACGGTGTTTTGTGAAAATGACTTTTTTAGATAATTGTTATCTTGCTCACTCACAAAACATCCCGGAGAAAGAAATCAGGCCATAAAAAACTACTAAAAATTCAATAGAAAAAAAATGTTATCAAGGGTGTCTAAAATATATGAGGAAAAACGACTTAACCTACATCTATGTTTTAATTATATTTTTTGTCTCATCTTCTAAATATTACTCATTCATAAAAATTCTAAGTCGGTAACCATCAGCCCTTCCTTCTCCTTAAGTATATACAATTATATATATTTGTATCATTATAAAAAAATCACTCTTAAAGCTTTTCTGGCTTCTCCTGTAAAATTTCGATTTTGAGTGTTACAGCCTTATTCCTAAACACATGTATTTGTGTTGTATGCGAAAAAAACACACATTTAAACATATTTGTTTCCAATGCTAGGATTGGAGCCCGTGACCTCTGCGTCCAG
Organism: Drusus annulatus; assembly: GCA_022651775.1. Lineage (NCBI taxonomy): Eukaryota > Metazoa > Arthropoda > Insecta > Trichoptera > Limnephilidae > Drusus > Drusus annulatus. The sequence continues at coordinate 1,716,672 of JAGWCC010000025.1, read as the reverse complement.
TGACTAGGATTTTACTCGATATGCAACTGAGCTTGTCAAACATTAATCTGATGACAAAATATCATAAATTTTCGAGGTTTCGTATTCTTAAAAATGATTAGAAATATTTCATTCCAAAAAGCAAGCCTTCAACGTGGCACGTATCACCAATATTATTGATAGTGTCTCAATACTTCATGCATCACTACTTCCTACTCAATAAAATACATCTCTCCAAACAAGCATAGTAAAAATGATTCAAAAGAACCAACAAGGAAAAACTTTGTTTTTTTTATTGGATAAAAACATCATCACCCTTCATGGGGAAGTTTTTCATACAGAGGGGAACCCCTCCTGTGAGAATTGATTAATAATATTTCGCGCCTGATTTCTCGCGACGATTTTTCCCGCCAATATCCGCCATGTTGTTTTATAGTAGGGAACAAATGGCGTGTGGCCGAGACGTCAGACGGACGGATTTATTGATATGTGCGCGCGTGATGTGAGTGACGAACAAGAACTTAGCCCTGCTCCGATAAACACGGAAATATTCTTTCCGTAAGGAAGAAATATAGTCGTCAGATTACACGCTTCCAAGGTCTTCCAATGGTGATCTTTATAAATGTCTTGTTCTTTTTTAATTAAAAATAATTCTTCCGAAAAACCTAAATCTGTTTTTTTGAAGTGGAAGAAACTCTGAAATGTATCTTATTATGTACCCGATCAATAATTAAGGTCGAATTGTGATCGTTCTTAGGCTTCATGTACCAATTTACATGTGAGCTATTACATCATCTATTATAAATCACATTATTTTTTTCGTTCAAAATATCTAGATCAATACAACCTTTTTCAGGTGAAATTATCATTTCTATATTGAGAAATAGGGATTTGATATTTTTTTACTGTCTAATAATTAGAGAACACGCAATCTTCTTTATTTCAAATATATGATTTTTTAAATATTAATGAAAAATTACTCTGAAAAGGCAGAAACCACTAGTTATCATCTCCAGCTGTGAAATTATTTATGTTTAATTCGACGGATTAACATTTTGCTACATTCAAAAACCATTTGAAATATACTTTCCATCGACAATGTTTATTTTTTTTAGATTTAATTAGTTTTTTTTTAAATATATTTGTGCATTAAAGCCTACAAAATAACTAATTATAACTCATATACTTTTTAACAATAGTATATACAACTTATTATTAAAACTTCTATACTAATTTTTATTACATACCAATGTATTTTATATGGTTCTTACAAACTATTTTAAATTTATTCGTAAAAAGCATTAACTTTGTGGCTTGTCATATTTATAAATAAAACCGAATCTTTATAAGTATGGCAAGCTACAAATTTAATGTAATGTAATATCGGCGAGTACGGCCAAAAAGCAAAATTATATCATAAACAAAGTTTATCTGTTTTATTTATATTTAAAATGTATTAAGTGGTGTAATTTTTATGGTTTCCGGAAGCGAATAATAACATTTCGTCCCTTCATAAAGTGAGCTGTTTTGTCTATTAGTTTTATTCTTTTTTGATAGTCGAGTTTTTTGTTGATGTTCAACTTATTTGAGTGATTTTCATTCTTTCCCAAACCAGAGTAAGAATTTATACAGTGCACCGAGCTGAAATTTCGCCACGATGTCTGTTTTCTAAAAAAAGTTCACGAAACATCTTCCAACGAAGCTAAGTCGAAAAAGAGATCAAGAAACAAATGACTCAGACAGACAATTCACAAAACGTGAGTGTTTTTGTGAATTATTCAAAGGTCATGTTTAAGAATACCACATCCACGTCAACGACTGCCTGCGGAACAGGAACAAACTTAAAATACCATAAACTTTAACGTCACGTCTTCACTACCGATAACATATTTTTGCACAGAAGTTTTTTTATTGCTGCGCTTCGTCGAAATGGGGAAAGTACATTCAGATGCAAATACTTTTTTGATGATTTTTTTTTAAATATTAATAATTGAAATAATATTAATAATCCTCAACATAAATATGAAATACACAAAAAATATAACTCTACTCTTTCCGGAAGTAACACTTCGAAGAATCTAGGTATATAATATGTGCTCGGGTAGAGATTTGTATATCATACAAAGATGGCAGCCAAATCGGAAGAAAATTTTAAATAAATGATATTAATTGTCAAAAGAAGAATGAGATCGATTAAAATTCCGGTTTCCTATAAGGGCTCGGTGGCTGAATTAACAGAAGCGTTACTCCCGTATAAAGTAGAGGTTCCGAGTTCGAGTCTCGGTCGCAACCGTTAAATTTTTCTGTTACATATATTTACGTTGAGGATGATTGATATTATTTCAATTATTCTTTTTTTTTGCTGTCGTCTTTTATGGGAGGTTGTCTATCATTGTGAAAACATCAATCTACAGGCCACAGCTCAAAACAACTCAATCTCATCTGAAATCACCATCAGATGCGGCATCTTTCTTTACTACGTTTTCCAATCAATTTTTCACTCATTTATCTGTTTTTCAATATTATGTTTGTCGTTTTTCATTATGTGAGAATGAATTGGAGGTTTTTTTCTTTACATCCATATTGATATTTGTCAATTTTTTGGCTATTCAAAAAACTACGTTAGTCGCTCTAATTTCCGAGAATTTTTGAGAAAAACCCCCAGATCAAGGTTTAAAAGCTTATGTGAATCTTCCGTGCCATAGTCGACTGAGACATGTCTATATTCTTTGCAATACAGGTTTTTTGAAAAAGCACTTCAACGAACCACCCTGATTTTTGAATTCAAGTTGCGTTTTAGTTTTTCTCAAACTCACAAAATCCCAGCGATCGGGAATGCCATTTTGACAGTTATTAGCCTAACTCCATGTTATTTCTGACGATGTTAATCTGCTCATAAATAGTGCTTACGGTAAATAAGAACTATTCTCTTATTGATTTAACCCACGAAATCGTATTTAAAATGGCACAAAAAAAACATAATACATTAATAATTGTGTTTAGGTCCACGTCAGTGTTCATACGTATTTTTTATCCGTGTACCACCTACGTTCCATTCAATAAAACGGAGATTATGTAAATACGGGTGAAATATGCAAATGAGCAGTAGACAGATTCGTCCCGCACACCCTGTGCCCGGAGCAATCAATCACCCAGTCGGCAGAACTGTCCGCCACTGTCTCGCTGAAGTACAGGGTTTTCGGGAACTTGCTGAGCTCTTCAAGAAAATAAATGTTATTATAAATTAAATCTTTTTTTACAAACCTCACCTTTTTGGATGTTAGCCACGCAAATAGGGATGTGAACCGAAAACCGACGTGGTTCCCATTAAGATTATAATTTTCTAATAAATAATCGGAAGAATTTGGTACTATATTTCTACTAATTCTTTCAATCGCATAGTTATTATGATTACGGTTTTTCCATCAATGATTGGTCGAGCATCTTCGCTATCATCATTTTACATTCCAGGGTGGGACGGCCTCCTCCACAAATATTCTCCACTCGCTGCAGTTCCGGAAGTCATCAGACAATACTAACTAAATCATCAATTCATCATTATTCTAACGGTTACAATTATTTTCAAACGATTATAAATACGATTAAGTACAGACACGTTTTTTTCACAAAAATTAGAAAATGAAAGCAATTTTGATTGCGTCACAACGAGCGAATGAACTAATGAGCGTCTGCCAAGCAGACGTGTGTTGCGCTCCATTCTCTCTACCAATCCCTGCGGAAAATGTCGCATGGTAAAATAAAATAAAACCGCGCACGTACACATGCGCATAATTTACCAACACTATATTTATACATATCGCGTATCTATTTTTTTTTTAATTGAAGCTAAAATGAAATTTAACGTTCAGAGAATAAATTATTGTAATTACAAATCAGATTGTTAGATCAACATTGTTTGATATTCGACGAATAAGTTTTAAATGCCGCCTGCGGTTACGATTATTTGAAATCGCAATCGTAGCATCACTGGCAATAATACATAGATTGTTTTAACTAGGCTTGCGTATCACGCTGTAATTGTGAATAACTGTTTCTCAAATGATAGTACGAGTACTTTGCTGTAAGAATGATTTGAATATTTAATATTCACATTACCGGCAATGCTATATTTATGCGGGTCATATTAAAGATATCGCTACCATAGTTGACACATACCTACACAGTACTCACACAGATTCAGTTCTTGTATACAGCATGTTTCTAACTGTTATTCGACTTCAGGAAAGAAAATTAGTGAAATTGAAAAAAGTACATTTTTAATTTAATAAAAAGATCACGCCGTAATTTTAAGATAACGCTAAAAACATTTTGAATACTCTATTTAAATCAACGTTTACACTTTTTATCCCATCTTCGCTTGTATGTAGGCGTAAGCAAAACGAAATGCTGTTTCTCAGTGACGTTTCGTCAGGAAATCACTGTCGGAAGTGTATACGTATGCACTAGTACCTACAGTCTTAATTATTATTTTTTTTTTATATATGAATACCGCACAGAATAACTGTTTCTCAAATGATCCCAACCGTCTAGAGCCAGTGAGACTATGGCATCCCCAATAGGGTATGTTGTGAGGCTGAAGGTAGTGGACAGGGGAAGGAGATTGGGAAGAGGAAGGTTGGGATGTAATTATGCGCTGTTTGGGTCATCTCTAATTGCGTGACTTATAATATAATATTATTGCGTTGACAAAAAAAATATCAATGACTTTTTTTGAATACGTTTTTAATTGAACATTTTTTTTAATAACGAAGTATTAGTAACTTCATAAACGCCCATCAAATATATCTGTACGCCCCCTAGGGCTGAACTTGGAAACCATTTCCAGTTCCTTCAGTGTATCCATTGCAATGTTGTCAAAATATTGATTTCATGCTTACATTTTAAACAAGGTTTTTCGCAGCTCTTGTCTGATCTCGAGTTACAGTCAGCTTTCAATTCCCATCTATTCCATAGCTTGTAATAATAACTGAACTGTTAAAATAATGTTTTATGTAATGCATATATTATAATTATGCATTTTATTATGTTGGTCGGTTTCAAACTTTCGTCACATTTGACATTGTCACAATTCTGGAACCATTTTGTTTTTCGGACAATTTAATGATCCCGTTAAAGTCGATTCAAGGCCTGTTTCAACTTTTGAAATAATCGTGGTCAACTGACAAGCATAACATCATGACCGTTCTGCTTTTCAGCTGATGAAAATTTGTTCGATACCTGAAACGGACCGACAATCAGTGATTAACGGGGACCTTTCAAATGTTAAAAAAAAAAACAAAATGGCGATTAATCACTGAGTTGTTATTTGATGAAAGCTCTAAACAACCCGCACATCTAATTTTAAGATTCTCATTTTTAATTAATAAAATAATTTCACAAATTGCCTATGAACTTACCGTTATTCACAAAAAACAATTTTACGACTAATTTTGTTAAATATATAACATTTTGAAATAATTACAAAAGAAGGAATATAGAATGAAAAGGAAAATAAAAATTGCACAATATAAATTTTGTGAAAAAAATCGGGCAGTGATGAGGATCACGTCAATGAGGAGAATCAATGGATTTCATTTGAAACTCTCCTCCCTACCGGCAGAACCATTGCCAGGTATCACGACAGGTAGGAAGATAGAATAATCTATGATGACGCTGCCTTAGTCATCAGGGACAGAGACTTGCGGGCTCCACAATAGCAGGGTTCTCGATATAGCCTCGCAGCAGTCTGAAAAGTAAGTGGCGGCTTACCCCTCTCTTCTGAGCTGCAGGGAGTGAAGTCCGAGCATGCCCAGGAGAAAGCTCGATGGGTAAAGCCTCGGATGGGGGCCCCTCTCCGTCTTGTGAAGAAGTCTCAGAAAGAATCTAACTAATATGGACAGTTCCAAATGAGCCATACCTAGATAATGTGGATAGAAACTCACTGAGGAAGCGAGATGAGGCATCAACTGGAAAACACCACCTGGAAAGAACCATGCAGCTATTGGAAGTGGGAAGCACCATACGAAATAAAAAAGAAAATTAAGACCAAACACCGACGCGTCCATGGTGTCAAAATTCCGTCTTGATACAAAGACAAACACCCAACGGAGAAGTAGGATTAATTTATAGTTTTTGTGTTCAATTTGTAGAACTCCATTTTAATTTTTATATAATTCAATTGAATTAAATTTAATATTATTATTATTGAGTTCTGCTATTTTAAATTTTTTTATTTTTGTTTTTAGTGACAGCTGTTTCGGCGTTTAGGGCCATTGTCAAACTGTCAGTCTGTCATTGACAGTTTGACAATGGCCTTAAACGCCGAAACAGCTGTCACTAAAAACAAAAATAAATTAAAAAACTTAAAATAGCAGAACTCAAAAATAATAATATTATATTTAATTCAATTGAATTATATAAAAAAAAAAGTAGGATTAACTTTTCAAAGCGACTGGACTATTTTCAAAGTTATAAAGTGAAACCTGGGAGATAGAACAGTGGAATTTGAGTGCTTACGGGAGCTATGGAGACCGTCCCCAAAACAAACAATGATAATACTTACAAAACACGCCAATTGTTTTCGCTAATGATTCCGAAACATCCGCTAGATAACTAGAGCTTCTTTCAGAGAGCGGCCGAAACGCTTCTCACGACTCTCTGACGTTATTATTGTATTACCGCAATGTGACCTCCGCGGAATGAACACGTATTAGAGGCACGGCTCTGACTGCGGCGGCTGAAAGAAAAACCATGATAAATAGTGCAGTTTCCGTTGCCGCTGAAACAAGGCTGACGCCACCTGTATTTCTAAAGGTAACTCGAAACTGTTCATCGGGAGGAATCTCTGATTGGTTGTTTTACTTTTAAGGGATTTGGAAACTTAATCATTTTTTTATTAACGTTTCACAGTATTTGTATTTACAGTATAAAAAACGCTAATCACAATAAGTGGCTGTAATAATTCTTGACCATCTTACATTAGGTACCCATATATCTATTATTTCGAAGAGATTTTAATTATTTTCGGAGATGTGGATTTAGAATCTTGAACTATATATACGTAGTTATATCATGATAGATGCCTTTTCAGAGTGTTTTATCAAAGCGGTTTCGTTATATATGCCAAAAAAATAAAAATAATGTTTGTGCCAATGAATATTATTATGATTTTTCATCTTTTAATTCAAACTTATCAAAAATATGGTTTCATCTATGGATTAAATATTTCTCTAGACAGGTATGACTGGGTATTAGTCGAATGAACTATCTGAAGACTCCTCTTTCCTTATTGAAAGGGAAGCCTTAAGAACGGGTACTGTACAAGGCTAATAGTGTTCACACTGTGTGTTATTATTTACCGGCCTTTCTACAGGGTTGCCACCAACCACTTTCTAGACTTTCAACTACCGTAGCTTGCTTATATATTTAGACAATTTAAGTAAATAATCTAAACGTAAGCCTATTTAAACCAACACTTTAGCTAGTTTTAGTTTAATCGGTACTCTCATTTTTATTTAAGCCAAACGGATTGCATTATGGCAACATCTAAAAGAATGGGAAAATGTGTTTTGTGTAAATGCAAACCATTTTAAAGAACGCCATCTTGTTTCACGGGGATTGGAAGGTGTGTGTTTTGTTTATAACCTTTTGCATTCGAGTGAACTTATTACATAATACTAATAATGTAATGAACCTGAGAGTAATGTGACTTTCTTTGTACTTTCCAATATATTATGTCCTGCAACCCTCACTTTAGCTAGTTTAATGAATTAGCTTTTCGAAAAGTCATAAGCTCCAACTCAAGGCTTTCTTGGTTTTAGCCTTAATACCAGAAAAAATCGTATTACTCGTTTACGTGTTCTGAATATCTACACAATGCCACACACAATTTTCAACTATCATATACATAACAACTAAATAGTACATTTAATTAAATGAATTAATTTTTAGTTTTAATTTTAAAAATTAACTATGTTACTCGGGAATTTAATAATAGGTTTGTAGTGATTGTTCTGCATTTTATTTTTTTTATTTATTTAAATTTTATCCATTGTAAAGAAATATACATTTTTACTTAATACTAACAGTTGTAATAATATTAATTCAGTTTATATACTATACTATGTACAATGTTCTAGTTAATGATAAATACCACCCTAATAAAGAGAATTCTTGTGCTTAGGGAGGGAATACTATCATGGGTTTCTTGAATATTATTTTTATGATCAAAAAATGGATATTAAATGAATATAATACATTTTAGGTTATTTTATTGAAAAGTGTATTTTGAGTTTTTTTTTTAATTCTTCGTAGTTGTTTACATCTATTATGTCTTTGGGAAGTTTGTTGAAAATCTTAATTGCTGAGTAGGAATAGTGACGTTGTGCTGTTGTTGTGTTGAGTTTCGGGGTAATTATTTGGCCTAATGTTCTTGGTCTGGTGCTCACTGAATCTAAATTACTTTTTTCTTTGTGGATTTGAATGCATTTTTAATATATTTTTTTTTCAAATCTAAAACTTTGAATTCTGTAAATAATTCGTCAGTAGAGTAATCTAATGGCTTTTTTATGATTATTTTTATTAGTCTTCTTTGTACTATTTCAAGTGGAGCTTAATTAGTTTTATACGCACCTCCCCAGCCTATTATTAATATTGATAAAAAACCGTTATCTTAGATGTTTAAATAACCACGGTTTTTCTGAATTTGTAAACCAATTTATTGATAAAGATCATACAGTCAATAAAAGCACCGGTGCTCATATTCTTCACAAAAATGATCATGGCATTAGATAAAATAATTTAGAAGCACGAGAAATAAAGAAATCCATTAAAATTAATAGCCATATTCTTAATAATCAGGGAAATTTGTCCAGCAGTCCAATATTAGGTATATTTCCCGTAAACTCAAAATGTGAAATTTATCATTATTCTTAAATCCCCTTCTCAGTTGACATTTTGTCTCTTTCGATTCATATTATCTGTCTCTTTCTCTCTGTTCCTTTGTTAAAATTTAAATGTTATTCTATTGTTTTGTTATTTTATTTTATATTTTGTTCTCCCTCTGTATGTATACATGGCCTGTTCAAAAGAAAAGGTGAATTTTGAATTTTCGCGGGCTGTGTACATTCGATTATCATTTTTTTTTGTTATGTTGGTACATATATGTTTATCATATGTTAGCATTATCAGCCATTTTGGATTAGTGGTTTGTTTTTGACAACTGGAAAGGTTAGTCACGTTTTCGTGTGTTCTTCGATTTTTTACTTTAGAAAGAAATGGATGAAAGAATATGTATTAAATTTTGCATTAAAAATGGAATAAAGTGCTCCAACGCACTTAAGATGTTGACTGTGGCATTGGCGAGTCTACTTTGTCTACATTCATCCTGAACATAAATATTAATATCGCAAAATTTGTTATTTTCTTAATTTCTACGATATAACATTCAACAGCGATATATATATTTATGATATAACATTTAACAGCGTGCGAAAATCATAATTTCCACATTGCAACATTGCCACATATTCCACTTATAGTCATTCATTGGTGAGAGTAGGATGAATTCAAGTATTGTCATTCGTATAGATAATCATAGCACAGGAATATTTATTTTTCTCTTTATAAATATACATGTTTATATTTAATTTTGTTCTGTAGACAACCCTGCCTACCTCGCCCCACGGATCTCGGTCCAGTCATCACATTGGATAAAAAATGACTTCACTATACGCGACTATTTATCATATGGCTTATTCAATAAGCATATTGTTCGGCTACCGGACAGACTTCATTCAGGAGAGGCAGAACGCTTCCATACAATACCTTCTTTAAGGCTGTAGTCACTTGCAACGGTGGCCAACGACCAGCCAGTATTCATAATAACTCACAAAGAAGCCTTCAAAATGTAAGGCTTTTTTAAATGTATTTTTATTCATCTTTGATTGACTCTTATTCATAAAATCATAAACGTTATCGGACCGGTTGCTGAATAGAGTGGGCGTATTGGATTTTATTTAGTTTTTTTATCAATGTTCCATTTGAGATGTGAACAGGTGCGTGTACTTTTCATATTCATGCATGGGATAAGTATTCATACCCGATTTACTTTATAACTAGTCGAATAATCCATAGAAACTTCCTCACGTAATCTATATAACAAGCTTGAACCATAACTATGACCTTCAAACTAGTGGATCAAAGCTTTGGGACTAAAAAAGGTCTTTTCACCTATTAATTAATTTACCTTCGACCTATGTATACGTTATAAATACTACTATTAAATCATATTCCATGTCGTATTCCCAATAACTTACATTTTGAATTAAGGTTGTCTCTAAAAGGGATCTTGGTTGAAGTACATGAGACAATTTATTCAGTAATTTGCAAGTGTACCCTTCGAATGAAGAGTAAATGATTTCAATGCTGATTATTTATTCCTTGTATTCCCAATAACTTACATTTTGAATTAAGGCTGTCTCTAAAAGAGATCTTGGTTTAAGTTCATAAGACAATTTATTCTTAAATAATTTGCAAGTGTACCCTTCTAATAAAGAGTAAATGATTTCAATGCTTTTATCTAGAACGGAGGATTATCAGGTGAAAGACTAACTTTCAGAATTAAAACGCTGCTTGAACGGTTGTAGCTGTTGAACAGAACTGCATTTCGAAAGATGTCCGATTTCTTTTAAACTATTTCGTGATTTTGATCTTATTTCTCAATTCAAAATAATGAAATAACAGAACTTAACAAAATAATGACTGCCATATTTTGAACAATTTAATTGTCATTCAATTGTGAATGAAATGAGCTGTGGGATATTTTAAACGTGAACACAAAAATTGTAAAACCACTCCACGCACCTATTTTTCACACTATTGTCTCCGAAATAGAAATGCATTTGAAACATAATAGAAATGTCGGCGTCATTTTTCCCTCGATCGCTGGTAGGCAAATTCATACCAGTAATTGGGCTGCTCATAGAAATTAAACATGAATTTAAATGCCATTCGTTTGAGACCAATGACTTGAAAAGTGGTTCAGAATTTTAACAGAAAACAAAAAACTACGGCACTTTCCGGGTTCAAAAATGTTTTGGGGCAATAAGATAGGGGTAAGAAGAAATAGAAAGACCTAAATAAACTCATGCGAACTTTACTATGCAGATATGGTCATTAAACGTTTATAAAGACATTTCAAGCTGCATGTATGATTAAATGGAACCAAAATAAATTTCACCAGCGGGATATGGAAAGTAAGCTACCCGACTTCACCCGAGTGTGAACACAGTTTTTTCAAAATCTTTTTTCTCAAAGCCCAGTTAAAAAAGCATAGATTAAAGAATGTAGTATCTCAGATAGATGTGTACTCCAAAGCTCATGCTAGAAAACACAGGGCGCACTGAAAGTAGTAGCGTTCAAGACGGAAACAATGTATATGAATTTCGTAACGCCAAAGCTCATCAATCAAAGGTGTTTGCCACAACCGAGCTGACATCGAATTACAATTTTTATTTATTTGTTATGTTATTTCACGTTTAATTCATATGAAAAAATATACAGTATTTTCGCGGCACGTTTCAGAGTTGTAGATACTCTCAGTATCCCCCTAGTGAAAGACCAACACTCAGAATCGAAACGTTGTTTGAAATGGTTCTAGCTGTATTTGGTGACCAGATCTGAATAGCCAGGCATTTTCCAACCTTCCTCTTCCCCATCTCCTTCCTCTCCCCACTCCCTTTAGACTCCCAACATATTCCAATTGGGGATGCTATAGCCCCGCTGGGTCCGGACAGTTTGAGTTTGGACTCTTGTGCGGTATTCATATAAAACAACAAAAAAATAATACAATTTTGATTACAAACTTTCATCAAAGAAAATACCAAAAATCTGTTGCAAAAGTACATTTGTATTCACTAAAAGAAGACGCTCGTTTTATAGAGCTAAAATTAGCTTAAGAGGGCATTATCTATAAAAGAGTATTTAAAATCTGCATTGAGCTCTAGCAGGCCGCCCCCTGCGGCACAAGTTAAGGGGGAATTATACGAGCCATGAAATTAAAAATATGTCTTAAGGGTAATTAGCTCCAACTTTTACGGCGTACCTAGAAGGATAAAGCGCTCTTTATAGTGGAAATGTTTACTTCATATCTCAATAAAGTTTATACTACAGTTGTGGGGTACATGCAAATGGGGGAGACATCTTTCTACCCTTGTTAAAACGGCGTTCCGGTAAAAATATGGATATTAAAATTATTAAGATACGTATCAAGTTAATTTCAAAGAATTCGTTGGTACCGAACACCATATGTTTATATTAAAAAAAAAAAATATATATATATATATATATATATATATATATATATGGCTAAAAAAAAATATATATATATATATGGCTAAAAAAAATATATATATAATTTTTTTTTTTTTTTTTTTTATAATTTTTTATAAATATATTTATAAAAATATATATATTTATATGAATACCACACAAGAGTCTCAAGTGCTCTCATCTTTCCGAAGCCAGTAAGACTATGACATCCCAAATCGGGGCATGTTGTGAAGCTAAGGGTATGTGACGAAGGGAAGGAGATGGATTAAAGGAAGGATAGAATTAAAAATCAAAAAACAAAATAAAATATTTTTTCAATGTCAGTACCGCACCCAACTGCCCTTAGTCAGTGGAGCTATGATATTTCCAAATCGGGTATGTTGTAAGACTGGGGAGATGGAAAAGAGTAACGTTTGGAATTATCTGGCTTTTATATTTAGTCACCAAACTCGGTTTCAAGCAACGTTTCATTTCTGAATGTCAGTCTTCCACCAGGGTGATACTGAGGGTATCTACCACGCTATAACGTGCAGTAAATAAAGTACATATCACTTAATATTATTTAATGTAATAAAAAAAAAATTTTTTTACGTACGACGGGATTCAAACCCGCGATCTTTGGGCTCGTAGTCAAAGATCCCGACTGCGGAGGTATAGCTAGTATTGTTATAAAAGCCTTTATAAAAAGTTTGTAGATTGTCTTAGAAAAATTATTATAAAAAGAAAGATTCCATAAACATAAATTTGATCATTTTTGAAGTATAATATTATGTTTAAGGTTTAAGCTAAATTGGAAGCAAAATAATTTAAATAGACATTAGATAAATACGCACCAAATAAAATAGGTTTTCATTTAACAAATAAAATCTTTTTGCTTACTATTCAGTTTCTACACTGGCCCAAATTCTTATAACATCTAACCTTTACTTGATATCAATCCAGCGTGGGCTTTATTGAGGGGCATATTTTCATTAAAACCGCCGGAAAAATAATGCAATCTGCACCCCCATCCCCTAGCAAACACCACCTAAGCATTTGTACACCCGCGAAGTTCTTATCGCCGAAGGGGATTTTTTATTTCCTCAACTGTAAACCAAATTTAATTGTGCGTACATTTTTAAAGCACTGCGCTAAATAGGCACTGGTGTCAAACTTTTGTTTTATAGTCCTACGTCTATAATATCACTACGGGCAACCTTTCTGATTTTGGAAGAGGAGGATAAATGATTTAATAGCGGAAAGTCTAAAGTTTTAAATCCCGGTGGGGAGATTATTATGTTACCATTTAAAAATCTTTTTAATGGATGTCTGAAAGATAATAACATATTTCAATGAACATCGAGTTAAAGATAGACATCGATATAAAAGTATGGACAGAAAGTCACTAGTAAAAAGCGTAACAGAATACAGAACTGGGTGGTGCGCAGCCCACCGAAAAGAACCTATTGACTGCTGTTCAGTTATTTAGTTATTCAGTTATTTATTATTTGAAAAAAAATTACAAAATTTGTATTTCAAGGCGTTTTTAAATAAAGCGAGTAAGTGTTTTAAAACACAATATTCATAAATATAAAGCAATTGATTCTAAAAAATACAAATTGCAATGAATGCAAAGTATAGACAGTAAAAAATAAGACAATTTAAACATAATATTTCATCCAAATGATGTATAAAAAATAAAAATAAAACCAAGGAATAATTACACAAAGAGCAGGAATGCTTGTCGTTTGAACGAAGCTTCATTTATGCAAAATATATCGACATCCGAAGCGATTCGATTCAACAACAAGATTGCTACTATTTGTCAGATCGGATGAAAAAAAAACAACAAGGTTCAAATGATGTATTATCTTTTTTTAGAGAGAGCCAAACATTCCCTGGTTATGAATAACTTGACAATATTTTAACTCCTCCTATTTCCATCATTAATATCAAACTCAAAATATTCCTCGTGTAATGATGGAGGACTTAGTTAGCAGAGGTTTGAACCCACAACGCTTGGGAGGGAACCCGACGCATGTGTTTACTCGGCTACGAACCGGTAGATAATAATAAGATGCGAGAACTTTTTATCTGCTTTCGGAAAACGAAGAGCTCGTTTAAAGCGTGTCTTTATGACTTCTTACTTCCTTCCACAATATTAACAAGAAATAATGTAACTTAAGTAGAAAGTAAAGCCTTCTCACAATCGTTAGGTTCTTTTTTTGAGGAATCAACAAAATCTTAGAAAATAACATCGATTGCTCAAATGGAAAAACCTTATTTTGACAATTTTTTATGTTATGTTATCACTACTAAAATATCTCTGAATTTACTCGGTGAGTGATTTTTTTAAAGTTAAATCCACTTAACCTGTCTATTTTACGCGTAACGGCTATTTTGCCTGTTAGCTGTTACTGTAAAACTTTTTTTTGATTCGCAACAATGCCCAAACCGACAGGCCCTTCTTTCATCGATTTATTTTATATCTTCCCGATGACGAATGACGATAATGAGAAGCGGCGTAGATGGCGGCATCTAGATTTTCCCGCCCAACTAATCCGCCCTTAATTGATGTGTCACGAGGTGGATCTGCCGCCCGCAGCTGCAACAAAGCTAATCCTAGAAGATGTGCAGCAGAAGGTGTCCAAACTAAATACAAAACGCATTTCTTTATATTTTTATATTCGAAGCTTTGAATGGATCGATTCAATGAAAAACTTTCAACTAAAAAAAGCCTAGTACCTACTTAAAGCAAAAAAAAATTCGTGTCTTAATAATATTCAATTTGTTTATAACAATATTGGAAGATTTAAAAAATATTTTGGGTTTCTTTTACAAGATCTATTTTTTCTTTTTTTTTCAATAATTTAAAGATATCACAGCAAACTTTGAGTTGAACACAGATCTCTCGCAGATGCATTGCATGCATAGAGCATTTTTAAAACATATTGTTCTACTACATAAAAGAAAATTCCAGTGAACTTCTAAAAAAGCTCGTTTTTAATATCATTAAAAGAACAGATTGTAAAAAATTTCGAATTTTCGAATTCGGTGATCATATACACGTAACTAACTAACTAACCATCACACCGTTTCCCACAGAGGTAGGCAGAGAGGACGGACCGCCATATAACTCTGTCTTGGCACACACTCCTTGCTCATTTCTCTTCTGATATTCTGACTCTTCACATGACCCGATTCAAGTATTTGATTAACTTGATCATGACATATCTTTCTCGGGCGTCCTCGACTTCTTCTTCCATTCACTTTCACATCATATTTTCTTTTCACACTCCTTTCTTCTTTCATTCGCTCTACATGCCCAAACCATCTAAGCGTCCCTTTCTTGATCCTATTAATTACGATCACATCAGCCTTGCATTCCTTGCATTCATATACACTGAAAAGCTGGTTCTCAGTGACGTATAAGAATATTCAACGCAACAAATATGTAATGGAAAAATACTGTGTTTATTTTACAAATATTTTAATGTAAGGCGCTCTAAAAGACTAGCGTCATTGATCCGTTCGAAGCTGGAGAATAGACAAATTTTATACACGGTTGAAATTTTCCGCATGAGAACAGGTTGTTTTTGTTCTCAACAACTTGACCGTTGCATAACTTGCGAACTTTTGTCTTTCTTCTGTCCTACAGCATTTTATTGTGACTAGGTTAAAACAAAAGGTTTTTGCTAACTGTAGACGAACAAACATACGAGTATATGTCAAATGGCAAAATATGAAAATTGTAAAAGAGACATTCCTCTACAAAACAGTTCAAATATTTTAACCACCTATGTAAATCTAAAAATAAGTAAGCTCACTGGTTTGTTTGGTTTGCTGAAGATTGTTTAGTGTATAATCTAGAGTAATTATAATTATATGAAATTATAGACTACGTTAAAACTACCTAATAAAATTAAATCGTTACTATTTTGTTTTTTTTTTTATATTGACTCCCCACAGGGCAAATGTCATCTTTGGGAATGCTGTGTGGAGAGTCTTTTTATGATAGGAAGGGGTGAATCTGGGTCCTGAAGGGATCCACGTTGTAAGATGGAGAAAACAAAGAAGCCGACAAATTATTCTACTCCAGATCTGTTGAACTCAAGAGCGAATCTTAGAACCGACCCGTTCTCGTGTGGCAAAAGTCATCCGTATGCAAATGTTAGGCGCGCTTTTGGTGTGTTTCCCAGCAGTTTCTCGGAGCATTTACCTTTGAAATACCGGTAGAATAAAGACATCATTTCCACCTGACGTCTGCACTCCGAAGATTGTAATTCGTCTGTTAAGATAGGGGAATCTATCGAACGGACCGCCAGTTTCTGCACAGAGCCGATGGTTTTAATCAGGTATTTTGGGTCCACAGACCAGAGGTGGCTGCCAAACTAAACAGTGACACGCAAGATTTGTACAGAGTACATTGTGTACTATTTACTAACATCAAAATTTGATATTAAATATTATTGTATAGATTAAAGATATGATTTCAAAATGTAACTTTGTTTCATTCAAGTTTCTGCTAAAAATCTTCTGCTCATTGCCAAATTTGCATATTTGTAACCTCCGCAAAGGAATACATTGAAATTGAATAAAAAATAAATGACTTCCAATAAAAAGAGCAATAAATTGAACACCACACCTTCCTCGCAATAACTTGAAAGCTCACCCGGCGCGATATCGAATATCGGCGCGACATAACAGAAAGCTATATACCTGGAGGTACCAGGAGACCATAAAACGGGAAGCGCTCGATCCAGAGAGCATTGGAAGGTATTTAAAGAACGGTACCACATTTTTCTTCCGCACTCATTTATTATAAACGAGGGAGGAAGCAACTGGGGTGCTGTTTACCCCTACAGAATACCAGGGGGGTAGGAGCCAGCGAGGATCGTTTATGGTTGTTAGGATTTTAAGGGTAGGTAACGCAGTCTTAACTTTTCCCCTTTGTCGTTTCATTTTCGCGAATCGAGAATTTACGGCGGCATTCCTATAAATATTTACAGAATGCGGACTGCGCGATGAGGTGTATAAATGTCGCGAAAGATGCTAATGTCGGCATTTTTCATTCGTTTTATATTGAAAAGTCGTTTGCGTTTTTTCGATATTATTTCACCATTTTGATAATGAAACCTTTAGAAAAACAATTTTGATATGGACAAAATAATATGCTCAGCTATGACATAACAAGAAATATTGTTATTGAGTAAATTTTCTTTTTATTACATCTTCACTAAAACAAGGAAATTAGGGAGAAAAAGTGGTTGTATAAGGCAGAAAAAAACTGTTGAACGGTCAGCTCTGACTTCATGAAGCTTGCACAGCTATTTTGCTCTTGAATTTTCAAGTCAAAGCTATTTTTTTCATCTCATGATGCCATTGAAATCATGAGCTATGGTGCTTTAATTCTTCAAAAAATCTGTTGAACAATAAGACATAACGCCAAATTGTTTGGTGCACATTGTTAGATAATTAAAAAAGGAAAATACTTTTAAAAAATGTTGACTTCCTAAATCATCTAGACATCCTAAATCTCCTAGAAATCATATTTAATAATCTATATATATTAATCAAGTATTTTATTAACAATAAAATAAGGTGGTTTACACAAAGTTTTCGGTAAAAAAAAATAATGAAAATATGTCATAAGATTGTTTTCGGGAAGCATCCGAAAATCTAACTAAAATACTCCAGCGAACATTTCGACGATAGCATCCATTGCACTCGAAATGTTTCTTACAAAATATTATGGTAATAAATTCACGAGAATAACATAACGATTGTATCAACACTTGCAAACATCCCCCAGCGAGATGTAAAAATATGATAAACTACCTCAGACGCATCTAATGGCTGAAAAAATATACTGCCAGTATTTCCAGGGAGCTCTCGTAAAATCTTATTACCCATATCATTGAAAATCCACAGGAAAAACTTAGAGGCGCCCCGGAGCGGGTCGGAAAATCTTATGAAAAATGATGTGAAAATGCATTGGAAATCTTTCTCCATACGAGAACAGCGTTATTTATTAGACGAGCATATTTTCTTGATATTTTCAGTTCGATCGAGGGCGAAATTTGTATGTTTATGTTATTATTTGCGACCCCATAAACATATTGGGAGCTGAGAGCAGCGAACACTCGATACTTTATGTTGTGTGATAAATGAATTTGCATATTGAGCATGCTTCATCATGTTTCTAAAATATGCAAAATGACTGAGGAAACTTCAAATTGAATTGTCATTCAACGCGATGCATTGCCAAAAAATGCAAAATCAAGTGTTTTTGTTTTGAAAATTTTATCGCCTACAAATATTATTATAAATGCTTCAATTAAATACAAGGAGTACTCAAATATTTTTGTATTTGTGGCTTGGCTTTGCATCGCCTTACGAAAAGATTTTATTCGCTGTTGTCGCGGAATTGAATAATAGGTATCTCAAAATACAATATTTTCAACAAATAGATAATCAGAATTCTGTTATATTTCTTTTATGGTTATGTTTCTTTTTAATAATTATTGAATCGGTATAACCAAAATTTTAAAGCAACCCTCATTACCATTGATTAAAATCTAGTTTAGTTATTTATGTTACTCTGGCCAGGCGTCGTCCATAGCGTCAAATTTCATCACCAATTTTCGAATCTTATCTTTACGATGCCCTTTTGATAAATTCCGACAGAAAACGAGTCGGCTGATATTTGAGGTCAGATGCCTCTGATAGCCGCCTTTATGTGAAGAGGAATTGATTATTTCATAAAGGAGTTATTTTTATTATAATTAAAACACTTTATAACTTATTTGGTCAACAGAACTTGATTAAGTGATTGTTTCTTACGAATTTGTTTACTCTAGAATCCTTAATAACTATCGAAAACTAGTAATCTCTACAAGAACATGTCTTCCCTAAGTACGAAATTTACCCCACGTAGTACAGTACATTTTCGCGTTTAGATAATGGCTACGGTTGGCGGCCCCAGTGGCTTTAATTCCATTAGCGCGAGCCCCCGAGCCAAGTTTCCTTTAGAGTAAAGAGGTAAATTCACTTATCGAATTCCACTGCACTGCCCCCCATTAGTTTGGTTAGATATACCACGGTTCCACTCCCACCGCGGGTAACCCACTGCTGCTGTTATTTATAGGTTATTTCAAGCTGTGGACTAGAATTGGAAATTAAACTCTTCGGTCTACATGCAAAGGTAATGCAGGCTTTCCGGATATCCACGATGTATACAGGCAATATTTACTAGTAGTATGATTTTCATTTCTCCGATTCAAGCCTTCGTTAAAAACATGGATGTCTCGTTTTCATCGTCTTCAGCTAATCGCATCTATGCTACTAGGGAAAGATCTCCACAACTTTTTTCCATCAGCTTATTGCGCAATCTCTTAAGCTAGTACTTAAAAATAATAACTTTATTTTTCAGCATGGTTGTGTGGTGTGTGTAATGCAAAACTCAATCAAATCAAATATAATTTTCTGCTTGTCTTAGTTTTTACTTTTAGTGACAGCTATTTCTGTGTTCAAAGCCGCTATCAAACTGTGGTTAGGCTGCATGGAAACGACTTAGTTGTATGATTTTGGTTTTCTGTTTAATTTCTAATTTTGGGAAAAGCCGAAATATCTTGAAATTCTTATCATGTGAGGTAGTTAACTTTTAAATCTCTTTTCCCTCATTTTATAATTATTAAAACTAGCAAAACTCGACAATTATAATACTAAATTTGATTAAGTTATTGTTAAAAAAAAGAGTTCTACAAATTCAACACAAAAACTTTAAATAAAAGAGCAATATATTTAAAAAAAACAATACCAATTCATGCCTCGTTCCATCCCACGCCTAGTTCACGGACCTTCCTTATTTTGATATTTTATTCATGTACAGAGTAGTGTAATCACCATTCAGAATCGAAACGTTACTTGAAATGGATTTCGCCGTGTTTGGTGACCAGATCTGAATAGCCAGGTATTTTCCAACCTTCCTCTTCACTATGTCTTTCCCCTCCCCACTAACTTCAGCCTCACAACGGTCGGGAACATTTGGGTCTACTGTGCTGTATTCACTGTAAAAAAGTCAAATTTAACTGCGAGGGTTATTAGTGTTTACACAACATCGCTTTCATTTAGGGTGTGAGACTTTATCTCAAAATCTATAATACCATGTTGCTGCTACCATCACTACCAATCTATTCTTCCTTTCTTGGATTCTCAGCGAAGTCTTTCTGTTTGCTGCCAAGACCCCACTAATATATTTATTTATTTATTTATTTATTTATTTATTTATTTATTTATTTATTTATTTATTTATTTATTTATTTATTTATTTATTTATTTATTTATTTATTTATTTATTTATTTATTTATTTATTTATTTATTTATTTATTTATTTATTTATTTATTTATTTATTTATTTATTTATTTATTTATTTATTTATTTATTTATTTATTTATTTATTTATTTATTTATTTATTTATTTATTTTTATACGCCCTCATGGGCTTTTATATAACATAGGTGTAAAATAAAATAACAGTGACATAAAAAATAACAATGACATAAAAAATAACAATGCGCCCAAAAACATTTGATGCGACGATTTGATTACGCCCAAGAAAATTAACACTAGTATTTTAGAAAGAGGTATGTTATTATAGCCTTCTTGTAACTAGATTCAGTGCAGTTGAATATATCTACTATTTCAGCGATAGAATTACTCACTGCATGCAATCTAGGTACAAGCGAGTATTTAAATGACTCAGTCCTGATATTGTTGTTACATTTAAAAAGAATTTTGGATCGAGTGGATCTGTGGTACATAGAAGGTAATTAAGCTAAGTAAATCAGGGCTGTCTATAATACCATTAACAATTTTAAAAATAAAAGTCAAGTCGGAAACAAGCCTCCTGTCTGAAAGTTTTAGTAATTTTAATTCTTTCATTAAATAATTATAATTTATGGTTTCAATTGGTAGACCGAGTTTATAGTTGATGTATCTTAGAAATTTATGTTGCAATTTTTCAATGGAATCAGAGTGGATTTTAAAGTGAGGGGACCAGACAGAAGAATTATATTCGACTTGACTTCGAACTAGTGAAGAGTACAGGATTTTCAATGTAGAAATATTTTTTAATTCATTGGCATTTCGAAGAATAAAGCCTAGCAATTTTAAACCTTTACTTGTTATTATATTGATATGTGAGAGAAAATTTAATTTAGAATCGAAAGTAATGCCGAGATCATTAATTTATAATATATGGTAGGTACCTAAACGATTTATGTTCATAAATCTGAACAGTTTTGTTGCTTTGATATATAATTTCATTGTAGGCCGTTTCCAACAAAATTGACTCTCTCCGATGATATCTAAATAAACATACTTATTCCTATTGGTACAAAGTTCTATATTCTTTCCAACCTCCAGGGGTTCAGCCACTAAGTGACTAATTCTCCACTAAGTCCGTTGAGCGCGTTAAATTATTATTTAAGGGATTTCGGATGTAGGGCTGAGGTGTGAGGTGTGTGGTGTGAGGTGTAACCTACCGACATTTATCTGCACCAAGAGTTAGCGAGGCACTTACCCCTGGGCCTTCGGACAAGTGTGGACAACCCTTCGCTAACACCCCTAACACTGATCACTTGGAACTGGCTACCCTTTATTTCCCTGTTCAAATACCTTTGCATAATTTTATATTTAAAAAAAATATATATACATATTGTTTCGCGCTTATCATTAAGTAGTACTTTATTTTAGAAACGAGAATACTCATAAAAAAATTATGTATAAACAGCTCAGATTAGTAACTAAATTGTTGATCAATCATTTTCTTGCTTCAAATAATAAAACAATATATAAAACCCAACGATTGCTATTATATATTTTAATTTTTTAGGTTTTTTAATTTTATTTAAATAATAATTATTATTATTTTAAATTTTAAAAAACAATTCTTAGTTAAGAGTTCTGCGATGTAATTATTTTTACGCGTGACAAAACATTTCACCTTCTGAGGGCATTATCAAACTGTATAGCAATGCCCTCAGAAGGCGAAACAACTGTCACGCGTAAAAATAATTACATCGCAGAACTTTTAACTAAAAATTGTTTTTTAAAGTTTAACATAATAATAATTATTGTTAAAATAAAATTTAAAAACCTAAAAATTAAAATGGAGTTCTACAAAATAAACTTTAAAACTATAAAAAGCTATTATATATATATTAAAATCACATGTATTGTTGACAATCGATTAAAATGAGATGTCGACTGCAAACTGTTTTAAAAAGAAGACAATCTTACGATTCGTTAACTTAATTATGCAATATAATAATTTTATTTGTGAGAAAGTACGTACGTAAGAATGTGATTTTTTCAAATTTGGAACTGATATCAATTGAAATTATCAAATTAAAAAGTTATGTTTTCAATTCTCTACCTACCTAATAAAATATCTACCTATAATTATTTAAGCAGACATTATTCTATTTTTGAAATGGGTGGATTATAGCTACTGATATTTTCTCTTGGCAAGTCAAGTTACATTCCGTGATTTATCAAGGGTAACAGATAGTTAAACATATTAATCGTTTAAGTATATGGTAGAGAGAGTTTAGTTTAATGAAACCTTGTGAAATAATGTTATTCTATATTTAGTTTATACAGACGAGTACCTATATAATATTGACATATCGTCTTAAACAACTATTTAGCTCTTATCATACAGAATAAATGCATTGAACATTGTATTTGCATCTTTTCCGATTAAAATGTCCAAGCTTTTTTTTTAAAACAAATGTTCTTGAAATCAAATTCTCACAACATTAGGGTTAGTTGTATTGCCTATAATCCTTTATGGTGTGTACAAGTAAAATTTGGCACCTAGCAAAAAAATACTCTTTATTAAAAGATCAGGAAATATTAAATGAATCGCAATGCTAATTTGGTGATTATTTGGGTTTTAAACCGCTTTTGGTTAGTCAACCTTTTGACTCGGTGGTATTTATACATGTACCTACCCCCGCTACCCGGAGTGACTTTCCAGTTGCGTCCCCTAAATGACCATTGTCCTCTACCCGGATAACGGATGTAAGGATAACTTTGCACATTTTCCAGGCTGTAATCGCCATTTCCGGGTACAGGGCTGTCCAAAACGTAATATTAAATATTTTAAAAACTAAAATCGACCAAAATGTTATATCTAACCTTCAATTAATAATTTTAACCTACTAATAAGCAGATACTTTATTAGGAATTTATCAATTTTTATTTATTTGACAACTTCAATTAACATCAGTTCCAAATGTTAAAAAGCTCACACTCGTACGTACGTACTCACAAAGTAAATAATTGTTTTTTTTTTTTTGTTCGAAGGAAGCAAAAACTTGGGGGTGTGACATTGTATATTAAATAAAACAATAAACTTTGTAAAAACACCACTTTATTAGGGCTTTTACATCAACCAGGTTTCGCTTTTCTCAAAAGCCCTGAAAAAGCTTGAGAAAAGCGAAACCTGGTTGGTGATTAACTCTAATAAAGTGGTGTTTTACAAAGTTTATTGTTTTATTTAATTAATAAATAATTGATAGTTAATAAGACATAAATAAAGTAACATAATCATCACATGCATATAACGAGTTAAGAAATATAAAATGCAGTAGAAAAGTTTTGATATACAATGTAAGAACAACCTCAATGTCATATACTTTGAAACTGTAAATGTCACTATATCCAAATCTGTTAACATAACTTTTACTCTGATATACCTATGCGAGTATATTACAATTCAAATATTTCATTCACTTTAAGTACGGGAGGTTTGCTCGAGATTCACATTTGAATTAATTCTGATTATTCTGTAGCAAAAATATCATGTTTTCCGAAGATGCATTCGGGATGTAAGCAATTTATATTAAAGATTAATCAAATTGATCCTTACCATTCACATTTCAACCGTTAAACGATTTCCAAAATTTCTAAATATTTTTTCAGTAATAACATAAGCTTCGGGACTAGATTTTATTTTTCTGCGCGATAAATAAGTTATTTCCCGAGATAGTCTTCGGAAAACATTTGAAACTATAGTAATTTATAATAAATAATTTGTTCACAGAACTATTTAAATGAACATCTTGGGCAGAATACCCATCTAGTCGTGCTACAGCAAACTCGACCGTACGCTTTTCCAATAAACCTTGCGGTTCATTCGCATTCATAAACATTCGTTTTTTCATCTCGTCTTTTTGCCTTAGGCCGCTCTTGGCTTAATCACCGCTCGCGAGTCGGTAAATCGACATGTTGGATATGTGCCTAGCATTACCGTGAATTTCAAATTTATCTTGACGAATTGTTATGAACATGGAATTCAAATAAATTTCATCTATTTCGAAGTATCCTCAAAGTTAACTTAGGATATAATTTCACCAGCCCTACCCCATCCCCAACTTTTAACACCCATTAGTGGGTCCCGCCATAGTACATCTCCATCCTTAACAAGTAGCCACTACCAACCCGGAGTGCATGCAAAACACGGGACACACTGCCGGCCGGAGAGGGGTCGCCGGGGGTTGAACCCGAGCCCTCCGGCTAATGGCGCAGTGGGGCGTGCTAAACACCACTGGACTACTGGACTACCGAGCACAAGGGATTGCCATCGGGAGGCTTTTTTTATTAGATGTGATTAATATCAAATTTTATGTACTAACAGGATGGGAAGATTTTTTAATTATTTAAGGGTTGCAAAGTTCGATATTTTCTTCGTTAAAGTAAGGAATAATCATGAGGAAAATTAAATTATTTCAGTGAGATACGATAAAAACGAAAAATTCAAAATACATGCATACAAAAGAAAAATCAAAAAACTTTTTTTTTGAGTTTCACCTATTTTTAAATGAGAATTTCGACCCGGGCGTCATTTTCCCAGGCGCCATTTGTTCCTGTTGTCATTGTTTTCCGGTACCATTTGTTCCAGGCATCTTTCATGCGTAGTGCAATATGTTTCAGGCGCCATTTGGTCCTGGCTCTATTTGTCCAAGGTGATATTCAACCTAAGGGCGGAGCTAATAATATCGCCCACTTCTTCCACCCCCATGCAACTTTACATTGTTTTACTTATTAAACTTTACCAGTCAGCAAAGATTGCATCCAACTCCAGAGATTACCAACCGGTTAGTTCACCAAGGGTTATCCAGGGGCGTTCAACCGTATCGTAACGTGGGGTCAAGGGACGTCAACTGACCAGGGGTGGTCAAGCTACCCCCCCCCCCACCGGTTAATATCTCGATGATTTCTGTTAACTCTCCGCACTTAATTGTGTTTGATAAATGAATTGCGCACTGTTTGTAAGACCACGGTTATATCACCCCTTTCTATGGAAGTATAATATAATAGATGCAAAGGCGTGAATGCCGAATGAAATGGTCACCTAACTGCAATTGGACTGCGCTATTCATTACTTTAATGCTGGATGATTTAGTTTAATAATATTATTCGTGTTCTCAACGACAGCTGTTTTGATAACGTCTCTAACACAATACCATGTTCAGTGTAACCTCGGATTGGTTTTGAGAGTTAAGTAAGCGAACACTTTGAGATTTACTTGGTTTCGAGAGTTAAGCAAGCAAACACTTTGAGATTTACTTGGTTTTGAGAGTTAAGCAAGGGAAAACTTTGGGATTTACTTGGTTTTGAGAGTTAAGCAAGCGAAAACTTTGGGATTTACTTGGTTTTTTAGTGTTTGGCAAGCGAACATTTTTTTAACTTGATAAACAAGCGATGTATATCTACCGAGCATGTATCTACGATGTGTATCTACCATCATGTATTACGATGTGTATCTACCATCATGTATCTTGGTATACGAGCAAATTATCTGTAAAATGTGGGAAACAGTGAAAAAATCGTAAAACAGTTAAAATACTGTAATAGTGCGAGTACCGTTGGTATTATAAACAAATTAACTAACCATCCAAATGACTTATGAGTTGCATAGCCCGATCATCCAGACAAACCAGCAAAAACCCTCCTCCACCCAAATCATTGTTGATTTCTGGTGACTATTGACTTCGGGAAACTCGTATCGGGTGGTGCCAGCCAAACGAACATAGGTTTCCCGAAATATCGCTTTTCCAACGAAGGTGTTTCATTTAGAATTGTTTTCGTCACTCATTTAAATGTGTCATCCGCGAGACAGACACGTGTCTCGACCGAAAAGATAAAATCCCCGAAAATACCAGCACCCTACGTATTTTCAAAAGCGGATTTTTTACACAAAATCTTGGATGACACAATTTACGTGACATAAAACATTTCCCACTATTCATATCATAGTATTTACACAGATCAACATGGATACATTTTCAGTCGGTGGCGTCGCCACAATCAGCGCCGGGTCCACCGTACGTTCAAACTGTGCAAAAAACATAGGCGCCATATTTTAAGGGGCGCCGTCAAAATAAAGACCTTATTTAAATTTACTTCAAATATTCTCTAAATCATATCAAAATTTTCCCATATCATTTTAAAATTACCCACAAAATGGGGTAATTATGTTTTTTTATTGCGCTGGGAGCATCGCTGTGCATTGAACGACTAGCGAGAATGTATGGGGAGTAGATTTTTGTCATGGATTTTTTTACGTATGCATGGTGATTAAATGAACGTAAAGTCTTGTTTCCTATGGAGTCTTATATGTTAAAGTTCTGAGAAGCAAAGTCTACAAACAATCACCGTGCCCGTTGCTTTCATACAACAGTGTAAATGCACCATTGGAGATGGTACATATTTTTGTCACGGCGACATTGTACCGGTGACTGCGCTTATTCGGTATTTCAGAATTCAATTACAGTAATATTTTTTTGGATTTTATTTTCCAACGATGTGATACTTTGCTAATATAAATGAAATCCCACATCTCTGTTGGCGACTTTTTTCTATAGCTATTAGTAACTGGTTCCAAAAGTAGTGACAGCTCATTTTAGATGTTACATCTCTAAGACCCAGCTGTTCTGGCGTAAGAGTCGTAAGACGAACATCTTGTTGTTCGAAAATAAACCCGTAAGATAGTTACTTTACAGTTCATTCTCGTATGAATTCATAAAGTTGGATTTGTCCATTGTTAATCAAGAAATTTTGTTGAATCGGGGTATCCTCAGGTTTCCTGGGGTCTGTTGACATTTGACATCTGTTATTGTCAATGACAGCTGTCAATTTGCTACGTAAATTTATTTACAAACTGTTTTATAATGCTTTATTGCTGTGCCTTTAGATGTTTTTGGGTTATATTAGTGTCTTAAAATTCATTTGTGTTCGGAGAATTTAAAACGTAACGGTGATCGATATCGAGAGCTGAAGTTAGGATCTCGGATATTTTTTATATCTCTAGTAAATAGTGCTTTGGCTAGTTCAGGATTGTATGATTGGAGCATTTGTTACAATACTTAAATTCGAAAATCAATTTTGAAAATTTTGATTATTTGTGTCAAATAAAAAAGGATGGTAGAGGGGTGGGGGGGGCGCACTCAATACTTACTGTACAGGGCGCTAGATGTCTTGGAACTGAACCTGGCCATAATAATTATTAGCGATACGCACCAGTGCAAAAAATAATCCTCTTCAATTTGAAAAAAATAAAAGTATTTAGAATACATTAATTTATTCATTACACGTCATCAGTATAAATTATAAATAATTTAAAATACAGAAACTAATCAAAATAGTATTTATTTTGCGCAAAGCTGACAACACAACAAACTGACGGCAGCTCGTCCTAATACCGGATTTTCGAAACTTTTTATATATTTTCAAAGTCTGTGAATGACAAAACCTTGGGAAGAATGCTTTCAGCATCAATTTTATTTTCATGGTTTTTTTTCCATTTGTATCGTTTTAAGTACCTACCTATCTATTTTCTAAAAACTCAATTGTTCAAAAAAACCGAATTAAAAATATGTTGACGGGCGAATAACAAAAAACACGCTCGGTGCAAAGTTATCCGTGTCAAACTGTGTGCATATAAGCAGTTTTCCAAAGAAACAAACCTTCTTATCTAATAATATGACGAAGGAATTGAATTTTCTTACTGATATCACGTTAGTACCCATCAACGATATTATTGGCAGATGAATTACCTACCCAGCTTAAATGGTATTTAGTACGCGCACTGCCATCTAGCGGCGAAAGTGGGAGGCTGATACATAAATATCGAGTTTTTCATTAACTTGGGAAACGGGAGACCTCTTGCATGACGAATTTCGTTATTTTCCCATGTTATTATTAAATATTTGGTTTTATTTTGTTACATCACGTCTTTCTCACGTCAAAACATCGCTCAAAGCGTCGATTCGGCGGAGAAAAAAACTGAAAATTAAACGCGGAGGATTTCCTCGTCCGTCGCCGCCGACTAAAATGATCTGAAGACGATCTTTGGTTGTTTTCGTTGTACGGCATTTCCAAAATGTTTGAGCGTTCTTGCTGAGTGAGACTTCTGAATAAAAAAATGTAACATTTTAACTAGAAATCGGTGACAGGGCATCTAGTGCTGACGGACGGAGCTGTCTTTTCTGTATTTAGTCCAGGGGCGCTGCAAATGAATGCGCTATGTCTGCGGCGCAAACGGGCGGCTGATCTTAGAGGCGGCTGAAGGGCGCGTATTGTAATTCTATTTTATTTGGACCAACAAAACATCAAAGGTATTGTAGATTTGTTGGTCGGAAGAAAATGCCACCTGGCAATTAGCTCGCCACTACAATATTTTGTGTACTATGTTTTAAGTATGCATTATGAAGTAAGCAAAACTTGGGGGTGTGACATTTTATATTAAATAAAACAATAAACTTTTTAACAAAGTAGATGAAATATATATTTTTTAATAAAGTTGATCTAAAAGCCCTGACGAAGCTTGATATAACCGAAACCTGGTTGACGGTTAACTCAAATAAAGTAGTGTTTTACAAAGTTTATTGTTTTATTTAATATAGTATTGTGAAGTGTTTAATAAATAAATAAGATACGTAAAGCACAGTACTTTGCATATGTGCGTATGAATTATTTATTTTCAGTAGCATTTTTTAAATCAAGATAATAAATCCATAATCTTGTGGTATTCTAAATGTGTTGCATACAACGTTTTCTCGTAGAGCAGTGTTTAGTCAGTTCGGATGGTGATTTGATTTGGAATTTTCAAGCATTGTTTTCAGTTTGACGGAATTCAAAATCAGAAAAAAAAACGAAATCAGCAGATAATTTTTTTTAAGTCAGTACCGCACGAGAATTCCAACCGCCGGGAGGTATCCTCAATTTAGGTATGTTGTCAGGCTGAAGACAGTGGGAAGGGAGAATATGGTAAAGAGAAAGGTCGAAAAGGTCCGTTTCAAGCAACTTTTTTTGATTCTGAATGGTTATCTTTCTCCAGGGCGATACTGAGAGTATTTACTAATCTGGAATGTGCCGCAAATATACTGTACCTATTTTATTCTATACTAATTAAATGTGAAATAACATTAATGAAATTCTTTTTATTCTTCACCTCTAAATTCGTAGGTGAAAATCTTAACCGCTCGGCCACGGAAGTCGAGATTGTGATTCCCTCGAAACGGAAGCATCTTATACTCAAGTTAGTCTCTTTGTCAACTTTAAGAATGAACGAAATAATTTCTAAATATTTTTACATTTAGTTATTCGAATTAAGTTATATGAACTGGACTCTCTTTTTACTCGGCTTAGAAATAACACGGTGCTACATCTACTGCATGTACTACTCAGTACGCGCACTATACGCAAAGACGTGCTAGGAACAAGGAAGGGGGCTAGGAACATATCGCTGAATTGACTGCTGATGAAGTTCTCTACGAGGCAGATGTACTCGAAACTGTTTTAGAGGAGCACACCGCCCCGGGGAAAAAAGTGACGATGACGCGGGAGATCCAATAACAGTATTCAATCCTCCAGGAAAAAGGCCTGCGACTGACTCATAACCTTGGAAATCATTTTATGACAAACGATCACAACTTAGAACGAGATCTACAATGTTAACGTGATCTGATCGCTAGCATAGCTCATTACCATTTGTTTAAGCCCAGTAAACCCGAAAATATGGAAAGAAATATTATCCAGGCCCCTGGATATCTCAAGTGATGAAAGCGATGTCGTACTAAATGCGCACAAACGGGTTCGTCTACTGCAGAGGTTCCCAAACTTTTTTGTCCCGTAGACCACTTGCCGATTTTTTCTGTTTTGTGTAGACCCCCTGCTTTCCTAACATTCTTTTTTTTTAGCGTTGGGAAAAACTTCAAAGTTTTGTGAACGCTTCAGGAACTGCTAGTTCTTTGAAATAAACCCTTCGCGATGAACACTTTAATTGAAGTCGAACTCGCCAAAAAATAGTACTAGTCGGTAGAGATCTCGAATCGAAAAGTGCTAGCAAATCAACAAAAATTTCTCTCCGAAAAAAAAGCACTAGTCGGTAGAGATTTGAAATCGAAAAGTACTAGCAAATCAACAAAAAATAATTAGGGAATTAATGTCTATTATAAGAGAGTATTACGTAAGGTACTATCTGTGAGGTGGATTATTACATTTGCGGGAAGCCAACATTTTGGTGACGGCCTGCCTAAATGGAATCCACTCTCGTGGACCCCCATTTGCGTCTCATGCACCCCCAATTTTTTTTTCATTGACGTGGACCCCTCGCAGGTCGGAATCGACCCCAGGGGGTCGATATAGACCACTTTGGGAATCACTGGTCTGCTGTTTGTTAGTGATAGTGAATAATCTTTGGTACAATTTTTTTGGAAGTAAGTATATATGTTTTAAATAAAATTAAGATACAATAAACAATAATTAAAACTGATATGTATACAAGGAAACTTATCCATTTTGTGTATACTTTTGTACACGGGATTCCGTGGAACGTATAAAAAAAGCCAACAGGGTATTGCTAATTTAAATCGGTTTTAGATACCTAACTAGTTTGTTTTTTTTTTTAATAAATGTCATTTTGGAAATATATTCAAATGGAAAATTTAAACAGAGATTCTGTATTTAAAAATTGAATTCAAATTGATAGGGGCGGCATTTTTATTTTTTCAAACTCGGCAGAAAGGCGGCTGAACGCCTCGCTGCGGCCCTGAATCCGCCTGGTCCATGAGTCAAGCTGAATATGTAAATAATGATTGATGGATATTTCGGAGAATATAGACTACCGACTGCCGACTACCGTTTCGTGGGCTTAAAAGATACAAAACAAAACATGTTCAGGATGCTCTTTTGTTGTCTTTGCTTATTTTGATGTAAAGGCAAATAATCACTCCTAATTCTTTATATTTTCGCCGCCACCGAGATTTTAATGGCTATAACATGACTTCTACGACATTCAGACTTTTTGACACTTTATACTTTTTTATTCTTCGTTTATTTTTCTGTAATTTATCACAAGATTCATTAGTCACAATAATTCATGTGGCTTCTAGCTTTGCCCTTTACATTTGAATTTGAATAACTAATATTTTAAAGTGGGCAAGAATAATATTTATAGCACAGGTTCTTACTTACTGAATCATCAGCAGATATATTTCTGCTGGTACCTAATATAGTAGCTTCTCCCGAGGTACAACATTATTTTTCTTGGCCTATTTTGTACCCAACTCAACCTCAACTCAACCTTCTGAAGTCAGTGCGACTATCGCATCCTTAATTGGGATATGTTGTGCGCTTGAAGGGAGTAAGAAAATGGAGAAGAGGTAGGTTGGGAAGAAATTGGCAACGTTTCAATTTTGAATAGTGGTCTTTCACCAGGGAGATCAATTAATCAATTTTTACACACGACCTCCGGATTCTTAGTCGAAGATCTTAACTGCTTAGCCATGGAGGTCGTCTTTACCGTCAAGTGATGTATGATAATCCTTCTAATGCTTTAAGGTTCAAAGCAAGTACCGTGGGCGAAATTTCTGGCTAAAGCTTAAGATAATGCGCTCAATCGGATGTGCCTTTTCGAACGTATTTCCTTTCCTGCGTAATTCAATCAATTTTGAAATGCCTTAAAAGTTAATCGTAAAATACCTATATGTCTTACATAGGTACTTCATTTTTTATACCTATTTTAATTTGTTTAATTCTGACAACTGGTTCATCTGAACCCGCCGAATGCTTCCACTGCTTCAATCGTGGCATAGAGTTGTATGCATGGGGATGCAAATAAAAATATATGGATAGATATTATATTTTGTACCTAGTAGATTTTCATTGATATAAAAGGGTTATATTTTACTAAGTTATCTTGAAAGTGAAACAAACGGCCTCCCGTTAATCCACCGAGCGCCGAGAGACGTAAATTGGTTTCTCAAAAAATGACACTGGATACTTTATAAGCAGAAAGTAATTTAATTAATTTCCTCAAATAGACGGCACAGGCGAGTCGCCTGGAGCTGTCACTCTCCAATATTGATCAGGCGGACTGCTGTAATGCTGCCAGTTGCCGGTACCTACTCAGGGCTCGCTTTGCCCTACTCGTTCCAATGAACAAAGAAACTTTTAGGGTGGTAGGTTTTATACACTCTTACAACGGGTAGGTACTCGAGTAAGAAGAGTTTTAGTAGGTAGTAGCCGTTTAGTGAACGTCGTCAATAGACGACAAAATACTGTAAGAAGTGTAAAAGGCTTGTTAGACGGGCTTCGTGGTCGAGTGGTAAGACGCTCGACTACGAATCCAGAGGTCATGGGTTCGAACCCGGCGTGCGCAACTAAGTTTTATTTAATTCGTAGTTTTCAATGGTAAATACATTTAAGATATCTGAAGGGCCACAAAGGTCTTCAGAATTAAACGAGAGTCAGAGCATTCGATGCACAAAAAAATACTGATCAAAACTGCATATTTAACTCACTTTCAACCGATGTGTCGCTTCAGACCTTTTGCTTTTCCAGCGACGATATAGTATATTTGCGACACGTTCTAGAGTGATAGATACTCTAAGTATCGCCTGGGGGAAAGACCACCATTCAGAATTAAAACGTTATTTGAAATGATTTTAGCCGTGTTTGGTGACCAGATCTGAACAGTCAGGTAGTTCCCAACCTTTCTCTTCCCCCTCTCTTTTCCCTCCCCATTACCTTAGCTTTACAACATACCTCAATTAGGGATGCCATAGTATACCTGGCTCTAGACGGCTGCGAGCAGATGTTAGCAGACTCTTATGCGATATTCACTATAAAAAAATAAGAAATATCAAAAAAAATTATCCCGTATAGAGACGATATTATTAGAATCGTTTGATTTGTGTGCCACATTAGGGTTTTGGAAATAAACTTTCTAGAAAGGAATGAGATTAACCGCTGATACATATTTAATTGTCAAAAAATGACAATCAACGCCAATTTGTTTTGTTTTTTAATTAACGGGTCGTCTTTTTTCGGCCCGTGTCTGGCTTTGTGCAAACATTGATAATAGTTAGACTTGACGGCTTTATATTATTTCGTGTAACCGACATAATAATTTTAAGTTTTATAGGAACCTTCAAAACAAATTCGTCATATTTTTCTTTTTGGTGTCTTCAAAATTCGGTAGTCTTGACTAAACCTGACCTCCGTAGTCGAGCGATTAAGATCCTCAAGAACGAATCCAGAAGTCGGGTGTTCAATCTTGTGTGCAAATTATCTTTGTTAATTTAATTTGTGTTATTTCACGTTCAATAATATATGAGTAGTATTTTTGCAGAACGTGGTGAAAGACCACCATTCAGAATAGAAACGTTTGTTGACACAGCTTTAGCCATGTTTGGTGTCCTGATCTGAATGACCAGAACTTTCCTTTTACTCATTTCCTTCGCTATCCCACTCCTTTCAGTCACATAACACCCCCTAATGGGGATGCCATAGTCCGACTGTCTCCGGACAGTTGGGAGCAATTGGAACACGTGTAACACCAATTTGTGTTTATTATTGTACTACCACCAATTTGTACTACTCGTAGCTACCTACTTCGGTTCTTAGGTTCATAGAATCTCCTTGCCTTAGTAGGCCCCCATCTATTTCTAATGTAGAATTTATCTGCGGAGGATAGATTCTAATTTACATATTAGATAATTGGAGACAAAGGAGAGAGAAGATGATATTCTAAAACAACTCAAGAAAAAATCTTAATCTTTCTTCATTTTCGCTCCAACGAGTCTAAGCGAAATAAAATCCAATATAAGTCGGAAATATATTCTTTCTTTTGCGTCTGGCATGCCCTCTAAAATATCTAGATTTTTGGACAGTATTCTAAACTAGGCATATAGAAAACTTTCCTGGCGAATAAATAAAACCATACCTGATTTATTATTTGTTTGAATAAAACTACCAAAAATAATTACGTTTCATTCACGTGCTTTTTGAATACCATTATACGATCAGAGAATTGGGGATAAACTAAAACAACAACAGTTCATAGTGGGATATCCTGTGAGTTTTCATACATTAAAAGAAAAATAAAATAGTATTTGGGAGACCAGGGAAGTTGCTGTTAATTGTTGGAGTTGTCGCTAATACAAAAGGTTTAACAGAAATCTGCAAACGTTTAAAAATCCTGCTTTAATATGAAAATTGGTTAAAAAGAGTCGAGAGGCCTGTAAAAGACAGCTGTTGACATTTTTAACAATTATTATAATTGATTTAGTAGTGACCAAAACACGATTCCTGTTTTAAAGCATTCCGCCGACAGCAACTTTGTAACCTCCCTGTCTTAAATCGAAAATGACGTATGTTAAAATACAAAAATATGTACCTGAAAGATTGAGAGGTCACAATAGAGCTATTTTAGGACTAAATCTGTAAAATGTATTTTCATATTACAAATATTATATTCCATTTAAAACCATCTCAATTACCCTAAGTCACAATGTCATGATGGCAATGCCGCGACTCGACGCGACGGGGCTGCATGTCACGGACTTGCACCGGGGTAGCAGAAAGGAAGGGGGTTAAGGCAGGGGTAGAGGGTGCTTGATTGACAGCTACCTCATCAGTATTCCGGCCCCGCCATTGGCCAGACTGGAGCTGTCAATCAAAACCCTGCCCTGCCCTTTTCGGTTCCGGACCCTGTCGAAGGGGTGAGAAAAAACCTAACAGATAATATTATATTTGTGTGGGTGCCGTGTTTATAATAAACTCAAACCCCTTTTAAAAAATAGCGTGATCTGTACGTGTGTTCTTTCTTGCGTGAAACGATATCTACCTCCCTACACACTTCTAATTTAGTTTCTAGCTACTCGTTTAAACGAATAACAATATTTGTATGGCCTCCATATAACATCGAGCATGTTTTGTGGCCAGGTAAAAATAATATTTAATGGATAGGCAAATGCCTATTTTATTTAATTGTATCATTTTTTATTACAATGTTGACACGATTAGATGAATGGTTGATATACTATTTGACCATCTAATTTATAAAGGAAATCTATTCAATATGTTTTTATATTGTATAATGATATTCACGTGTAATTATTAATATGTCCAACAAACATAATCATTTAAGAACGTGTTTCCAAATAAATCATGATTCAGATATAACATAATCCCCACGCATTTATTAACTATGGGTTGGTATCTATGTAAATACCTATTACGGGACATAATAAATTATTATTGAACTAGTACAGTGCCACTCAACTTATTAAGAGCTACTCGTAGGTACGAATTAGCAGTGTAAGCAAATAAATACGCAGTAGGTGCATACTACATTATTTACAATACTAATTTATTTTGTGAGTACGACCGTGCGAGTGTGAACTTCTCAAATTAGGAACTGAATTTATTTTAAATTATCAAATTTAAAAAATAATCTTTTCGAATCCTTACCTATCTCACAAAGTGCCTACCTAGCATGTATTTTAACGAACACAATTCTATATTTGAAATGGATGGATTAAAGCAACCGATATTCTTTCTTGGCGAGTGAAGCTACTTCCCGTGATTTTTCATCCCAACAACCCCCAGATTATATAATAATTCAGGTAGGTAGTTATCAAAAATTCATATTTCTTAATATTCCAATGAAAATCACTGAAAAAAAGTAGACATTTTAAATATGTTTTTTTATGTGAACACCGCACAAGAACTTGAATTGCAGGAGCCAGTATAATTATGGCATCTCCAAATGAGGTATTTTGTATGGCTGAAGGTTGTGGGGATGAGAAGGACATGGGAAAGAAGAAAGTTGGGAAGACTTTGACTATTCAGATCTGGTCACCAAATACGGCCAAAGCAATTCCATTAAACATTTCGATTCTCAATAGTGGTTTTTCACTAAGGTTATACTGAAAGTATCTACCACTGTATGGCGTCTTGTCTCGTTTCCGACAGTTGGGTGAAAATTTAAAAACTCCAAAGTTCATGATGTAAATGGCGATAATTGTAAAAGCTTAAAATACGAGTAGTTCCGTCATCTAACAGAAGAAATTCAGTCGGAAAAAGCTTTGTAAAATTCAATCGCGCCAGAGCGCACCGTTTTTGCTGCTACGGAAAACAGAATTCTGCTCCATAGTTCCTATGTAAAGATTATTTGAAACATTCATAATGGTTTTTTTGTTCCTAATTTTTGTTGATTTTTCGATTACGTATTTTGACAAGTTATGAAGCTAAGATGTCTACCAACTAGGCAGGTATCTCAAAATGAATAAAGCTTTCTTTCAAATCCTCTTGTGAAAGATTCACTAGCATTTGCGCCAGACATTTGATAAAATCGTGAAAGGAGGGTATCAAATAAAAAGACAAATATTCACTACTATTCAATCAGACCAACAGTCACATCTGAAGTGTGCGCCGTTATACTCGGCTCAGTTGGAGAAGTTTCGGGGGGGTTGGGGTGGGATAGAATGGGACTTTAGGGTGGCCTGATATTAAATTTCACCTGGCTAGGCGTCAGTTGGCGACAGTACTTTGTCACTTCTGTATCTAATCGCTTCTTGTCTATGGGTGGAACTCCAAATTTGTAATAAGTTGTTCGTCTAGTATTTTTTTATGGGTTATGCTTTCAATATTTTTCATCGTTTTTCTCTTTTTCGCAAGGCTCGATGACACAGAAAGGGTTCTGGGTTCAGAAAACTGTATCTCCACACACCTTACGGCGGCGGGGAGATTGTAAGAGTCCTCGGCCCCTGATGTATTATCATTTTTATTTTACTTTTTAAACAATGATGGACCATTTTGATAGATGTTATTTCTTAACTACAAAGCAAAAAAGAGGTCTCACTTAAAAACCTAGTAAGCTTTGGCTTCATGAAATTAGAACACACATATTTTTCTATGTGGATTTTTTTAGATCAACGTAACTGTTTTTAGCTCGCAGCATCATTCGGATTTTAAACTTTGAAATACACGTTTTGATGTCAAGAAGTTAGACAGGATTTGTCATTTACCAATTAGAAACAAGTTTTTAAATTCTGGTCAAAACCGGTTAGTAACTATTATCTTATTGACAATCCAGTAAGTGCAGGTATTAGGAAAAATTATTATGTTAAGTAAATAAATAAACAGATTTAAAAAAATCCCATCCCACCCTGTGATTTTCTAAATATAGATGTCTATGACAGTTCCAATTGAATCAAATTACGACGTCAGATGAAATATAATTTGAAACTTTAGGATCTTCGAAGCTCGGTACGATTCCATATTAGTCTGGGAAAACTTTGCAGCGAGAATAACACCTCCAGTAGAAGTTCTGCAAATAGAGTATACCATATATAACTATTATATGTAAAATATAACAGAAGAGATAAGAGACTTCAAAAATTTTATTATGGTTTTAAAAATATTCCCACGTTCATAAGGATCAATGAATCTAATTTGTAATACGTAAAGTTTATTGTGTAAGTAAACTTTACAACAAAAAAATCGATCCTGCGAAACGATTAAAAACAAAATTATTGATCGGGTGAGTTCTGGCGTCACCGGGACCTTCCACTAATTTCGGTAAACAAAGTATGACGCTGCGCGATAAGCGGTTACTTGCAGTTCCAAAGGTAGCCGTTAGAAGGGAAATTGTACAAAATTCTAAATATTTTAATGATGCTACCAACAATAAGCAAAAAATCTGAAAAGAATTGTGAAGTTTTAGTTTTTTCCCTAACGATTTTGTTTTTTTTTTTTCAGAAAATGGACTCCCTCGTCGCTTACGCACTGCATATACCAACACCCAGCTGCTCGAGCTGGAGAAGGAGTTCCACTTCAACAAGTATCTCTGCAGACCCCGGCGGATAGAGATCGCAGCTTCCTTGGACCTTACTGAGAGACAGGTAATGAACACACGTTATTGTTAATCTTGTATTTTGTACCGTCAAAAGGGTGAATGCAGTAAATATAATTAAACGAGGGCTCAATGCATGCAGCAGTAGCTAACACAATGTTTTCAGAGCAAGTGAGGCTCGCAGTCTACGGTATTTTTATTCTTCTCAGTTATTTCTCGAACCTTTTTGGCATAATGCCACGGTTGCGAAATTATATGAAGTCGTTTTCGTTTAATATGTCTTGCCTTTAATTGGACAAGAGGGATTTTTCAGTTTCTTAATGTTTTTAGCGCATTTTAAAAGTCGCCTGTATCCACAACAGCACCTCAATAAAAGTTTTACTAAAATACACATCAGATATATGTATGTTTTATACCAGCAAGTATATAAAAAAATATATTTTCTTACTTTATGACTCTTTATAAAAGAGCTGTTTTCTATTAATCGTCAATCGACCTCCAAATGTTCTTCTTATGTGGTCAAATGCAAATATTAAAAAAAAACATTAAAAAAATATTTTGTAATAGAACATTTCTTGATCAATACCACGGTTTTTATTTTTTTAAATTAACTAATTAACGATTATTATTTTAAAAAAAAACACGTTATTCGATGAACTTTGAAAAGGTTTTTATGGGCTAAAAACTTTATAATAAATAAAATAAAAATATTGTTAAATATTACAGTATTTTAACCTCATAGCGATAATATATAAGAGAGAGCGCTTCTGTAGTCAGTTTTGATGAGCTTTGCCGGACTCGGCTAGACCTGGGCGTGGCAAGGACTAAGGCTAGGGTATTTATACATCCATTCATAGAACATGTCGACATAATGTTTTTCTTTATTTGTATAACCACTTTTTCACAGTATTGTTATAAACAAAAATATTGCATATAACCTAAAAAACCGTTGAGTTATGTCAATTTATGTCGCATATCAAAACGTGTGGGTGAAGTCAACGGAGACACGGGACACGAAAAACACTCTAACAATACTTAAAAGCGGTGTGATAATTTAGAATTTTTTTTTTTTTCTCTTTTTCTCATCTTGTACGATGCAATAACCCGAAGGAAGTTATTTATGCCAAGTTTGTATAGGTTGGGCAAAAAGAATTAGCTCTCTCTCCGTATATTGTTACACTAAGATTTGAACTATACATATAAATTCAAGATTTTTTTTATTGAATTGGTAATATGCGGTTTATATTTAATGCGGTTGTACCAAAAACACATCAAAAATATTGAGTGAAAGAATTGAATTCATAATGCAAAAAGCGGCCGCGTAGTGGTTGCCCATCTCGTGAAGTTTAAATAGGTTATTATTTACCCTAGAAAAAACGAATTCAGACCGTTGATTTTGTTCTTACAATTTTAAGGAAATGTGTCAAAAGGAATAATTAGAATACGTGCGTGGCCCAGTAAGATGCAAATGAACATATGATTGTCCTTTCTTACATTTTCACTTCTTCGCGCGCGCTTCTTTACAGATAATTTAATAATTTTGAAGGAACTATGTAGCAAGAATCAGAATAGGTTTGTTGCAAACACGCTGATGGAGGTTATGATTGCCCCTTCTTATATACGAGACGAAACTGAACCGACGCCCATGTGCACGTGTACTGTCGCAGGGTTCTTACTCTGGGAAAAAATCCCAGTATCTGGGGAAAAATCTAATTATTCCTTTTATTATATTTTCGGTAATATTATTTTATACGTTCTGTGCGTCTAATCTTCACATATAGAGAAGTGGCAGATTTTAATAGAACTTTTTTAACTTTATTAAGATTTATAATTTTTTTTAATTAAACGTAAAAATAGATTTTAGTGTTAACTCCATAAAAAAATCACAATTTACCTGCCCAATCAAACTATTTGAGGCAGTTAATTTATCCACCTGTTCTATAACAGTGAATATAATTAATTTTTTTAAATCAAGGGAAATTCCCCCAAATCATAGGGACAAATCAAAACCTAGTAAAACACGAAGTCGGTCAATATTTGTTCGGGAATGTTCGTTTGAAAGTTCGGGTCAACGAGTGGATATCAGGAACCAATCCATTTTAAGTAACAATCTACAATAAACTTTTGGCGGAATCGTTTGCAAAATGCGATGAGGGTGACACATACGACCAAAATTATAACTATTTTAGCAAATCTTGATAATATCGTCAGCTCTCTCTCAGGTTCAATGCCATAAGTATTTTGGTCTGTTGGTAAATTTTCCACTAAATACTTTGTTTCAAATTTCAGGTAAAGGTTTGGTTTCAAAATCGACGCATGAAGCACAAACGCCAAACGCTGACCAAGGGAGACGACGGGGACGACAAGGACTCCACCACTTCGGAAGGAGGAAA
This sequence comes from Drusus annulatus, assembly GCA_022651775.1. Taxonomy (NCBI): domain Eukaryota; kingdom Metazoa; phylum Arthropoda; class Insecta; order Trichoptera; family Limnephilidae; genus Drusus; species Drusus annulatus. The sequence goes on along the minus strand of JAGWCC010000025.1, from coordinate 1,675,774 downwards.
AAGTTCCAAAATGTCATCCGATAAATTCATGGATGAAGATGGACCAAGCAGTAAAAAGAGCTGCCAGGGATGCGAGATGCCCCCGGCTGGGCTATTAGGACCAAACGAAGAACTTCCTGACATGAATGCCTCCAGAGGCAACAACAACAACACCCCGAGTGCAACTAACAACAACAACACCAACTTCAACACCAACAGCAACGGAGCTTCCAGCATCACCAGCTCTGGCTCATTCGATAAGCTGGGGGGAGAAGAAGACTCGAGATCTAACGAGTCGAGCGGTCTTCACCTGACAAGCCCTCGCCTCGCCAGTACCAAGAAGGTGAAACAAGAAAACCGAAGGAACTCCCCGAACCTCGAAAACATCGGAATATGTAAAACCTCTCCGCAATCGAGCAAAGAAGGACACGCATCCAACTCCATGCCAGGAATCCTAGATAACATGGCTCCCGGAAAAGGACTATCTTCAATGAGTCTGACTCCTTCGTCCACCCCGGGGACTCCCTCCACCATGCACCCCAGTCCCCTGGGGGCTCCTCCTGGAGCGCTCTACCCTCGGCCTTCCCCCCCTGCAGCAGCTACCAACGCAGCCTCTACCGTCACTGTTCAAAATGTGCCCAACGCTATACCTCCTTACATCATAAGGGGTGCCCACCTAAACAGTTTGCCCAACAACTATGCCGGAGCCCACCCTGATTATAGGAATGACGTCGTGGCACCACCGTTGGGTCGTGCTGGAAGCAAGCAAGCTCAAGCGCAACAATTTCAACAGATGCATCCAAACTACGCTCACGAAGTCTATCACCCTGGTCAACAAGGGGTATCGAGCATGGAGTCGCATCACTTCTCTAGAATCCCAGCCCACGGCAGAAGCCACGAGGTCGCGCCGCGAGGAGCTGCCCGAGGAGCCACGAGACACAATTACACCGGTGCATTAAACCAAGTGTACCACCAACAGAACTTTAACTATAACACCTATAAAAACCACCACGACCAAGGGTCTTACCATCACAACCCTACAAACTATGCGCAAGCCCAACCCTACGCTTCGGAGCATGGTCCATACCACCCGAACAACCACTTCGGATATCACTACCCGGCTGAAATGGGCCACGCCATGAATGTCGCGGGTCACGTGCAGACCGAGTCCAGCGTAATACCGCCCTACTACAACACTGATCCTCTGCAGCACAAAAACAACCATAGCATGGAGTACTCCAGCAAGCACGGGTACTACGAAGGTGCCGCTTACAACCACGCCCCAGCTCACGGCGCTGCGGAGGCTGCTCCTGCGAACGCAGCTGCTTACGGTAACAGCGCCAGCGAAGCCTTCCCGGCGGCGAACCCTAGCGCCAACCACGTCACCAGCGTGATGACGCCGCCCACGAGTGTTCAGACAGACTCCAGTGATAACTACAGTTCATTCCACCAGTTCTACGAAGCGTCACAGGTGCAGCCGGCTTCCGCGGGGGACAACAGCAATAGTTCCTCGGACTTCCACTTCCTAAGTAATTTGGCAAACGACTTTGCTCCAGAATACTACAGCATTTGAGTTGAAGAATACAATGGGATTTTGGTTGATAACCTGTTCCCATAGACATTTTTCCCACTGCCGTGATTAATTAAAAATATAATAATAAGTGCTCTCGATAGTGCCTCAGTTTTTTTTTTTTTTTTTAAATCTATGCCGTACTTTTTGTAATCTGTTCATAGAAATGTTACGAAACACAGAAAAAAATATTGTACAAAAAAGTTTTTTGTTCAATCGGTTGGATACGTGTTTAAAAGATTAAACGCATTCAAAATGTAATAATTCTCAAAATGGTTTTAAATTTGTGAAATGTTTTATTATTACTACCTTTGATTTTTTTTTATCATGAAAATATTTAAATATTGGTACAAAAAAATATTTTACTGTTAAAATGGTGATATATCTTTTTTTATTTGAAAAATTATGTACAGTAAAAAAGCACGAGATTATTAAAAAAATGTATTTGAATTATTAATTGCAAGAAGAGCGTTTAAAAAAATCATGCAAATTGCTATTTAGACTAATAATTATTATGGCTCAGTTGTAGCTGGATTCTAAAATTACTCATGTAGATAGTAAATAGTTTATTTTTAAGATTGTTCATAAATTTTGAATTCTTTATTTAGTTAAATAGGCACTGCATTCATGTTAACATTTCGAGCTGTTTTTAAAACGTACTTTTTATCAATAATAAAACATTAAGAAAATATGGTTTCATGGCATTTAAAGTTTTTGATAATAATAATAATATGCATTAATAATTACTATGATTAGGTGCAAATATTAAAGCTTTATTTCTCGACAAGCATAACCCAATATGTGAATACACGAGTATATTTATATTCTAATTTTTAGAAATAAAATTAATTATGCATTAGGTTTTTTAACTACATTATAATATGAGTATGAAATATTGTTAAATAATCTTTTATTTTCAATTTAATATAATTTTTTGTCATACTTTTTACACTATAAATTTATTGGCAAAAATGTTTTTGTTCACAAAATATTAATAACTTTACTAATGTCAAATTTTTGATCATCTGATTTGAAAATATATGTTTACTTTGAATATTTAAAAAATACGATAATTATTGTTTAAAAGCTTCACGTGAACAGTTAATATAAAAATTGCATGATTGTAAGTCTCACATATTTTCACATAAAAATAATTTATAGCTCAGAAAAAAACTTATTTTAGAGTACTAGAATTTAAAAAAAGGTTATATTATTTAGTTTTATGTACATAATTATTACAATACGCAAAATATTTTCTTTTAATATCAATAACTGTACAGTAAAACGTTCGATAATATTATATTAAGAAAATTTTATTATGTGTTTTATTTCCCATTTTTTAATAACCTCACAAAAATGTCTGAAACAGATATGCGTGATAAAAAAATATTATTCAATGTTTAAATTATTAATTAGTAATAAAACTATCCTAATAAATAAATCATTAATCAACATCAAGTATTACTAAAACTACCTTACACAAATTTAATTAAAAAAAATAATCGAATCTAGGTAAAAAAATATATTTTGAAATGTGGTTATAAGATCACATTACAATCATTACGAAGACGAAATATAATTCTAAGATTTCGAATTGAAAAGGGGACATTTAGTTCAGTGTAACGATTTCTTAGAGGGGGATAGAAATCAGTAGGTATCTATTTTCAGTGTTTGTTTTTTTACTGTACAAAGATGGTAACGTAATAAATCACCTAAAAGAGCATTATGCATTTAGACCTCGGGTCATGTTGTTTCTATTAAATTTGTCTTAACTCTGGAGCATCTAATGACTTTTTTATTAACTTTCGAACATGAAACATTATTGTTCAAAATAATGTTTTTCTTGTAATAACGAATATTCTCTTCACCGTCAGTTCAGATGATGTATTTTACGGTATTATACCTTTTAAATTGATAGAAAATGCTTAACAGTATCATAAAAGCTATAATCTATTTTAAATAGTGATATCAATTGAATTACTAAAATGAGGATTGAGTGGAAGAATATCGATAAGATTGATATGATAACCCTAGATTTTTTTTATTAATTTGTTTATGGTAAATATAATATTGTCTATGATACCCTCATCCCTCTATATCTCAAAGCAATAATATATTCGACCGAGAAGGAACTGGTTATTTATTCAGCTACTTTTGAAGCCGATTCTCGGTGGCGGAAAGGTTCACAACAAGCACAGTTTGGGCGAGGAGACAAAGAGAGACTATGCAGCCTTCTCGTAAACTCTCCGTGTCCAAATAATATCTGCGTCATATGGTCATCTTATTTTATTTAAATACATATAACAGGCATGATGCCCAAAACATGTATACATGAGTGGTTATTCAATTAGAATATTTAACAACAGTATGTAATTAAGTAAAAAATTTAAATGCAAAAATAAATTAAAAACAAACAAAACAAATAAATAATATTATATAGGGTCCGCCAAATAACTTTTTTTTTTTCAACTAGTGCTTATTTCGTGAATGGTAACACTTAGCTCATGTCTGATTTGACAGATAATTAGTTTTATCCTTCCGCTGAGCGAATATGGTTGTGTATACGCTTGAACAACGCTGGGAAATATTGCGACATTACTTTGAAAATCATGGTAATGTTGCAGAATGTGTGCGAAAATTGCGTACGGTTTTTGGAAGAAGAGAAGCACCGTCAGCTCCGTATGTTCGTTATCTTGTGAAAAAAGTGAAAGAAACTGGCATCCTCATCGATAAACCAAAGCGTGAAAAGCCAAAAACAGTGCGTACACCCGAGAATATCGATGCTGTGGCAGAAAGTGTGCGTGAAGCGCCATCAACATCAATTCACCGTCGTTCTCAACAATTGAACATTTCGGAGACATCATTGAGACGAATTTTGCATAAAGACCTTGGTATGACGCCATACAAAGTCCAATTGGTTCAGGAGTTGAAGCCAACTGACCATCCAATGCGTTTTCGCTTCGCTGAGTGGGCCTGCGATCGACTTACAGAAGATGCCGATTTTGCCAAAAAAATCATCTTTTCGGATGAAGCTCATTTTGATCTTGGCGGGTATGTAAACAAGCAAAATTGTCGTATTTGGGGCACAGAAAACCCGCACGCATACATTGAAAAGCCGGTACACCCAAAACGAGTCACTGTTTGGTGCGGATTTTGGTCCAGAGGCATAATTGGGCCATTTTTCTTTGAAAATGAGCAAGGAGTGGCCGTTACAGTCAATGGCGATCGTTATCGGGCCATGTTGAACGAATTTTTGTTCACAAAAATTGAAGAGGAGGATATTGGCAACATTTGGTTTCAACAGGACGGCGCTACGTGCCACACAGCCGAAGCTACACTCGATGTTTTGCGCCCTTTTTTCAAAAAAAAAAAGTTATTTGGCGGACCCTTTACAAGGTAGAACATAAATAAATGGATTATTGGCACCTGTACTGAAGATATGCCTATTAGCCGTTTGTTGAATGAAGCTCCCTTCCAACTTGATTTTGGCTGACGGGAAGAAGGAAAAAGTCCATCTGCCCGTTGTCGGCTTATTCCATTGCAATGGCCATTCTAGCAAAGTTCTTTCAAAGATCTCTTTCAGTAGTTCAGGAAGGAAACAGCTCCGCCTGGAGTCAGTTGAACTCCCAGCTTTATATTGAAATCCATTCTCGAAGTATACAACAATATTATGTGGATTTGATTTCAATGGAAAAAATGTTATTACAGATTCTTTCGCCATAACACAGATACATCTTTAGCATGGCGGGCGAAAAAGTACTCATTATTAAAAAAAATCCTTATTTACATGTTACATGTGATTAAAAATAAGTATACACAATATGAACAATATGAACGAATTGGACATAGTGCATTATTATTTGCCAATAACTCTTTTAATAATATTTAATTTAACATAATGTTAAAAAAAGTACCTCAAAGGTGGGGATAGTGGAATTAAAAAAATAACGTATTTAAATATTTTTTTGTTAAAACCTACAAACTTAACTGTAATAATAAATAAATAAAAAGTTCACATCTTCTTCAAATTACTTTGGCAATTTTAAAAGCCAAAAAATAATCAACAAATGCTACGGGTAAATTAATCAAAAAATACTTTAACCCAGTGATGATGCTTGTGAATATAATTTTAAGAATTCCAAGCATTTTGGACCATGGTCAGTTGCATCTGCTCGTCATTTTCATTTGCCAAAAATAGGAGCCGATTCCAAAAATAGCCAGTTCCTCAGATAAATAATTACGACGGTTCCAGCGACCGCAGTGTCACCGGTCTTTGTAGCCGGGACAGGAATATCGAACATCTCTACTCTAGAATACCTTGCCACTGGCCACACTGGTTATCTACGTGCTTAGTCAAAACCAACCGAACGTGACAAAAATTGGTAGAATGCTAAACTAGATTTATTGATAGCAGAATTTTACCGCATACTATTTGAAAAAGTATTTTAAAAAAATAACAGTAATGTCGGTGGTAAAGAACATTACTTCTCCGGATGAGTTCATCAAATTTATAAGGTATGGATTTACTCACTTGAATTATAATTACTATTAACAATAGGGTTAAGTTTGAATGGCACAGGTAAGATTTACTTGTGAATCATGCATTACTATCACTAATTTTCCTTATCTTCATGTTCGTGTTAAATTACAGGTAAACTGTGCCATAATGTTAACGGATAATCTCTCTATTTAATGTGGTATTTTAGTGAGAAACATGCAGTGTTAATGAATGAATGATGCCATATATTATAAATGTCTGCATAGCATGTTTTGTGGTTAAAATTAATAAACCTGATATTTCAGCTCATCCAACTTGTCGGTGGCTCATTTTGCAGCAGAATGGGCACCGCAATGCAAGCAAATAACCGATGTGATGTCCGAGTTAGCAAATTTGCCTGAATTGAAACCTAGTGGTACACAGTTCTGTGTCTGTCCGGCTGAAGATATGCCAGATATATCGCTTAAGCTTCAGGTATTGTTTGAACAAATAGAATAATGGTTTAAGTCTCATTTCTAAAGTCTTGTTATACCCACTTACACTAAAATCAAAAACAAGTTTTATGTTCATTAACTTCCGATCTAAAATTCGACATCAAATTTAGACACCCTTGTATTTTAACCGAGACTGATTTCAGACGGAATAAAAGTTTAAAACCTTTCTAAAGCTATGCCGTAGTACCTACCTAAACTATGATATCTTATTTTTGCATCATTGGATCTTCTGTCTTTTTAATTTTTACTGTTTATCCCACAAGTGTAAACTTTTTGTAGCCAAAAATCAATTTTCTTTTATTTACCAAAGCCTTGTTTAATCTAAGTATTTTGGGGTAATTAACTATATTGTCTCAGGGAGTATCTGCAGTTTTGATTAAACTGAAATCTGAAATATAGTTTTTTGAATTAATATAATTTAAATCTCTAATGTTTGCTGATTTTTCACAATAATAGATTATTTTTGATTTATCACTCATTGATTTTACTAAAAATAGTTAAAATTTTTATTATTTTAGTCGGTATTTAAAAAAAAAATGAGTTACCACCCCTTTCTCAAAATAAACACTTCTTCTATAAATAATCGGGCATTTTAGCAGTATCTACCGAACTGTTGATACATTTTTCATATTGTAAGTTCTTTGCAAAGTGTGTTAATTTAATTCAAAATGTTTTATTTTTTATTATTATTTATTGAACTCAGAATCAATGACATTAAATTGTTTTATAAAAAGTTAAATACAATGAGCAATCAGTCGGATTCAACAAGCAATTTTTTCCAAAATTCTATTATGTTCATCGTATTACAACTCTTTTTGAATTTGTTAATTCAGAATTTTTTGTTTTGTTTTTGGTACTACCTATTGGTTTTTAATGCATCTTGGGAGTAGAAATACCACTTTCAAGTGTTTTTGCATATAAAAAATCTATAATAAAAACATTTCCCTTCAATTCTTATACTTGAGGAGAGTCAATGAACCTTTCTGCAGTGACTTCGACCATTTCATGTAAATATGGTTTCAATAATTTTTTGTTTAATTTATGCTATGACAAAAAATTCTTTCAGCCAGTCCTTCCCCATAAAAGATGACGAATGACCCTGTTCCAAGCCGTATTTACCACTTCCATTCCGAAGAAAAACAAATGATCATAAAGCATTCTGGCCGGATTTCCAAATAATAACCGATTTTAGTGGTAACTGCAGTAGATATCGCTGAATTCCTTTAGCCAACTGCGGTTACCCCCAATTTTTAAATATATTTGTTCTCCAAAAAAAATTGTTCCTGCAAAATAAGAAAAAGAGTGTACTTAAAATCTAAAAAATACCTACTGAGGTAGATACTCTCTCCGCAGGGTACAGCGATATTGTTAAAGTTATTTTCTAGCTTTATAAGGCACCCTAGACAAGATTTTTCACAACGTATCATTATCATTACAGATTGAAGCCGTTCCTACCATTGTATTCATAAGAAATAGCAAATTGGTGGACAGAATAGACGGTGCAGACGTGGTCAGCCTCACAGCCAAGGTCAAGAAGCTCAGCTCCGTGCCTGCATCGCCCAAGGAACCCCTGGAGGAGAGACTGAAGAAGCTAATCAACAAACACAATGTCATGATATTCATGAAGGGTAACAGAGCCACTCCCAAGTGTGGATTCAGCAGGACCCTCGTACAGATCTTGCAAGACACAGGGTAAGACTACTCTCAATACCGGATTTTTCATACATAAATCATCAGTGCTACAACTATTGGAGTGAGTTGGTGCTTTTATGTATCTCCTGAGGTGGCAATATCTTGCTAATAGTCATACCAGCTCATTTGGGATTTGCTCTATCCATGAGCTCTTAAAATAGTCTCATTCCTATATAGTATTCCATCCAATGCTGGGATTTGTCGCATTTTTCAATATGGAGGTCCTGCAAGTGGTGTTCAACGCATTGAAATGGTTAATATTTGCATTATATAAATGTTATCTCTAACAGTGTTTTATATAACCTTACTGTAAAGTTGGGCGCCTTACACTGCCGTGCTATGTGTGAATAATCCGCACCATTAACACTATGACTAAAAGAGTACTTGGCCCTTTGTTATTCTGTACATCAGTATAACTCACTTAAGTTTTGTTTTTCAGACCCGTGAAGATTTAAATTGAAAAATTGCCTAACTTATCCCACATAGTTTTTTCCTCAGTCCCTTGGAAAGCCTTATAAGAGAGTTAAACTGCATCAGAATTATGACCAAAAAGTTTAATTCGTAATCATTATTCAAAATAGTCAGTTCCACACATATTACGAGTACATTGTAGTGTCGACATCTTATTATTGAGAGAACAAATGGTTTCGATTTTATAGTATGTACTTCATTTGATAGCCACGATAACCTCTTGACCTAGATCGAATTCATATCATTATCTTTCATCCATCTTCTGTGGGTTTCCTAATCCTCCAAAATTGTTTCTTCAATTTGTAATTAGTAAATCCTGCGTTGAATCTAAACCTCAAGTCGAACCAGCCTAACATTCATACCGAATACAATAAGTTACATTTCACACAAAGCAGCAAAGATAGAAAATACACACATGTCCATTATATTGATGACACACCTCAAAGTAGACTGGTTTGAATGTATTGCTTATTGACATAACTCATAGACCAAGCTAAGATCATTTTTGTATCCTTATTTAACTTCTCTTGTAAATTTCACATGAAATGATGATGGCAGTTTTCCATTTCATCAGAAGGCATTTTGCACTTGTTTCAACTATCCTTTTTGTCATTTGCAGGGTGGAGTATGAAACTTTTGACATTTTAAATGACGAAGAAGTGCGTCAAGGACTCAAAACTTACTCCGACTGGCCCACGTACCCTCAAGTCTACGTCAAGGGAGATCTGATTGGAGGCCTCGACATTATCAAGGAGATGCTGGCTGCCGGAGAATTGCAATCCACACTCGAGTCATAATATTATGGATCAACCTTTCATTCTGACGTGTATTCAGCGATCAAACCATGTAAACCAACTAGATCTTTTACTATAAATAAAATAAAATTTTATTTATAATCTGGCTGTATTATTTTTTTGCTTAATTATATTTTAAGCTACTACATATTTATCAATGGATAAGACCACCCTAAGTTAAATAGTTATATTATACTAGTATTTAGTTACCTGTGAATTAGTACTGTATCAAAATACACCTAGCTGTTGGAAATAACAGCTAGATGCCGCCAACGTCTAACGCTATTGACGAAAATTTGCCCCAACAGTTGGTTATAATTATTAAAAATATCAGTAGCTACATACGAATATTATTCGACGCAACAGTCTCCACACTTTCATCTTATAATGTACCTATTGTTTTAGCTTTAGCGCCAAATAAACAGAAAGGCGTAAGAGTGTTTACTTTGTGAGCGATATTGAGCGTAATTTGGAATGTTTTTTTGGTTGTATACTTTCTTACTAAACGTCTTTGTGAATTTTCCTATCCGCAACGGCCGATACGTAGCGCCTAGTGTTAAGCGAATCTACCGGTGGCACCTAAAATATAACTGTTGTGTTAGAAAATAATACTCCTAATGTCAACGATTTAACAGTTGGATATCATACTAATATATTTAACGCATCGCAGTTTCAACAGTCAGATGTACCTATTATTTTAGCTTTAGCGCCAAATAAACAAAAAGGTATAAGAGTCTATTCTTCAAAAATAATATTAGGCGTAATTTGGAACGATCTTTTGGTTATGCACCTTTTCGCTTGACGTCTTCGTGGATTTTCCTATCCGAAACGGCCAATACGTAGCGCCTAGCGTCAAGTAAATTGTCGCGTCAACGTCGCCGTTATTTCCAACATCTATATTCAATAGTTGACAATTGCCAACGATAACGGCAGTGGCATTGTTTAGAATTCTCATCAATGCCCACTACTTCTATGAATGTAATGGGATGTAACTTGACTTGCCGGTGAAAACTGAGAATTTTTGTTTTGACGGTGACAATCTATTGCTTTTCATGGGTGTGTACTTCATCGATGAGAAATCAAAGCTAGGTAGGCGCCTTATTGATTGGTAATGATTGTAAGAATATTTTAGTGATTATTACCGACAAAGAAACCAAGGAATCTGTAGCTTCCTTGGATACAATAATAATAATACTTCTTTCCTTGTGTACAATACACAAAAATTAAACAGTTTAATTTGTTTGTAATCTAACAAAAGATCTGAATCTTAATTTATACTCCAAGGCTCAGTGAATGACTTCCAATTACACAAATTATTTACATAAAATTCTTTTCGAGGGTTCATGGGTAGAATATAATTTATATTATTATTTTCAATAAAACAGACAATTTTTAATTTTTTTAAACTATTATTTATGCAAAAAGGGTAAAAACCAGCAAAAGCAGACATGAACATTATCCAATGAGACATTAAATAACATTTTCATAAATTAATGTTGGGTGAATGAAATTTGTTCTTGCGAAAAACAAAAATGAGTTAGTATCATTAAAAAAATACCGATGAGGCGAAAAATAAATAATGCGTGATGCTTAATATTTGTATCAACTTAATTTGTTGGTTTCATTTGATCTGTTTTGCAGCAAATTTTGCAAAACCGAAATATTGTCACTTTATCTGAGCAGAGTTGTCAATATATCAAGTAATCCATAATTTACATAATATTGTAAATAACATTACCACCAAGGCAGTAGACTCTACTCGCATTAAAGTGTCACCATGTATGCCAATGAATTGAATAATATTAAAGAAAAGTTTGTGCCCTGCCAAATTTAATAATATTAGAGTTGTGCCAGATATCCATTAATCTGTGCAGGTGGCCAAAAGAGGGACTAAAAACATATATTTTTATGTCAACAATATCGAGCCACAACCTCAACTGTACAGATAAGTTTGTCAATCTGTAAGAGTATGCACTATGTGATTTTATTATGAGGCAGCAGGTGACTTTTGTGCGGCCATCTGTCCCTGCAGCTTGCGTTCTAGTACATCGCAGATGGCATCTCGGATCTTGGAACGCTCAATGCCTAAGGCTTGGATTTTCTCCATCTGTTGCGTGAGGAATTCAACTTTTCTTTTGAAATAGTCCTTGGCGCTGGCAATTCCCTGGAAAATATAAACATAGTTAGAATGACTATATGAAAACCTTATAGATTTTAGAAAATTCAGTTTAAACAAGACTTATTACGATTTTGACTTTGGGTTATTGAGGCATGTTATAAGAAGCTTTAATCATATCAAACATTGGTAAACGGGTAAATTTTTTTTGACAAAAAACAGTATGTTTTAAAAATTATTAGGTTATAATTTTGTAGGGGAACATAATGGAAATATATAACATTGTGAACACTACTTTGTTTTACTTCCTCGGAGTAGATATATCAGGGATATTCTACGTAAAATACGATCATTTACGGGAGTGAGCTCGGAGATGGGTAAACTTACTCATGAATTATACCAAACAATTGAATTTTAAAACTGAAACTAAAATTGCACGTTCTTAAATAATAAATATCAATTTTCAAGGATGATTGATATCACAACGAAAAAGCCTTGTCAGTTTGTTCCTGTCATAAAACAAATTTGCAGATAGAGATATTTACTTTCCGTAGGCAACATGTATATTTACCCTGAAGAAGGCCTATTGTCTGAAGCTAGTTTAACCTAAAACCAAGGGTTGTATACAATAAGTATACTATAATAATATAAAATTTGGATAAATAGTAGTTTGAGAAAAATCACCTCAGGGGCGTAACATTGTTTTTAAGGAAAAAATAATCCATAGAAGGAAGTTTTCAGAAAACGTTAAAAAAATCTTTGGCGTATTAGATTTGGTCAGTTGTCAGGTTAATTTTTTACATTATTATGCCATAAATAGAAATGCATAAGTTTACCTTTTCGGCGTAATAACCAGTTCCAATGTCTATGATTACATTTTCTGTGTCGGTAATAGTTCCAGGAACATAAATTGAGCCGGTCAATGGCACCATAATCGTCTTCCCTTTGGTTTCTGGGGTTATCTTTTCAACACTCTCGCCTGAGTCTATGAACTTAGTCTGGGCTAATTTCAATGTTTGGAGGGAGTCTTGATATAAATTGAGTTCCTAAAACAAATAATTTGGGATATATTTAGTTTCAAAGTAACAGAGGGGTTGTATGAAATGATTTTCTAGAATATACATTTTTGTATCTAGTTTTCAAGCAATATTATGTAGAATCAAATCAGAACATTGATGAAACTGTTACTTACTTGGTCGACTTGCTGTTTCAGCTGTGTTAATTGCTGTAAGTTTAGTTTGGTTAAATCTATTTGCTGCATACCCTGGCCGGGAGAAGATGAAATTGTGTCCATTTTGAAGTATGAAAGAAAGGTTTTTGTTTGGTTAAAACGGGAATGGCTAATTTATTTGAAATTTATAAGTTAACTTGTAGGATGTATGATCCCACTTTCAATAATAAACGGAGATGTAGAAAAATCGGCAAATTAAACACGCTTTTTAGTCAATGACATATATGGTAAAGATGGACGATTCACGATATTAGAGATGGCGATATTCCTGTCCCGGCTACAAGGAACCGGTTCCAAGCCGGTCACTTGAACTTTTAATTTTTGGCGCCATTTGTCCAATCCTAAATTTAAAGTCTTCAATATTAGAAGAAAAAAATCGACATTTATTATTTTCCAGACCCCTTATCCCAATCAACCTAATGAAGAATATTTACTGTAAAAACATTATTTTCTAATATAAATTTATTTATTTTTTGTATACTATTTTCATTTTTTATTAATCAAACGTAATTAATACATAGTAGATAATACAAAACAGAGATTATACATTATATTTAAAGTATTATATTAATATTTAACAGATATTTTTTTTAAATCTAAATTTTCATTATAAAGATGTACTCTCATAAAAAAGCTGTGCTTGTGTGTATAAGGGAGTGTTGTTTATTTAGTTACTAATAAAATATTCTTATGATTTTTCAAAATATTTATTTTAAGTTTCCAGTGTAGTTTTGTAATTGTATTTTGAATTATTTGAGATCATCATTAATCAATTTTATTTTTTCCGGTAAACTATTAAAGAATTTTAATCCTAGATATTTGTAACTTTGCTGACTAATTGTTTTTTTACATATTGGGATCGGTAAAGTGCATTTTTGTCTAAATTTTTATGTATTTTTGAATGGTGCGGTTTTATTTAAATTTTCTTCTTTATGTATTTGTAATGTGGCGTGGTACAAATAAAGGGTATTTAATTTTCTGACTTTAAATTCTTTAAATAAAAGTTCTGAAGAATGTAATTTTATTTTTATTATTTTCACTAATAATTTTTGTGCGATGTAAAGGGTTTGTGTGTGATTTTTATAAGTGCCACCCATCCTATTATACCATGTTGAATTATGGATTGACAGAAAGCAAAGTAAGTCATTCTTAATAATTATTTATTAAGAATATGCCCTAAACAACTAAAAATATATGTTAACTTTTTAACTCTATTTTTAAAAATAGTTATTTGTGATGAGCGCCCTTGAGGTGATTTTTCACAAAAACGGCGCTATACAAATCGTCCAAATATTATTATTATTATCATTTAAAGCATTGGTCGATAGTGATGCCAAGGTATTTGATAGAAGTTTTGCTTTCAATGTTTGTACATAATAAATCACAGTGGTGGTGTTTGTCATTTAGTGTGGCGTGAATTTTAATGTTTGTTTCGAACGTTTTTGTTTGTTTTTGAATACAGAATGGTGCATAATATGTCTTTTTAGAATTTAACGTTAGCAAGTTTTTGTCAAACCACATTTTCAACTCATTAATGTCTGTGTTAGGTGTTAGCCTTTTTGTTTAATTCGAACCATGTATTTGCTTGTAGGACTAGTACCGTAGTAGGAGTAGTATATTGTAATGTTCGCTGATGAACTCGACAGATGCTCCTTGGGTAAGGAGCGCTTTTGTTCGGGGATGTATAATAAAATATAATTACTTTACTTGAATATTTTTTTACCTGCAACTGAAGATATTTAAGTACCGCACGGCAGTGCGATCTGAAAAGGAATGCATGAGATGAAATAGGTCGAGGGTAGTATAGAGAGTCGTAGCAATGGTCAAGTTAAAGATCATAGTCCAACATGTGGTCTATGTGATAATGCATGTTCAAAAGAATTTTAGAAATCGATCTTCACAATAAAATTTAAGAGACAGAAAGAGATTAAAGGAAGCAATAAAGAAATACATATGGACATTGGTAAGAATGGTTTGTGACAGATGGTAAATTGCACATGGGCGCAACTGGGTGGGCCATTACAATATATATATGTACAAGATTTGCTCTCCGATACGCTTTATCAAAGTCTCCAGTCGAGAAGGAGTGGGGCCCTTGCAGTAACAGCGTACAAAATATTAAATAAGTTGATTGACAATCCATACCTCCTGGAATGTTATAAGTTGTT
The DNA here is from genome assembly GCA_022651775.1 of Drusus annulatus. Lineage (NCBI taxonomy): Eukaryota > Metazoa > Arthropoda > Insecta > Trichoptera > Limnephilidae > Drusus > Drusus annulatus. The sequence goes on along the minus strand of JAGWCC010000025.1, from coordinate 1,660,761 downwards.
TGTACCAAACAACTACTGCCAGGGGCGACATCACGATCTGCTGTGCATTCCGCATGGCAGAACGGACGTGTTGGCTCAGCACAGCATGACACGGGGTATGGTACTACTAAATAACATGTCTCTTGATATCTTCAACGTAAACCTTGAAGATTTCAGGAGACATGTTAAAAATATCTCTTAATTTACTTTTTGTTACTTTATTGTGCTTTGTAAATGGACATATACAGTCTGTAAAACACCAAAAAAAATAAATATATATATATATATATATATATATATATATCAATAACTTACAAGGTGGGATTGATAAAAATGCCAGTTACTAATAAGGTTTCGGTAGCTCAATTGACAGAGATCGACTCTCAGACAAACTAGAGGTTGCGTGTTCGTCTCTCGGTCGTGACCCAATTCTTTTTTTTTATTTTCCGTTGAAGATTTTTGATAAAAATTCTACGCGCTTTTAAATCAGCAAACTCTTAAATTAAATTATCAATGTCTAAGTACGATTAAATCGTACTTAGACATCGATAATTAAAATAACATCATAAATATGGTTGTCACAACCATAGATCAGAACATAAATTATGTTCAGTTGAAATTATAGCTAAACCAATTAACCTGTTTTGTGTCATTGTACTACGCAAATATTTTTTATTAGTTTTAATTAAAGCAGTTACACAATTATTAAATAAACAGTTGTGGTCATTCTTAAAAACGAAATTCAAAACTTCAAGAGTAGTGTATTAACAGTGAATGTGTTTTTCCAGTAAAATAATAATCCGTGTATTATTAATCAAAACAAATTACGCAAAACAGGCAAAGCAATGTAAAACCGTCAAACGCCACAAAATGTGAAAATCATTCGTGAGCAAAAAACATATCTCATGGAGTTTCTTTCCATTCATAATTAACCACAAATCACTTATTATTTCAATTCAATAAATGCAATTATTCACAAGGTTTTTAAGTACTCGAACGGTGTGAGATAGCGAATGCAGAAATATACAAGTGTGTGGAAGACAACCACGGTTAGTGGCGCGATACCCGATTAAATGCTGATTCACACCAACGTCCGGTTCCGCTCAGTGCCGATATTGTTCCGCAAGAGAGCTTATTGATATGGTATGAATATCGATCAAGGAGTATGTGCCAAGACAAAGTTGTGTGGCAGTATATCCTTCTGCCCACCCTTGTGATATTTAACTACTTATTTAGTTAAATAATTATTTTGAAGTGTTAAAATACTTACAAGGCAGATTTTTTTTTTTAAACCATTTTTTTATCACTAAATAATATTTTTAATAATTAATAAAAATATTATTTAGTGATAAAAAAAACGGTTTTTGATAAAAAAAATCTGCGATGTTAGTATTTTTACAATTCAAAATAATTATTTAACTAAGTAATTAAATATCACAAGGGTGGGCACTAACTACAACTACTTAGTTAAATAATTATTTTGAATTGTAAAAATACTAACATCGCAGATTTTTTTATCAAAAACCATTTTTTTATCACTAAATAATATTTTTATTAATTATTAAAAATATTATTTAGTGATAAAAAAATGGTTAAAAAAAATCTGCCTTGTAAGTATTTTTACACTTCAAAATAATTATTTAACTAAATAAGTAGTTAAATATCACAAGGGTGGGCAGAAGGATATACTGCCACACAACTTTGTCTTGGCACATACTCCTTGATCGATATTCATACCATATCAATAAGCTCTCTTGCGGAACAATATCGGCACTGAGCGGAACCGGACGTTGGTGTGAATCAGCCTTAAAACAGTAGCGTGGGACGTTCATATAGCTATCTCACCCGTACACACATATTCTTTGAATGGCCATTCTTATCATAAGCGGGTGAAATTTAAAACAAGACCGTACCAGTGGGGACTACATTTTTCGTAAAATTTGTATGAATATGACATGTCTTGTATTTTATGTCTTTGGGCGTAACCGTAGATTGTAAACTTAAATGGACCAACCATATAGAAAAAAAAACAGTTAACAGATTGAGATACTTAAGTTATATAAACAAATGAATGACATAGTCAGTATAAAAACCATGAAACTAGTTTACGACGCATTAGTTCATTTATCTCTTTTCAATGGAATAATTGGCTAGGGCGAAACATACAATAATCACGTAATCTACTAGAAATTACTCAAAAACCACTTATTAAGATTATATCCCTGAAAATTAAAACCTATCCCTCCAAGCAATTGTTTCATGTAACTGATATTTTGAACCTAAGGCAGATTTATAGTATTCAATGTCTAAAAACAACTTCATTAAAAAAAAATGATCATAAAAATGCGAAATAACAAATGTCCCTTACGCAATTTTTTTATTAACCGCAGCTTGTCAATTACCCTTTTGAACTTTTCCAATTAAAATTATTGTGGCAATAAATTCTTTGAATTTCCTGCTTTGTTCTAACGAGAAACCTTCCAACCTTCGCGGAGTTTCCAAGAAATAACTCTACCGCCGTTATTGTTGAAAATAATAATAATGACTCTCAAAATACGCTGGCTAAAGAATGTTTATATTTATTTAATATGAAGGTACTTGGTGGCAGGGAAACCTTTGGAAGTATTAAATTGTTCGCAAAAGTTTCAGGGCGAAGTGGTCACCTTATTCAATGTGTATTATGCCCTCAGAATATTACACCCCAGGGACCCCGGACGAAAAACACTACGTGAAGTGTGATCTTTACTGATTTGAACGAAGGCTGATGTCGCAAATTTCTGCGAGTCCTTTCCACGTCCAGGCCAATGAAATCGATTATCAGTTTCTGGGAGAATTTCGTTTTCGTTACGCTTGTCAGGTGATCACGATGTGTTCAATCGCTGAAACGGACTTAGAATTGAAGTTTCTTTTACTCTGGAATGTTACCACATACGAGTATATGTGTTATGTACCTACCCATACAGCGAAAACACTTTGAACCTATTTGGCGGACTATTTATTATCTCCAGAGATTTGTTATCACCCATTAACTACTTTTGTTATGATGAACTATTATGTAATTATTTGGGTATTAATCTATAAGATGTGTTATGTTAAACTTTACCCCAACTGATATTGACATACCTTGTAGACATCGATTATTCTACCACTATTTAAACTCCAAATATCCTTTACGAGAGGATCATTATCATTAAAGATTCACTTAGTCTCGGACACAGTTCAGTATCAGTTGGAGTAACACTACGCTTCTGGTGCAGACATTACCCTGTAAAACTTCACACTATGCAATAAATACAAAGTGCAAAAGTGTTTTAGTACCAAAGAATCCATAACATATGTATGACGGAAGTGCTGGTATGAGTGTCTATGAGTTGATTAGTCTAAGATATTGTCAGTGCTTTTTACTTGTTGTATGTGTAAAATTTCCCGTTTCCTGTAACTGTCACTTGTTAACTTACTGTCGACCCAACTGGTCTAATAAATAACATTCTGCATTCTCATCCCGTCACAATATAGCAGAACGTTGTGGTGATTCATTTACATCAGGTAACTCGATTTTAATTTTTACCGAATAATAATAATAAAAGGCCAAATCAATGTAATTTCTTAAAATAATTCACTAAATAATCAAGAAAGGTACATGGAAAATACTTTAATATCATCCACACACTTCATTTTCGTAAATAGGAAATAACTAATGGCCATTTACATTATAAAACAATCAAAGACCCGATAATGAAAACAAGATATAAACCAAAAAGTCGAAAAACGTTTTTTCATTGATTTCATATTTTAAAAAAAATCGTCTATTGATGGGTATAAGAACGAGATAAAACGCATTTCTACTTTTGTCACAAAATGGAATGCATGCTCTCCATAATTCCCAAATTTTAAATCATTAGTTTTTGAGATATCAGCACTTATATGAATTTTATGAAAATGACACCTTAGATTAGTGTTTCGAGTGGCACAGCTACAAAATTCCATTTTCTAAGATTCTGTTTTGTATAACGCAACCCTAAATATCTTTGAAATCAACCACAGTCCAAAATAAAACTATCAGTGCCTATACCTTTGAATATAATATATATAAATAATAATATAAATATATAATAATTGGACCAAGATAACCCATCCATCTCTGCTTGGCCCAAATAACTTCTCACTTCTTGTTCACAATGAGCCTGACCGTTCTCCTGCGCGTTGCCAAAAGCACATCTTCCAAAAGGGTTTGGAGGGTTTTAAACCTTAGAGAAGGAAATACATACTTATGTTTTATTTTGTGTAATTAGTTAGTATGTATTTAGCACCAACAACATTATTAAAAAAAAATCCATGAAGTGTTTATATTCTGTGCATAAAAAAATAATGTTGTTAATAAGCACGTGGAATGGTAAAAAAATGAGGATTAATTTTATTGTAGTTCAATACTTCAGAGCCACAATTCACTGTTTAATTACTAATTTCAGTGTAAATAAAATCATATGATATGTGGCTCAACCGCAGTTTGAGAAAATAAATTAAAATCAGCAGAACTAAATAATAATAATACTAAATTTGATAATAATAGCTTTGGCAATTTCACGAAAAAATGTGATTAAATTTAGATTTAGGGCGTCTACGGATCATTCTTCCATTCTGTCACTCTGGCAAAGGACATATGAGCGACAAAAAATGGCGGAAAAAAAGAGAAAACTATCAAAGCACCTGCATTATCCATCGATATATAAGTAGCTAGCTAGGTTCCCGGCAGACGCTCACAGACGAGACCGGAAGAAGTCGAGTACTTCACGACAAGCGTTTTTTCTGAATTAGTAGACCTGGTTCTGCTAATACAGGAAACTCACGAGGTCGTAAGGAGGAACTGTGCGTTGGCAGAGTGAGGCTTACGCGTACCAGAGGTGTACGCGAGGTTTATCGCTGCCGGCAACCAGACCCCCCACCGTCCCCTCCAAACCCCCCCCCCCCCCGACCTGGCAAGACCTCCCTTGCTTTCGCCATGGACCCCAGAAAGGTCCAGGGTTACAAAACGAAGATGAAGATTACGAAGAACACGTACACTTCTGACTCGTTCACGAGCGCGCCCATCCTCATTGACATCCCGAAAGGAGTCATAGGGCTGAAAACGAACCCGCGCACCAAGGTGCACCAGTTCATATATGAAAACGAAGCCACCCCGGTCGCTGGACCAAGCACGTCCACCCCGGTACCAATGGAGGCAGAATGGAAACGGACTGCGGCGCCGAAGCGTCCGCATTCCCCACCAGTGCAGCACTACAGACCTGTCCAGAGGAACAGGTTTGAAAGTCTGCCTGAAATGGGTAATGACACCTCGGTCGCGCCCCCACTAACTAAGCGCCCCGTGCCAACAGCACGCCCGATAACAACATCAAACTGCCAACAAAGACTCTGCAGCGATTGAAACAGGCCGAGGAAGCACCAGAGTACCGCCTGTGGTTATGAAAATAAATTCATTAACCCACGATCAGATTACGGACGAGGTGAAGCGCCACATCGACGCCGCCCCCTTCAACTTCCGGTACAACTGGGGAGGCACTATCAGCGTGACGGTGCGCTCAATGAAAACTCACCGCGCGCTCACAACAGCGCTCCGAGGTGATGAAAAACAATTCCACACCTTCACCACCGAGGCTGAAAAAAACAAAAAAACCGTCATCAGGGGGCTGCCGAGGATGCCCACTGAAACCATCCTCGAGGACCTCGTGGCCCAAGGATTCCCCGCTAACGTCGTGGTTGAGATAACCACGCCCGGCTCGGAGTACCCCCTATACCTGGCCCACTTTGGCCAACAAACCAACATGGGTCAACTAAAGGCGACAGTCAGATACCTTTGCTATTGCAAGGTATCAATGACGAAATACCGCAGCAACAATCTGCAGTACGGTACTCAGTGCCACCGGTGCCAAAACTTCGGCCACGGGTCCAGGAACTGCGCCCACGTCGCCCGCTGCGTCAAGTGCGAGGGGGCCCACGCCACGGCGGCATGCCCTAAGGTCGACCGCGAACAGCCCGCCAAGTGCTGCAATTGCGGAGGTCCTCACCCCGCAAGCTACAGCGAATGCCCAAAGAGAGTGCCATACGTAGCTGCTCTCCAGCGCAGAGCGAGGCCCAGTAACGCCCCGCAGCGCAGGTCGCCAGAGGCGCGCGAGTCAGCCACGACAGCCAGGGTAGACGGCAGATCTTGGGCAAATGTCGCCAGTGACGGCTCGTCAAGCCCTCCACCACGACCAGAGCAGCAACGTGCACCGCAGCCCGAGAGACGGGAGCAGGAAGCACCGAACGCCTCCGATGACGAGGACATTATGTCTCTCCTGCAGGGCCTCATCAGGGTCCGAGGGAGGCTCGCCACCTGCAAATCTAAGGCAGAAAAGCTGGTGATCCTCATGGAGCTACTGACCGACACCATCAATGGATAGTGCGGCATCGGAGGTCAAAATTCTCATGCGGAACGCGCGCAGCGTCCGGTCGAAAACTGAAGAGCTACTAGACCTGGCCAACAGCTTGGAAACGGACATCATTCTACTCAGTGAGACACATCTTGATGAAAAAACACGACTCAGAGTGCCGGGATACGAGATATTTAGGAACGACCGAGCCGAAATTACAAACCGGAGAACGAAATGTTCAGGCGGAACAGCTATCTTGGTGCGCCAGGGCCTGCAAGCAACGCGCATACCTACCCCAGTACTGAGAAACATGGAAGCCACTGTCATCAGAGTCGAGATAAACAGACGACATCATACGATTATATCGGTATACTGCCCTGCGAGCAGTACAAACACCATCGAGGGGAGCGACCTCGACAAACTACTCGGCCTCGGAGCAAGAGTCCTGATGGCGGGCGACCTCAATAGCAAACACAGATATTGGAATAACTACAGAGCCAATAAAAACGGAAATATTTTATTTAAGCACCTAGAGGGCCACGATTACAGAATTCTCGCTCCGGACAAGCCGACTTTTCACATGAGGACCATGAAATATCCAAGCACTATCGATATCGCACTTGCGAAAAATATAATCGAAATATCTCCTCTGAAGACACTGGACGAACTCCCATCCGACCACCTGCCTGTGAGCTTCTCGATCGGCGGTGAAAACACCAGAAACACAAGAACTCAGCTGGACTTTCAAAAAGCCGATTGGAAAGGGTTCAAAGGAGGAATTAACGAAGGAATTTACCTCTAGACTAATACTTTCAACTCGCCAGAAGAAATCGACCTCGCCGTTGGTTCACTGACAGAACTAATACAAGAAGCGAGGGACAAATTCATTCCGAATAAAACCATTAAACCGTTTGCAGTGAAGCTCACACCGCACATCCAATTCCTGATCAGGGAAAAAAACAGACTTCGCCGGATTCATCACGACACCCGAGAACGATGTTTCAAATTAATTAACTCGCTAACTCGCGAAATTCGCGATGAAATCGGCAAGTTGAAAAATTCTCTTTTGATGAAAAAAGTCGAAACTCTCAGCACTGAGGACAATTCCATCTGGCGCATGGCGAAGGCCCTACGTCACCAGGACAACAGCATTCCGAGTCTACGATTCCGGCACTCTCGAACGAAGAAAAAGCGAATATATTGGCCGACGGGTTCGAAAAAGCGCAATCTTCCACAGACGGAATGGAAAACGCTGAAACAAATAATGCGGTGGAGGCCTCACTAAATGAAATAAATCAGCTGGCACCGACAGATCCGAACGACATACAGTTCACCACGCCGAAGGAAGTCGCCCGCATAGTGAGATGCCTAAAATCTAACAAGGCACCAGGCGAAGATCAGATCTCCAACATCCTGCTAAAACATCTACCGCAGAGAGCGATTGTTTATGCATCGAAAATTTTCAATTTCTGCCTTCTATGGGGCCATTTCCCGACAGCCTGGAAAAACGCCATTGTGTTGCCCTTCAACAAACCGAACAAAGACCGCACGAACCCGTCTAGCTATCGCCCGATCAGCTTACTGTCGATCCTACCTGAAAAACCGAACGTTCACAGTTAAGGTGAAGGATGCGACTTCCACCAAACGCCCCGTCCGCAAAGGTGTGCCCCAAATAAGTTTACTAGGCCCGAATTTCTTCACCCTATATACGTACGACATGCCTACGCTCAAAAGGAGTTGCAAGAAGGCTATTTTTGCGGATGACGTCGCGGTGTATGCAACTTCCAGCAATTCGAATAAGGCCACTGACTACGTACAATCAGGCCTCAACGATCTTTCGGACTATTACAAAAAATGGCGCCTAAAACTCAACGAGGCGAAAACGGAAGCAATTACATTCACGCGCAGAAGCAAAAATAGAATTCCGACACGCAATATAACAATGGGTGGAAAAATGATCGAATAGAAAGCCGAAGTAAAATACTTGGGTCTTACGATGGACGTCCGTTTGAACTGGAAATCACACATTCAGACAGCGAGAAGGAAATCACAAGGAGCGATCGGGGCGATCAGCCCAATTTTCAAGCGCCAGAGCTCACTGAGTGAAAATAAGAAACTTTGCCTGTACTACAGTCTCATCCGGCCAATTATGACGTACGCAATCCCGGTTTGGAGCAATATCGCTCACTCAACATTCAACCAGATACAAGTTACACAAAACAAATGCGTGAAAATCATCTACAACACACCTCTTTACACAAACCTCAAACGCTTACACAAACAGGAATAAATACCTTGCACACAGGAGCACGCATTTGATCTCACAACGCGATTCTACGAAACTCTGAACCCGGATAACGCACTGATTAGTGGGCTCGGAGACTACAATACACCCGAAGACTTACCGTTTAACTACAAGCACAGAATGCCGAAGCATATTATTATGACCTTCCATGAGGACATCCAGAGCCAAACCGAGGAAACCGAAATGGTGGACGAGACATATGACTTGCATCACATCGGCTAGGAAAAATCCCATCACATTCCCACTCCATGCCTCTCCTTTCTTTAAGAAAAACCTCATAAATGAAAAAGGAAGCAGCTCCAGGTAGAAAAAAAAAACATGAAATATTTAACTTCAGTCAAATAAAATTCTTCAATCAGTAACAAGTTCAGAACTTATGTATTTCTTTTTATCTCTTCCTTGCTTAGGGTTTTTAATCCAGTTAAGATCTTTTCCCTAAGAAAACACTAATGTAAAAATAAACTGAGTCAAGTAAATAAAACCATCAGATGGTGATGGTAATAAGGCCTAGTGAGCTGCAGTACTAGTTAGATAGACATTATGAGGGGTATTTGTAAAAGCCCCAGCTAGTTAGTAGAGGATTACGAAAGAATCCATAAAATTTAAAAAAATCATCGATATATAAACTCCAAGTTGTCTAAATAAAATCCCACAAGCCACTGGACACAGCACATAGTTGGGTTGAAATAATTTCCGAGCTTAGTGTGATTGCTGTCGAAAATACATGTAATTGGCTGTTAGAGTGGTAAAAGAGATAAAAGTCATTACTAGGTGCACAATACTAGTTTTCTTATGAAAGTTGACAATGTGAGCATTTTATTGATTTATGTTTTTTTTGTCTCGATTTTTTCTTCAGTGAATTCGAGAAATCGAGCGAAAGTTGGTATCTGTCAATATCGGTATTTTATCGCTGCGCCGATATTTTTTGTAAAGCAATAGATAAGAAAATCGAGTCTCTTATGAGTAAAAAAAACAAGTTTGTTTTTATTCTCATATTTATTCTCATTATGACGTTATAGTTCTAGTTGAAACATGACTCGAAGCTAGTGTAAATGCGGCTGAAGTCATAGATTCCCGATACAGTATCCGACGCGACAGAGACCGTTTACTTACCGGTGAGATGGACGGAGGCGGGGTGCTGGTGGCAGTGCGCAAAGAGCTCGCAGCTTCCTAGACGACTGGGAAAATACTCAAATCGAACCTATCGTCGTATCTATCCCGGTAAGATCTTTCAATATCATCATTTGTGCAGTATACGAGTATATACCTCCTGCCTCGCCAGCCACCTCTTATGATATTATTTCCAAAAACCTGGAATCCGTATTTTCATCAGAACCAAACAACATGTTTTACGTATTAGGAGATATGAATCTACCTACTCTTACTTGATAATTTTCCGAAGGCATCAGTCAAGGTGGCGCCTTTTCAAACACGGCTGCATCACAATCTTTGCTTCAAACAACGTTATTAATGAACCTACACCAATATAATTGTATTCCAAACCACAATGAAAAATATTTAGACTTTTTATTTTACAGTCGCGAAACAAATGTAAAACGCAGTAACAACCCCCTTCTCTCGGAGGACAGACATCACCCAGCCCTAGAATTCGATATGTCCTCCGTGATACAATCGAAAATTAAAAACAACAAAGAGCGTAGGCGCAATTTCAGGAAAGCTGATTATACTCAAATCAATAATAGTATTAATTGTATTGATTGGACATCCGAAACAGCAACTTTGTCAGCCGAAGAAGCGCTAAATTGCTTCTATGTAATAACAAATAATTTAATTGATTAGTTCATTCCAGTTTCAGCACGACTAAACGACAAATTTCCCATCTGGTTCACACCAGATCTTATTAAGTTATCACAAAAAAGATAAAGTCTGGCTTAAATGGAAAACATATAAAGGTCTTTCTGACTATCGCGAATTTATTTTCATGCGTGCTGCACACAAAAATTTGAGTGGTGAAACTCAAAATTTGTTTTTCGATCCCATTGAAAGTTCATTGCAAAATAATATCAAAATTTTTTGGACATATGTATCTTCACTAAAATTGTCTGATGGATATCCTGTTGTTATGTCCTTTGAAGGCCATACATCTAATGATACCCAGTAAATTTGTCACATGTTCTCTAATTTCTTTAAGTCAACGTTCCTCCATCAATGACACAATCGACATCGACCAACCTGAATCATTTCATGACTCTGGACTTGCACACATTCACACCATTCAACTAACTGAAAGAGAAGTGCAATGAAATTTAAAGTCGCTAGATATAAACAAGGGTGCAGGTCACGATGGGATACCGGCGTTTTCCCTTAAATCCACTGCGTCGTCACTGTGTGTGCCACTTACGATATTATTCAATAAAAGTCTGAGTGAAGGGATTTTCCCTGCCAGCTGGAAATCAGCCTATACCGTACCGGTCCACAAGGGTGACTCGCGTCATAATGTGGAAAACTATAGACCGATCTCCATTGTCTTCGCGATCCCTAAACTCTTGGAAAGACTCATCCGTGACAACATATATCCGCAACTTGCCGCCAAAATTATAGATCAACAACACGGGTTTGTCAAAGGCAAGTCTACCGCGAGTAATTTACTTATTTATTCAAACTTCTTATTTACCAACATGGATTGAGGCCACCAGGTTGATTCAATTTACTGCGACTTCAAAAAAGCTTTTGATAAGGTTGACCACCTTATTTTTATTAAAAATGATGTATAACGGAATTAGGGGAAATTTATTACGTTGGTTTGTCTCATACTTAACAAAATGACAGCAAGCTGTGTCATTACGACGACATACTTCTAAATGGGAATCAGTTACCTCTGGCGTACCACAGGATCAATCCTGGGTCCGCTGTTATTTATACTTGTATTATGTTTTTCGCACTGTTTGTTTCTCTTATACGCTGACGACATAAAAATATTTACTGTTGTTAGGAACTTAAATGATTGTCTGCTCATTGAAAGAGATTTAGTAAGGTTTTAAGCGTTTTGTAATGAAAATAAAATATATCTAAGTTTCAACAAATGTAAACAAATAAGCTTCCTAAAAATCACAACGCTATCACACACAATTGTTACATTGAACACTACTCACTCGGTAGCGCGTTTATATTATAAGGGACCTAGGCATACTTTTTTAATCCAAACTTTATTTCGATGCGCACATTGAGACTATTGTGAATAAAGCTTACTGCATGCTAGGCTTTGTTTTCAGAAACAGCCGTGTATTTCGAAAACCTGTAACCTACCTTCTTCTTTACTATACGCTGGTCCGTTTTCAACTTGAGTTCTGCGCCCCCATATGGACTCCACTTTACGCCATCTACAAAGATAAAATAGAAAGTATCCAAAGGAAATTTCTATATTTCTGTACCCGACGTGACAGGGCACACAAGTAAATTGTATAGGGTAGCGGTCCCAATCTATGAAGTGCTCCAAGCGGTCGGTCTCGATGTATGCGAGATGACGAGTTGACTGTGGGTCTCGGCTTCCAAGTGAAGATGCTGCGGGTCTGGTCCATAGAGAGGGGTAGTCAGGCGGTCCAGGGGGGCAGGCGATGGTCGAAGAAAATCAGGAGTCAAGTTTGAAGGCGATGTTAAAACGAAGAGAAGTCAAGGAGGGTGGTACTGGCGGAGGATGCTGGTGTTCTGCCTATTCTATCGTTTTTGCGCAATATTTAATTGCCACGAGAGCGCACAGCCGGGGTGAGGGAACTTTGTATGGGGGAATTTAGCTTTCTCTTTTCCTCTCTCCCGGCCGGCTGACAATTTTTGAGGATAGTTTTAATTTTACTTATCCCCTTTTCCTTGCCACCAGCTTTCACCTCAATTTCAATTCACTTCTCTATCATTTTTATTAAAGTCTTAATTACAGTTTGAAATACAGTTTACAAAATGGTGCCCGGTTTTGAGGGCTTTATGGTTATAACTATCTTATTCTAACATTAATATTCTTAATTTTATAATAAGTGTGTAGCCGAGAGTCGAGTCATCACAATGATATAATTTATTTGGTCGTGTGATTGACCCGGCTCTCGCGATAAAGCCAGACAGATCGATTCCACCCACGTGAACCGGCTCTAGACTTGCTGGGCACGGTCGTGATTGGTCCGCGCTAATTTCTCGCCATCGCGCTAGTACCCAGCTTGGTCAGGCGGGACCCAGCCCGAAGGGCTATCTCTTTGCGTCATTGTGACTCAACAAGCAGCGGGAGAAAAGTGCATACATAATATTTTCCTATGAATAATATAAAACAATCTTAAATCTAGCTTATCAACTACACATTATCGTGGACACTGTATGTGCGATACAATTTCCTTAATAACAGAATGAGCGCTCCTAGACGGGGATACATATACATTCTTTCCAACTATAACGTCTCCACTCTCTCTAACCGTCGAATACACATTGATCTCATGACCCTGTTTAAAGTTTGCAATAACATGATTGACTTGATTTAACGACATGTTCCTTGATACAAGCGATACTTGTAGTAGAAAATTGAAAGCTGTGTTCACTTAAAAAACAACAACAATAACAACTCAGTGTTTATATTTTCTGTACTTTTTAATTTTAATTTTAATTTATACGAAATATATATCAAAATAATTATTACAAGTTATATTGGTAAGACATCTCGAAATGTAAATATTAGAATTAGTGAACACCTACGATACTTAAGAGCAGGCATCCAAGCTAAGCGTTTGCTGCCGTTAGGTATTTTTGGTACTTATAGACAAACGCGGACCGCCGCTAGCCGGCGCCCGCTCGCTCGCTAACTTTGCTTGGGACGATGACGGATTTAAAAAAGGATGCAGCATTTTGATCAAATACGAAATAAAAATACACTTGCTTTATAACATTTTAATGTATTCGCTGTATGAAAATAAATGGATACAGCTTGACCGACTTAAATTTGCAGGCGGCTAAAGTAGGAACAAGCGAACGAAAAAAAGTTTTTAAATGCATACATTTAAATATCCACAAAGTCAACACTGGTGATGCCGCCGACTGCAAAGTAAAGTATGTCGTTCTGTAGGTATAATATAGGGCTCTAATAAGAATAGGCAGGTATTTGAAGAGTAATACATATAATACAGTTTGATATTAATTGACTATACATAGTACATTTTACAATTGAAATATATTTATTTTAGTTAACCCTCCGCATGCCTGATGCAATTATGGTAAGTGTTATGCCTGACCCGGCAATACAATTTAATAAAAAAAATTAAAAGTGTGCATTCATATATTTTTTGCTTTTTTTTAGTTTTTAAACATATGCTCTAATAAATAAATATAAAAAATTTCCGAAATTATAACTTCTTTATTTAATATGAGCCCAAACTTTAGCAAAAACAAACTCGGTTTTGGATAGATAAATATAATGAAAGGTAAATTCCGGGTAAATCAACGGCGGCTGTAATGGTTCTTAAATGTGTATTGCCCGATCCACATGACATTACAGCGGAAACTATTTCACTATTTACATCCATTCTATCCTTTTTCTCTTCAATTGAACTTTCTTTAAACTTCCGCTCGCACATTCTGCATTTAATGATTACTTTTGAGTCCAGTCCTTTTCGAACTTCGGAAATAATTTCAAGACAGTTGAAATTACATCCGAATTGTGGGGCATCGTCACTTATACTCTGTAATTGCTGCATAAAATACATCAACTCCACAAGTCGTCGACCCTTGATTTTCGTTTCGGCTGGAACTTGGTTTTCCGTTGAATTTTCCACCAAAAATACATGTTCGTCCTGTGCAATAAATTCAATAAATTCAAGATGGCTTCCGAAATTGCGCATTTTGACGTAATATTCAAGTTCAACGCACCTTCAAATTCCCTAATCCTGATTTTGAAGCGAATCGGTAGAAAACTCAAGAAATTTAAGATGGCCGCTGAAATTATGCATTTTGACATTATATTCGAGTTCAGCGCACCTTCAAACGACCTATTCCTGATTGTGAACCTAATCGGTAGAAAACTAAAAAAAATCAAGATGGCCGCCGAAATTATGCATTTTGACATTAGATTCGAGTTCAGCGCACCTTCAATCTCCCTAATACCGAATTTAAACCTAATCGGTAGAAAACTTAAAAAAATCAAGATGGCCGCCGAAATTATGCATTTTGACATTAGATTCGAGTTCAGCGCACCTTCAATATCCCTAATACCGAATTTAAACCTAATCGGTAGAAAACTAAAAAAATTCAAGATGGCCGCCGAAATTATGCATTTTGACATTAGATTCAAGTTCAGCGCACCTTCAAACTACCTAATCCCGATTGTGAAGTTAATCAGTAGAAAACTAAAAAAAATTCAAGATGACCGCCGAAATTATGCATTTTGACATTAGATTCGAGTTCAGCGCACCTTCAATCTTCCTAATACCGAATTTAAACCTAATCGGTAGAAAACTAAAAAAAATCGCACCGCTCAAATTATGTATTTTGATATTATCACCTTGTTCGTTTTTTTGTCCAATGCGCAGGCTTCTTGTTTTGCGCAGTGTAGAAAATATTCCCTTTGTTCTTTCCTATTTTTAATAACTGAAAAAAAAAACAAAAATAAAGACAGCACATACAACAGGATTTAAATTTATTCAATATATAATTTAATTTTTACATACCCTCTGGCTGGTTGATTGAATAACCCCAGTTTCATTGATTATTCGTCGTTCGAAAACGGATAAAAATGTCGAAAAACCAAGTGACATGCTTTTTCCTTGGAAGTTAGCTCGTGACTGAGGATAGTTACGAAATTTCATTATATTTATGAGAGAGATTACGCAGCGTTAGAATTCCATACGAATTTAGTTCGGCGGACGAGAATTTAAAAATGCAGAGAGTTTGAGCTAATTACAGTAAAAATCTAGTTACTATGGAGTGTTTTAAATTTATTTACAGAATACTTTACTTTATTTACTCTGAGATTATGGAAGGATTTTAAGTAAAAATGTTTGTAATAGGCGCAGGTAGAAAGCCAGAAAAGGCATTTTCGAACGTTCTTCGTAAAATTGTAGTTTGTATTTCATATAGAATTTAAAATATTATAATTTTTTAAAAAAATCTTCACAGGGAGCCTTAGATATTTTACTAACTACCCGTGTAGAATTTACAGATAAATCATTTGTGGTATTTCTTGTACTATAAAGCCAAAAAGGGACCATATTGACAGCTTCCTCTTAATAAGAAAGAAAAAAAAATAATAAGAAAGTTGCCTGGCGTTGTTACGACCAGCGCTTCCCAGACGTGGGGAACAACGCGTAATATCGGGTCGCCTAAAACACTGTTGAACTGCGCATTCTGGTCGGGGTGTTAACTAACTATCGACAACTTGACTCGACTACGAATCCAGTGGTCGCGGGTTCAAATCCCGGCGAGCTCAAATACATTTTTAAGTATCATTTCACATTAAATTCATTTAAAATAATACCTCCATGATATATTTTGCGGCACGTTCCAGAGTGTTCCACGTTCAGAATCGAAACGTTGCTTGAAATGGCTTTAGTCGTATTTAGTGACCGGCTCTGAATAGCCTGGTCCTTCCCATTCTTCCTCTTCCTCATCTCCGATTACCTCCAGCCTCACAACATACCCCGATTGGGGTGCCGTAGTCCCACTGGCTCCAGACGGTTCTGAGCAATTATAACTCTTGTGCGGTATTCACTATTTTAAATAAATAAAAATATCACGCCTTTTCTCGGCGGAGATAAGGGATCACAATTCTGTCTTGGCACACACTTCTGGCTTCATTTACATTCATACATCGTCTTATACATACTCTTTCGCTGTTATTACTATCCCAACTCAAGTGTATGATTCACTTGATCGTACCATGGCTCTCTTTGGCGTTTCCATAGAGTAATATGCATCTACGGGCCGTTCTCGACTTATTCCATCGTTCACATTCCCCAAATATATTTTCCCGAGCTCCTTTCTCTGTCCATCCGCTCTACATGTTCAAACCATCTAAGTGTCCCCTTTTTAATCTTGTTCACTACGCTGGCATCAGCCTTGCACTATTTCCGAATCTCCATATTTGTAATACGGTTTGGCATTCATATATTTTTTTAATTTTTATTTATTATAGTTTCATTTGTTGTACGTGAAAAGTGTATTTCTATTTAATGATGTTTTATTGAAAGAATAGACCGGTGCAAACGGCTTGACCATTTGCGGGTTTAAATATATTCGAGTCACGGAAAAAAGTTTGCACAATGCTGCTGAAAAATCATGTCAGTTCAATTTTTAATGTTTTTTTGTGGAAACCTTAAAACTTCCAGCTTCAGACAAATAAACATGTCGCTGTGCTAGTTCAATACTTCAGCAACTCAAGTAAAAGTAGTTTTGAGATATCGTATTTTTTTTAAAGTATAGAATGATTTTTAAATCATCGGTCAAACATAATGTGTTAAAGGAGAATATCGCACTTGAAAGAAATAAGATGAATATCTGTTCCAAAAAACATTTTAAGCTTCTTAAAAAACATAGATATTATATAGCACTACGTTGATATGTTACAGTATTGAAATTAGATTCCTATTGAGCTTCCAGATTATTGTAAAATCCATTCCAATCCTTACATAAAGACTAAAGGTCACATTTATCATATCAGGAAAACTATCATAAGCCTTGAGGAGCTTTTCAACATTTTCAGGACGTGATCTTTTTCCTAAATGATAATTACTTACTTTAAATTCTTCCATAGAATACGAAGTTTTGTATACACCTTCAAGTAACAATATATGGAGGGATAGCTAATTTGTTTTACCCAACCCATCCGAAATTGTAATAAATCACTTTTTCCGAGTTTTTACATCGTACACCATGAGAGAGAAAGAGACAACAAATTTCTTGGACCGCTTCTATATACTGTCGTAATGATCTTAAGCTGGCTATTTTCGCTGGTTAACGGCGGGACTCCGCCCACGTTTTTTATTTTGCCACTAAACTTGACACAACTAAACGGTTTTTTAGGTTAGATGCTATATTTTTGTTGATAAAAATACTATGAAAAAGTGGCTATACGAATACACAAAAACATTATATCGATATGTGATATGAATGGATGTATAAATACCGTAGCCTTAGTCTTAACCACGCCCATTTGCGCCGAGTCATGTTAAAATCATCAAAAACAAGTCCAAAACTGACTTCACTGCCTTGGCTTGGGCTACCTCTTGTATACTCTAAGGTATACACCTTATTAGAGGTCTGACTTCTCAATCCTAACTATTTTCAGAAACGAATAAATAACTTTGTATAAGACCACGAATATTATTTATTTTTCTATGACCGACCGGTTTCGCTTAGCCTAACCATCATCGGGGTACTAAATTAAACTTGACAAAAAAAACAAAGTACGCAGTTATACAGGGTGGGCCTTAACTGTATACATAGTTTCAATTAACAAAAATTAAATATTTGTAGAACTTAGAAATGTTTTATTTATATTTTCAGAAACTACAATAAATGGAAATTTGAATGATACCTAAGTTTAAACAAATACTCGTATACTGTCCAAGTGAATTCCACCAGCTTGTTGACATTGCGGAAGGCGGATTCGCAAATTCTCAAAACACGTTGACAAGTTGCCCGTGGGATGGCGTTAATTTCCCGTGCTGTGTTTTGTTTTGCTGATTCATTGCTGTCGGGTTGTGCATCACGCGGTATACATACATCAAATAGATAGATCGGGCTCCTCGTTTCCACTTCTTTACTTTCCCGTTACTTAGGTTTTTTGGGAGGTCGCTACCCGTCGACGACTTCACTTCGGATGCGTCCATTTCATGAACCTTGTATGGCTGTCCAGATTTCTTGGCCAGAATTAGCTCGGCTCAGAGGACCACTCTCTAAGGCAAGTTTTTTTGCTGCCTCGATCCGCAAGTGCATACAGTCATCTTCATTTTGGGGATGACCCAAGTACACACCTCTTTTCAATATTTCTACACGCACGACGTGATTTTATTGGCCCCTCGTTTAGCCACACCCTCGTGCCAGACCGTGCAATAACAATTAAAAGACCCTATGTCAAACATTATAAAGTTAAGCACATTTAATTTTCTTTTATAAAATTAAGATACGTCGCCACAAGGAAGTGAAAGTCATTGTATTGCTCTGATTCTTTTTTCTTCAATAGATGAGTACTGTGATATTTTGATTTGTTATTGCATTGCATTTACACTCCTAATCAATGGAGCCAATGTTATACTTTTTTTTTAGCAAATTTGATAGAAATATTTTTCTTCCGATCCCCGATATGTTGTTGAATAAAAAAATAAATTATTTGACTTGTGTTAGTATTGAACCCGCACAGCGATGTACCTATGTAGAAAAGGAAACGCCGAGTTGAGAAATGGCCCTTAGCCTTATTCCTTGTCCTTTCTCAGTTAGGTCGGGAAGGACAGCGGTTTAGTTCCGTGCAATAAACGCTAAGATATTATCGATTTTCTAATTATGTATTTTTTGAATTTGTTTATGATTTAATTTCTACCTTAAAATAAGTTCATTAACAATAAATAATAATAATAATATTTGGTTAATGTTTATAGCGCCGTTTGTGTATAAATTACTTATACGGCGCTGTTGGAATATTTTAGCAGCCACAATTTAAAAATAATAATAAATAGTTTTTAACGTTTTGCTGTAATAGTTTATAATTTTGAACAGCTTGTAATATGTGCAAAAAGAAAACTTCATTTTCTACTGTGGTATTATCTCCAACTGCCAGAGCCGAGCGGGCTGCGGCTTCATCCCCATATTTATCCCTGTCTTCATCTCCACCTCCAGCACCACCTCCAACTCCACTTCCACTTCCACTTCCACCTCCGCCACCACCATATCCATACCCAGAACCAGATCCAGAAATACACCTACCACAGGTAAGTGATTTAAAATATATATATTTTGTTCTTCAGAAATCATCACCCCGTTAAACTTCAATCAAGTCATATTCGTAAAAAGCATTTATTTTGTGGCTTGCCATATTTATACATAAAACAGATAAACTTTGTTTAAAGTACTTTTATTTTTCAATATTATCAGCAATAATGAAGTATTTGGGGATGAAAGATTCGCGGAAGTTGCGAAATCAGATATGATTGCAGAATGAACATGTCGATTCGTTAGGAAACAGGATGCCCGTGCTCGCCGAACCCCAACGTCCACTGCGTTACGAGATCAAGACGTTTTGTGTGTTTGGCGTATGTGGCAAATACACCCCACTCAAAAGCTATTTTTTAATGAATATCGTCTTTGAAACGCAATAAATGCGAAATAACAGCTTGTACTTAATTTCACCTCGTCTTACTGCGCCTCTCGCCCGGGAGACAACGAGGATGGATTTTGAAAATTATTTTATTTAATCAATTCAATCATTTCGTGTTATTTTAAATTTTAATTAATATTAAAATCATTAGTTATTGCGGCACGTTCCAGGTGTAAGATATTCTCAGTATCGTTCTGGTGAAAAAAAAAACGTTAAAAATCAAAACGTTGCTCGAAATGGCTTTAGATACATTTGGAGACTAGACTTGAAAAGCCAGGTTTACGCCTTCATCTTCCCCATCTCCTTCCCTTCCCCACGCCCGTCAGTCTCACAACATACCCCGATTGGGACTTTTGTGCGGTTTTCATATAATCAAAGCTACATATTATAATAATATATTATGAAGCCGTTTGCAAAAATGTCACCACTGGAGAAAGGCTATACCTCGAGGGTCCACATGAAAAATAGTATAAAAATAAAGTGGTAATAATGGAATTAGATCAAAATATTGATATGCGGTTGATGTTTGGAAATGTTACCTTTATGTCTGTGTAAAAATGACTCCATGTACTCGTAGAACAATATTAAGGATAGACTAGCTATGGCTGTTACCCACTTGCTTGCCGTGGAAAGATATCAGTTGCTCTAGTCCGCCCATTTCAAATATAGAATAATGTCTGCTCAAATACAGTGTCGGTAGGTACTTCATTAGGTAGGCGGGGATTTGAAAACTGCAGCAGATTTTGAAAAAAACCGTCGTGAGTAAAGTTTGTGAAAAAATCATTAATTTTATTAAAAAAATCCGAGCCTCGGGGTTGAAAATTAAAAGCCGTTTCTCAGGCTCTATGGGACCGAATGAAGTAAAACTTTTTTTAAATTAAATAATAAACTGATTCAATGAAAAAATAGTATAATTTGTGAAAAACCATCAATTTGATGGAGAAAATTAGAGCCTTATGGTAGGAATTTGGATGTCGTTTTCTCAAGCTCTACAGGACCGAATTAAATGAAACTTTAGAACTCTGTTAAAAGTAATAAACTGCAGCAGGTTCAATGAAAAAATTCACCCAAAGTAAAATTTGTGAAAAACTCATCAATTTGATGATGAAAAAAAAAAAAAAAAAAACTATGGGATATCTCTACATACCTGCATTGAAGAACAGGTTAATTAGAATTTTCTCCTTTCGTAACTATATCACTACATCGATGTTCCTACCCAAATTCAAAGATAGCATATTCAATGTATCAGTAAAAATAAATCACCTCCTACTTTTTATATCTGTTGAAAATAATGGTGGAATCAATCAACATAAAAAATCAATCCACTCCTTCTTAACTAATATCACAATGCCCGCTACAAAAATATTAATTTATATCATTAAAAAATATTGATTTTTCGATCGAGTTTGTATCAATGTATGGTATGTATTGTAAAACATCAGTTTTCTCCAATGACGTTACAAATATGTGTAACGTCATTGGTTTACGATTATTTTTCACAATTTTTAGTTTATCTGGAAAGATGCCTTTCAACAGTGAGAGATTTATTAACAATACGAACTCATTCACCAGTCCGTGTTTCCAATAATAAGAAGGAAAAAGGTTATACTATCAAATCTTTCTAGTGTGTACTTTTGTATAATATTATATTTTAATTTGATATATCTTCTGTCATCAGATGAATGAGTAAATTTACAAGTTTTAAAGGAAGAATTTTATTTCGTAGGCATTTGAGAGGTTTCTGGAACAGGTTTTTCAGGGAATTTTCATAATCCAAGATGATTATAATGGTCACTAAAGGGAACTTCAATATTTGATACTTGGCCGGATATGTTTGTCCTATTTTCTGAATGAAGGATGATATTCTGTCAACGTTCTGGTGTTGTTGGTAACCCTTGCTGGACACTTACACACATAGAAGTTATACGATTTCAAGGTGTGTTTATATCTCTATGCAATATATCATCATGTATTTTGAGATTTAAATATTGAAATCTCTAGGAATCAACGTGTCTTGTTTGTTTTTATTTAATATTAATTCTATAGAGTAAATAAAACTGTTATGATTGAGTTCGGCTCACAGTAAAAAGCACACAAATTTAAAAGTTTTATATTTTTAGCTGTGAAAAGTATTTTCAATGCAGCCTTTTTCCGATTTTTAAAATATTTGCAGACAAGAATGTTTTTGCACTTAGAATCACCCCGACAACACCTTCGAGAATAATTGAAAGTTTTTATATTAATTTGAATTATTTGACAGTACGTCAAGGCATGATCACGAGAGGCAATCGTACAATTACTGAGAAAGACTTTTAGTAAATTCAGTTTTTCTAAAGGAATTCGAGCCATGAACCTTTCTATAATACTATGGCCGCTTTGTGGTAATTTTATCTTTCATACCCAAAGGTCACTCCTCACTCCAGAGTAGAAGATACTTTCAGAATTACCTTTCAGTAAATTCAGTGTTTCTAAAGGAATTCGAGCTATGAAGATAGCGATGTGGACAGACTATGAAGATAGCGCAAGCCTGTTGTTAAGTTACATGCTATATACATGGCTTTTATAAATAATTCGATACCGTAAACCGGGCTACTTGGTAGCGATGAGCGGTATTGATAGAAGTAGCTGCTGTGCAACGTGCATCACGTCAGAAAGTAGCCCCTGTAGACTCTCGGTAGTACAAGGTTTGTCCTTGAAAAGTGCGATGGTGTTTTCAAATCATTCTTGGATTCCTGCAACTTCTGTCAATTGACATTACGGATGTATTACGGATACTGCATATCCGTTTAGTTTTTAAATCACTACTTTATTAGTTTTTCACTACGAAATTACTTGTAACATCATTTTTACATCATGCCACTCTTTATCTGCTAGCGTTCCCGCAAAAGCCACAATACGCTGCGAGAAGTAAAGTGTTTTACTTCTAGAATTTTCAGTCACACGACATCGGTTTTATTTTTCGGTGAAAAGCGTTCTACACACAAGAAAATAAAAATTCAGCAAAATCCCGTTCATTTTGGTAAAGGCGTAAGAGCCGATACCATATAAACTCCTACAAATAACAAAAAAAACATGTTCTGGGTTTAATTAACTAGACGTTTTTACCTGACTTCACGTAACAAAGGCGAGAAATTTTTGCTTTGACCTGGAAAATTTAGACATAAAGGCGGTCCAATTTCGTGACGTCAAAGATCACGCGGTGTTCAACGTGTCTCAGTTTTATGATGAATAACGGCCATTGAAATGTGGCAAAATAATTAAAAATATTATTCTTCTGAAAAGCAAGCAGCTTGTGACGAGAAATATTCGCCCGATTTCTACCGACGAGACAAAGGATACCTTCGTAGAATAACATGAATTATAAGTCCTTATAACAATATTTGTTCAGATAATGCGTAATAAATGATTCATTGGATAACACCATTAAAATTGTACGCTTGCTGAAAACTGTAGAATCTTATTTTCATTGTATAATGACTTTTAATCGCAATTCATCAAACACAGAATAAAAATACGTCAGAATAGAGTCGAACGATAAATATTAAAATGAAAATTCCACAATACAAATGTAGAATTTATATCGGAGAACGGTTAGAAAATGCATTGAAATAATGTCTAATTCAAGGCGACCCGCGACCTAATAATGGTTGTGAACTTATATTGGAACACGTGCTCGCGCAATAACCAGAACCATGGAAACACTTTCTGGTTTTGATTCTATTAACTTGAAACCACCAAACCAGTAAAAATAGATTTTAAAGTGGTAACGATTTGGAATTTAGGTTGTCTATCCTTTTTTCCGGTTAATTGGTTGGAAGTCAATAAAGTGACATTTATTGTTGGTGACAGGAAAGAAAAAAACCTCGTTTTTTTTTTGATCTAAAAATAACAGAAAAGTAAACGTCATAAAAAGATACAGTCGGTACGCGCTGTATTTTGAAGGAAAATTTTCTGGTAAAATAGAAAACAAGACGGTTTTTTTCATTGACTTTTTATGGTGTTAAATGAGTTGTGGCGATTTTTGGAAAGATTCACAATCGTATGCACTTTTAAAGTTAATATTCTTCTTCTTCTGATGCCTTTTCATATCGATGGTTGGCAAACATCAGAGTAATCTGAAACCTGCAAGCTGCAGCCCTGAATAAATCAGCGGATTTTTTCTTACTTTTTGCGCAATATTTAAAGCGTCTTCTTACGCAATACTGGGAAGAGAGAGTTTTGTATGGGGGAATACTTTCACCCCCTTTATCTCTCTTCCCAGATGGCTACTAATTTTGAGGGATGGTTTTTTCCTACTCATCCCTCTTCTTCGATCACTGGCTACCACCTCGACCTCGATTCAACTTCCTACGATTTTTATTAATCTCACAATCCCAATTTACAAATTATCGTGCCCGCGTTTCGGGGCTTAAAATCCTAATTACAAAATTATTCTTAATTCTAAATACATAAATTTACAATCAACATGTAGCAGGGAGTCAGGCCGTCACAGTGGTATAGTTTATTGGTTTGTGCTACCAGCACGACCTCCGTAATAAGGTTTACAAGGTCATAATTATTCACATTTACAATATCAACAGGTACGCGCGTGATTGTGTTTTTTCGCCGGACCGCGGGTCCGAGGTAGGCATTATGCAATTGCCGGCTTACGAGAAGGAGCTTTCTGATTCTAGTATGAAGTTAAATTTACAAGATAAGAGCAAAATACGAATTTAATATCACAAATTAGAGCAAAGACATGAAGTTAATTTTGACACTAATCTAAGCAATACAAATCTTTATTTTACATACATCTTATTTCCTACATTATTCATATACGAGTACATATTATTCTAATTATCGCGGCTCAGTACGTGCGATACAAATACGATCTGCCTATAAATCAGCATAATTAACAAAAACGGTTAAAAGCAACTGGCACAGTTCCCTAAAAACAAATGGTTTAATAGAATGTTGATAAAAGCTAGCACTGACAAGCAGTCGCAGTCATCGTGCTCGACTCACTCGACTAACAAGGAACTTGCGTTAACTTCGTTAGAAGTAAGAATGATGTCAACAATATCGAGTCTGTTTATTCCTTACTATTTTCGGGGATTTCCTTTCGTTTGTAATAAAAGTGCACAAAGTATGCCTATTGCCCAAAATAATATAAAATCGCCCCTCAAAGCCCTTTTAACTCTTGATCGCCCCCCATGCAACTTGACTCGCTCAATGGGGGAGCGATTTCGCCTACGTTGGGAATCATTGCTCTAAGGATACGAGGTACGAGTTATACCTTGAAGTAACAATATATGAAATTTGTTTTACCCAACCCATCCGAAATTGTAAAAAATCACTTTTTCCGAGTTTTTACATCGTACACCATGAGAGAGAAAGAGACAACAAATTTCTTGGACCGCTTCTATATACTGTCGCAATGATCTTAAGCTGGCTTTCTTCGCTGGTTAACGGCGGGACTCCGCCCACATTCTTTATTTTGCCACTAAACTTGACACAACTAAACGGTTTTTTAGGTTAGATGCTATATTTTTGTTGATAAAAAATACTTTGAAAAAGTGGCTAAACGAATACACAAAAACATTATGTCGATATGTGATATGAATGGATGTATAAATACCGTAGCCTTAGTCATAGCCACGCCCATTTGCGCCGAGTCATGTTAAAATCATCAAAAACAAGTCCAAAACTGACTTCACTGCCTTGGCTTGGGCTACCTCTAGTATACTCTAAGAGTTATACTATACCGGTTTGTGGCGGAGTTGTCTACAGCGTCATGTTCCTACCCAGGAATCGTGTGTATAATCCTTTGCCAGCAAAGTCTTCCATCATTGCCCAAGCGACATTTCAGGATCGTATGATCTCAGTAGTAGAAGTTCAAACACTGTTAGGTTATGAGTGTTGCTTACATATTATGTATTTTTTTAATATTTGCATTATTGGTTTCTAGAATTGATAGAAAATGGATCGTCTGGGCGAAAGACGAAACAGCTGTAACGCGTAAAAAAAAGTGTCAAAACTTTAAGATAAGTTATTCAATTATTGTAATAACACTTATTATTTTTATGCGTATCTTGGGAATGTCTGTCTTTATTTCACAAGTATCTTTCATGGCGAATATAATATGATGGGTTGCTTTATGCTGTGTTTGTTATTGTTTTTATCATAAACACAACAGGGATTATGTTTAATAAACAACAATACCTACAGAAAAAAATGTGGATATTCGGAAATAAAACAAGGCTGATGTGAGCGTAATGAGTAGCATCAAGAAAGGGACGCTTAGATGGTTTGGGCATGTCGAGCGAATGAACGAAGAAAGGAGTGTGAAAAGAATATATGATGCGAAAGCGAATGGAAGAAGAAGTCGAGGACCCCCGAGAAAGACATGGCAAGATCAAGTAAATCAAATACTTGAATCGGGTAATGTGAAGAGTCAGAATAACAGAAGAGTATGAATGAGACGATGTATGAATGTGAATGAAGCAAGAAGTGTGTGCCAAGACAGAGTTATATGGCGGTCCGTCCTCTCTGCCTACCCCTGCGGGGAAACGGCGTGATGGTTAGTTACCTACAGACGGATTCGTAATTTGATTTCATTCTGCAAATTTTTGAATAACAAAACAAGCTTTTTGAAAGGTTAAATTAATGAAAAATACGTACGGCTTCTTTTCGCGGCTTGCAAGACAATGTAATTTCGCAAAAACAACGCCTCCGTGCTGCTCTGTGCTGCTCTGTGCTGCTCTGTGCTGCTCTGTGCTGCTCTGTGCTGCTCTGTGCTGCTCTGTGCTGCTCTGTGTTGCTCTGTGCTGCTATGTGCCTGCTTATTTGTCCAGCACAAATGACTGGCTGATTATTTTGTTTAAATTCAATGAAAAATTGCTATGCAAGTTTTATACGCTGATTATAGACGCAACGTGTCTTCGGACAATAATATTGGACATTTCCGCGACTTTTGTTTTTCTTTGTTTATCGTCATCACTAGGAGCCGTGAACGCGGTGGCATGGTGAAGAATTCCAGAGCCGCTCATTATTAAAAGGAAATCAGTTAAAATATCGTAATCGGAAATCAGTTGTTTAATTAACATATGTCATTACATATTTCATTCACATTTACTAATATATATTTGCGGCACGTTCCAGAGTGGTAGATACTCTAAACATCGCCCTGGTGAAAGACCACCATTCAGAATCGAAACGTTGCTTGAAATGTCTTTAGCCGTGTTTGGTGACCAGATCTAAATAGACATGTACTTCCCAACTTTCATTTTACTCAACTCCTTCCCCTCTCCACTATCTTCAATATCACAAATATTAGAAAAATGAATAATGTTGTTTCTATTTTAAATGACAAGGACGCCTTGGCAAAAGCGGAAGCGTAATTTTTATTTGAAGATACGAGTATTGAGGGTAAACTAATTTTTAAAACAGAATATTTCGGAACAATTCCAAATTTAATAAAATAACTAGAAGATTAGAATTAGAACCTTTCTATCATTGAATCGTTTGATTTAGCATAGAGAAATGAAGAGTGGGCAGAAAAAAGATTATACCAAAATCTTGGCTGTGATGGATTACGGTGTATTAGGGAAAATTTAAATATTTTCATCGATTTCACATAGCTATATAAATTTACTCCGTTGAAATCTGTCGATGTGGAACGATAATTTTCTTTCCAAAAGTGGATTTTTAAAAAGAGGTTTGGTTTATCTCCGAAAAACATAGAACGGATTCTCATAATGTATTATAAATGTAATGTTGATGTCAAAACAAATTAATCCTGCATCGTGTACATGTTATTCAAATTCACAATAAAAAAGCCCTATTTATGGCTTTATTAGTATAATGAATTAATATTGATAGTATTATTACGAGAAAATAGCTTGAATGTGATGGATATCCCCAATATAGGCTGCTTTGAACTGCAGGAACTTTGCAGGAAACGATAATTTACAATAATTCAAAAAACTATTTTTTTCAACAAAATACTCTTAAAATCGGGAAACGATCTAAGAATAAATGTTTCTTAGATTTGTTTTGTTTTTTAACGTGTGTTTCCCTAGTACTGATTACCGCCCTGTTTTGACCATCGCGTCTGCGGCTCCTAGTCATGACCCTTTAGATAACTATCGTCTACTATGGTATTTGTTATTAAAAAAATCATTTTTAGTAGCATTACTTAGATAATAAAAAAACATATGCGGCTGTACGCAAAAACAGTGTGTAAAATTATATTAACTTATCAATATTTTATTTCTTACCCCCATTAAATTTAATAAATTCTCTAATTAAAAATAAAGTTTAACATTCATTATATGGACACAAGAGAAGTAAGCTAATCTACAGTTATGTGAAAATGTGTAGTTCCAGCGAGACCAATAATTTATTATACTCAACCCCTCGGTCAACCGCCCTGTGTGAATCAGTTCTTAGGAATCCAAACCCTGCCCTGCCTGCCCTGCCTGCCCTGCCTGCCCTGCCTGCCCTGCCTGCCCTGCCTGCCCTGCCTGCCCTTGCCTGCCCCTGCCTGCCCTGCCTGCCCTGCCTGCCCTGCCTGCCCTGCCTGCCCTGCCTGCCCTGCCTGCCCTGCCTGCCCTGCCTGCCCTGCCTGCCCTGCCTGCCCTGCCTGCCCTGCCTGCCCTGCCTGCCCTGCCTGCCCTTGCCTGCCCTGCCCTGCCTGCCCTGCCTGCCCTGCCTGCCCTGCCTGCCCTGCCCCTGCCTGCCCCTGCCTGCCTGCCTGCCCTTGCCTGCCCTGCCTGCCCTGCCTGCCCTCCTGCCTGCCCTGCCTGCCCTGCCTGCCCTGCCTGCCCTGCCTGCCCTGCCTGCCCTGCCTGCCCTGCCTGCCCTGCCTGCCCTGCCTGCCCTGCCTGCCCTGCCTGCCCTGCCTGCCCTGCCTGCCCTGCCTGCCCTGCCTGCCCTGCCTGCCCTGCCTGCCCTGCCTGCCCCTGCCTGCCCTGCCTGCCCTGCCTGCCCTGCCTGCCCTGCCTGCCTGCCCTGCCTGCCCTGCCTGCCCTGCCTGCCCTGCCTGCCCTGCCTGCCCTGCCTGCCCTGCCTGCCCTGCCTGCCCTATGCCTGCCCTGCCTGCCCTGCCTGCCCTGCCTGCCCTGCCTGCCCTGCCTGCCCTGCCTGCCCTGCCTGCCCTGCCTGCCCTGCCTGCCCTGCCCCCTGCCTGCCCTGCCTGCCCTTGCCTGCCCTGCCTGCCCTGCCTGCCCTGCCTGCCTGCCTGCCCTGCCTGCCCTGCCTGCCCTGCTTGCCCTTGCCTGCCCTGCCTGCCCTGCCTGCCCTGCCTGCCCTGCCTGCCCTGCCTGCCCTGCCTGCCCTGCCTGCCCTGCCTGCCCTGCCTGCCCTGCCTGCCCTGCCTGCCCTGCCTGCCCTGCCTGCCCTGCCTGCCCTGCCTGCCCTGCCTGGCCTTGCCTGCCCTGCCTGCCCTGCCTGCCCTGCCTGCCCTTGCCTGGGTTCTGCCTGCCCTGCCTGCCCTGCCTGCCCTGCCTGCCCTGCCTGCCCTGCCCTGCCTGCCCTTGCCTGCCCTGCCTGCCCTGCCTGCCCCTGCCTGCCCTGCCTGCCCTGCCTGCCCTGCCTGCCCTGCCAGCCCTGCCTGCCCTGAGATTGAGGATCGCAGATCATTGCTTGAAAATATATTATTATACCGGTGAGTTGATGCTTACGGTTTAGCCTAGTTGTGTAAATTAGGGCAATTCTGTTATTTATGGATATGATTATCTGAAAAGATGAGTTTTTCAGTTTTAGCTCTGAACTCTGTCAAGTCTTTTATTATTCTCAGATCATGTGGTAGTCTATTCCAGGCTTTGGGACCTGTCACTCCTGCAGCACGCTCTCCGAAGTTAGTGTCTGGTGTGCGCTTTGGTTCCTTCAACCTTCCGATAGCCGAAGACATTGCCGATCTAGTGGTTGACCGTCGCGAATTGGAATCTTTAAGAATACATAATTCCGATAAATAAGCTGGCGCCATTCCGTTAATTGATTTGAATACCATCCAGCAAAGCTTGAACTAGATTCTTTCGGGACATTTAAGTCAGTGAAGATTTTTAAGGTGCTCTGAGACATTAGAATATGTTGATACGCCGCTGCGATAACAAGTCTTGCCGCAATTAGTCTTGCCGCAGTGTTGAAAACTAGTTTTTTTATTAATATCTTGCTAACACACATAGCAATCCTGATAAGTTATGAAAACTCACTCTAGGTGAAAACTCACTCTGGGTGAAAACTCACTCTGGGTGAAAACTCACTCTAGGTGAAAACTCACTCTGGGTGAAAACTCACTCTGGGTGAAAACTCACTCTGGGTGAAAACTCACTCTAGGTGAAAACTCACTCTAGGTGAAAACTCACTCTAGGTGAAAACTCACTCTAGGTGAAAACTCACTCCGGGTGAAAACTCACTCTGGGTGAAAACTCACTCTAGGTAAAAACTCACTCTATAGATATATTACATATTTTTTATAATATATATTTACGCCTGTTAAAGGCTTTTGCACAAATATTATCATTTTTTATGCGCTACATCGAAAAATATATTATCTTTCAAACAAACAAGGTTTTTCAAATCAAGATTTTGTAACGGGTTATTTAAATAAATGTACAATTTTCACGAAAAACACAATTAGTCTTCATTTGAGTAATGCAAATCACAATGATAAAAGCTTAGAGTATACAAGAGGTAGCCCAAGCCAAAGCCAGTGAAGTCAGTTTTGGACTTGTTTTTGATGATTTTAACATGACTCGGCGCAAATGGGCGTGGCTAAGACTAAAGCTACGGTATTTATACATCCATTCATATCACATATCGACATAATGTTTTTGTGTATTCGTACAGCCACTTTTTCACAGTATTTTTATCAACAAAAATATACCATCTAACCTAAAAAACCGTTCAGTTGTGTCAAGTTTAGTGGCAAAATAAAAAATGTGGGCGGAGTCCCGCCGTTAACCAGCGAAAATAACCAGCTTAAGATCATTACGACAGTATTTAGAAGGAGTCCAAGAAATTTGTTGTCTCTTTCTCTCTCATGGTGTACGATGTAAAAACTCGGAAAAAGTGATTTATTACAATTTAGGATGGGTTGGGTAAAACAAATTAGCTATCCCTCCATATATTGTTACTTCAAGGATAAAAGAGTATAATATTTTGCCTTACACATTGCATCAAACAACCATTAACAGAATAAGGGTTCTCGTGTCAGTCATAACAGAAGAAGGTTAAAGGAGAGGTTTTACTCTGGATTCTCTGTGCATTAAGCAACCACTAACCAAGGTTGTCGTGTCAGTCCTGGCAGAGGAGGCTGACGGGCGAGCGAAGCACCGGCAAAGGAACTTGCTCCGAAGCTGAAACATGATATTTAATGACCACCACAGCTGTGAATATCCCTTCCAAGGGGTCGCATCTAAATTTGAATGTAAACTTAAATGGTTATTACAAATTCGCATTTACAAGTACCCTACAAATACAAGAGGTCGTCTCTTAGTCTTTAGTCTTTCAGAAGACCTATCCGTAGTTCGATTAGTTTTGGAACGGCCTGGCAGGGCACCCCTTATAGCCGTGGGGTCCTTAGGGCCGTGTCTCTCGGCTTCGTATATTCCGAGGACTTGGGAGGCCCTGCGCATTTCACGCATCGCTCGAGGCCATCGCCGTGGTAGTTGGAGCAGTTGGCCGAGTCGCGGTGCTTCTGAAAGCGGAAGCGGAAGCAGAAGCGGAAGCGGAGGCATTGCTTATTTTAATTTACGGACTTTCAAATCACTTGAAATGATTTTGTTTGTAAAATGAAAGAAAGATCTATCTACAAATATATATATTTATATATATATAGGTTACTTATTGTCGTAAAAATATGGAAATCCAGTTATTTTTCTCGTTTTAAAATAACTACACGAAGCAGAATAAGTTAGTAGAATATTAAAATTTTGTACAAGTGTACTGATGATTTCCTTTTTTAATTTTATTCGATGATATTAGTTTGGTTATATTGTACATCGTTACGATATTTATAAATATTGGTCAATTTACTGAACATAAAGATGACACTCCAAAAAGGTTAAAATATTTTAAAAAATCAGTATTCATTCATATTAATACTAATTGAACGAACGTACAATAAACAATAACCCCTACGTGAGAAGTTTCTAAAACCAAAGTTTACCTTTAGCTTTTATCCCATTTACTTGTGAAATAGTAAAGAGAATAATATACTTGGAGAAACAATGTATGGAGAGAGAGCTAATTAGTTTTACCCAACCGATGCGAACTTGCGATCAATCACTTTCTCCGTGTTTTTACGTCGTACACCATGAGAGAGAAAGAGACAACAAATATAATACTCCGCTTCTATGTACTGTCACAATGATCTTGGGCTCCTGGGTCACCGCGGGACTCCGCCCACATTTTTTATTATGCTACTAAACTTGACACAACTAAACTGTTTTTTAGGTTAGATGCTATATTTTTGTTGATATCAATACTGTTAAAAAGTGGTTATACGAATAAACAAAAACATTATGTCGATATGTGATATGAATGGATGTATAAATACCCTAGCCTTAGTCTTAGCCATGCCCAGGTCCGCCGAGTCAGGTAAAAATCATCAAAAAGTGACTACACTGCCTTGGGTAGATACCACTCTATATACTCTAATATAATATATCAAAAAGCTTTTCCATTTCTAACGATAAACAACCGCGAACTATTTAAAAAAATAAACGTTTCTGTGCAGCGGTGCTGTCTTCCCATCGATGGGGGTATACGCTTTGCACAACCTTCGAGCAAGGGTAGGTAAAGAGCTTTGTTGTGTTTCTGTCTCGTACTCTCCGCCTGGATTAGAGAGAGACGGGAAGGGGTGGAAACAGTAGAAAAGGCCGCTGAGAACGGGTCCGTCCCATTCACGCTGCACCTCTGGAAGCCGCTGGGAACAGTAAGTCGTTTTTCTGACTTGTTCATTTAAAGTACTTTCGATTAACGATTTCAACCCACTAGTGAAATTATTTACATATTTTTTTGATTTAAAAGTTTAGTAAAACCGTTTCAGATTATTTAGTCCACGTATTTAAAAAAAAATCGAAGATTTTCGGTAAAGAAATCAAAATTATTTTTATCATTATTATCAAAAAAAAAAAACATTTTTTGGACATTCGCGCATTATTTATGAGTTTTTCTTTTTATTTATCTATTGTTTGTAATATTATTGAAAATATTTTCAAACTAAGGAAAAAATGAAAATAAAAATCGATTGCATCCGTGAAAGCACGGTATTTTTATTGTCAAAAAAACCAGAGTGTGTCAAAAAAAACTATTTATGTTCAGGTCTTAAATAAACCGTCTTCATATCTCTAATAAATCCGTTCATGTCAGTAGAAGCACTCTATTTTCAATTGGCTTATAATTTTCTAACCAAATGAATATTCTTGAACTAAGGTAGGTCTCTATTACTGAATAAACACCATATTATTGTCCATTCATTGAGTGGTAGAAATTTATGGAATAATACATCGGGAAATTGGAACACAAACCGTGTTTTGCATAAAAATCAATGACCCATTCAAATAATTGTTTCAATAAATAATTTAAAAATAAAAGTATTGACAGAGTTTTTTGATTGATCTCAAAAGTTCTTCAAAAACTGTTATTTGTAAAAGTGGTAGGGACATAAACTTTTTAATTTAACAATATATATCAGCGAGCCGTTAGAAAGTTACTAACTTTAAAATTAGTTAAGGCGATCACGTTCAATCTATTCATATAATATAGAAAAAGAGCCTACGCCATTGAATAATAATGCTGCTGGCATGATATATGTATCTCACCCATGGGATTTTTTCAAAGTGGGTATTGACAGCCCAGGGGACTAGTCAGCTCCAGGCGGCGATATGCCAAAGCGCTGAGAGTACATAATCTAAGTGTTATATATTATGTTTAGTGAAAAAAACCATAGTGTTATATATTATGTGTAGTGATTCCGACCCGAAGGCGCGTAATGAAAATTCGCGCCTCTCGTTTTATACAATGCAAAATTGATACAACAAAACATTTACACTTTAAACAAATAATTTTTGTGATCTGTTCGATTATGTGTAGTTTTTTTCAGATGGAAAACCTGGCAGAAACGAGTGGTTGGCAAATGGTCAAAGTTTGTAGAAAAGTGATGCCATTTCTATATAATACTCATGGGTTGGCGCGAGAAGTAGCCAAGATACTTTTTTAACAATTACACACACAATAAGCTATTTTATTAGAGTAAAAAAAATTGAATTTTTTAAATAATGGTTTTGACAAATTTAATGTTACTGCACCAGGCGCCGTTTGACTCGGGGCCAGCCTATTGATAGTTGAAAGTAGTGAACACCACTTTAACGAAGTCCTTTTTTTTCATAAAATTCCGTAACGTTTTTTTGTAATATTTCTTCTTCTGGAACAATTTGTTTCTCCCACAACCATTTTCCACTATTTAACAATTTTTCCGGATATTTTGTTTTTGGATTATACTTGTAATTCTGTTGTTGAAACATCATAAAACAATGCAACTTGAAAATCATTATCTTAAACAATCACAAAAACTCCACTGTGCCAATTTAGTAATTCTAGTGGAGAAAATATTAAAATCACAATGAATGTTCGAACCTCGGGTTTGGGTTCAATTGAACAATTTGTAGTAAAATCAGTACTGCATAGTGCAGTACAGTATGAAATCAATGAAAGCGGTGGTGCTGTTGAAGTTTGAAAACCAACCAAAAGTTTTGACAGTTATAATTTTTTTGAAAAATGACTTTTTGCAGTTTTTGACAAGATGGCGATCGCGTGCAAGACAACCAGACTGCTGGCCGTGCTCCTGACTGTCGTCTGCGCCGCTATTCTCTTCGAGCGGGCTGATGCTAGACGTAAGCGAACACCTTTATACTACCTAATTTGGGGGCTTAGTTTGACCTCTGCGCTCCATCACAATGACACGCTCGAGAATTTCTACAGCAACGCTTATTTTGTAATAATTGAAAGACCATGAGAAGCTCATCATCTTTCAATTTTATTCTCGTCTTACCGATCTGCACATTTTGTAGAATTCTAGGTCAATGCTTCGATGGCAATGAAACCAGCAGAAGCTGGTCAAGTTCGTGCTGGTTCCATTGACCCACGAAGCGTAGTTGGAAGTGTGAAAAACAAGAGTAATGGAAAATTTTGAAGGAGACAAAACCATAAACTTGAAAAACACGGGTCACAAACGAGCGGTTGATAAAAAACACCTTACTAGAAGGTTTTTTCAAAAACTACGATACAAAGAAAATAAAACGATACACCTTGAACCAAAGCCACGACATACCAAAATCGCTGATAAAAAAACAAGTGGAAGAGGTGCAGGAAAAATAAACGTTTATGGTTAAAAAACACTCGTCAGCAAACTCGGAATAATACATAAATATATTTAATAATTTATCAATTTTATGATCGTGCAATTAGAGGTGAACAAAAGAACTTAACATTGTGGACAATTCTGGCAGTAATTATTCTCCCAAAACGTTACTGAGAAACTGTACTACATATTGTTATAAGCGAGAAAGAGAAAACAAGTGAATAAAATCACAAAATTTGAATATTCAAAAAATTTTACATTGTGTTGTTCTCTTGATTTTATTTATATAAATATTTTTTTTAAATTTTCACCCAAACTTCCGTTTCCGAAGTCAAATAACAACTTTTAAACATGCTGTATGCAAGCAATGCATCTGTGTGAGTACTGCGTTCGTATCAAATCTGGTTGCGATACCTACCCTATGGGCTTTACCAATTGAAAATATAGATATCAGATCACACAAAACAATACATATCATTAATTACTTGGAAATACATTCCCTAATAGTGAAATGATCGTATGGCAGCTTTGAGGCTAAGCCCCCACATAGCACGGAGACGTAAACAACCGTGGCCCATGACAATATATAACTGAATATATGTATATGCTACATGCTATATATATTAACACCATACGCCTTTAGTTTGGAGACATTGTATTACGGACTTCCGTGGTACTAATTTAAGAAAGAAGGTAAGATTTAAGGTTTTTTAGAAAAAGGAAGTTGAATTAGTATTGTAAAAAATACTCCATATTGCTTTCCCCGTATTTTTCGACGGGAGAAAGCTTGAAACAAAAATATTTTTTAGGAAGTTCTTGCTTCTAAGTTGTGTTGGTTAAATTCAAGGCGTGTCTGTTGGCTGTTGTGGTACTAACTACGAACATGTAACATAATAGATAACAATAAATATTATTTTTGCTAAAAAAAGCGTTGAAGCAAGTAAAGCCATTTCAAACTGATTTTATTGTATTTTACCTATTTCCAGGAGGCTGTGTATTATCTGGCCGCTCCTGCTTAAGAGGCAACGACGAGACCCTTAGGGTGCAGGACGGACACAAGAAGGTGGCAGTACCCCACCGCGCCTTGCCCCTGACTACTGAGGACCCTCTGAGCGCTGGGAATGCCATTACTTCGGTCGAGAACGAAGGTGAGAATAACGAAAGATTTTCAATACATCTTTTTGGTGTTAGTTACCTAACTTGATATAAAATAATTTTATTTTTTCATATTTAACAATCACTAAGTACAAAGTGATAATAAGTTATTGATTTAATAATATTAGATTTATCAATATTACCACCAGAATTCATATAGCTGCGGCGATTTATTGTATTATTGCATTCTAACCTACACTTTTGTTTTCATATTTTTTATTAATAATCGTCTTCTAGTTTTCATTTAGTTTTTTTGGCATCAAAACATTATTTAAAAGAGCCACTCAAATTATCATAATCAAATAGAAAACCAAAAACATAGCACTTGCTCATTTAAATCAGTTTTGTAACAGCCCTCTTAGCTAGGTATAGTAAAATTTCCGAGGGTATTGATCAGTTCTTCGATCTCGAACACTTTCTCGTTCTGGCATCCCGACCCGCCCCCCTTCTCTCAATCCCCTGGCCAGCCCCCCTCTATCCCTAGTAGCCGTCCGAGCCCCTAGCGCCCCAGAGTCCCCCCAGATTACTCCCCAGTCCCCCGCTCCTTACTCTAGCCCACCCGGCGACAACATTCAAACTCTCCTAATTCAATAGCCCACCAAAGAGCTGACCTCCATACACACATTTTTAAATAATCACAATGGCTAGAAAACGTGTCGATAACTCTAACTTTTACACAATTACAATATTGATGTGTTTCTTTTAAATGAAACTTGGCTCAAACCATCACACAGCTTAAAGATTCCAAATAATAACATCTTCCGTAACGATCGAACCAAATGTGGAGGTGCCGCCATTATGGTCAAGAGTAGCATTGACCATTGTCTAGCTCATTTGTTCGCTAACGATAATATTGAACCCACCGCAGTTAAAATCAAAACTCCGGCCCGCTTAAACTAATATCTGTTGACTGCCCTCCCAGACGAGACTTGATTCCTTCGGATCTCGACTCTCTCTTTTGGAAAAAATTCCTTACAATAATTGCTGGGGACTTAAATGCTCATGGCACAGCCGTGTCGACAATAAAAGGGCACAGCCCTAGCGTAATATTCTCTAGAGAACCAAATAGCGGTAGACGCTTTGGACGTTCCTACCATATATTCGTCTCAACCGGATGTCATCGAAATAATCATTATGAAAGTCGCAAGTCACATCCACTCATTACAAGTTTTAGATATACTCTCGTCCGATCACTATCCTGTCCTTCTGACTCTAAAAGCTTTCGATAGGGTATGGCATAACGGCCTACTTTAACAAAATGGATCTATTCGACATTCCTCATACGATGATAAAATTCATAGGTACCTTCAGAATCAAGCTAGATGAAATCTTCTCATCGGAACGACCACTAAAATCCGGAGTCCCTCAAGGCAATTTCCAATATAATTCAAAGTCTCAGAAAACTAATTGTTTAGGAACTCTGTTTGTAAATGATGTCCAAAGTCCAGAGAGCAGTGTTGCCACCTGGTGCCTCACACGCCCTTCAGCCACCTCTGTCAAGACTGACACAAGAACCCTCAGTTAATGGTTGCTCGATGTACAGTGAATCCAGAGTGATGGCCCTACTTCCCCTCCTTGCCCTTCTCTGCCAAGGCTGACACGAGAACCCTTAGTTAATGGTAGGTCGATGTACGGTAAATCCAGAGGGAAAGTATCCATTAGAAGTTCCTTTCGGAAGACTGATACAGATGTAACATGATTCTCAGTGGACCCAGGAAAGGAAATACGAGTACACTAAAGGTATTGCGGAAATATTAAAGTGGAGAGATTACATATTTTACAACTGGAATGTCAAGTGTTTCTTTGAAATTATATTGTCTTATCCCTGTGAATTAAACATGCAAATTGAGTATGCAAATAACCCGTTTTAACCAATTTTATTTTATTTCCTTTTTAGGCTTCTCACAAGACAGCGCTGAGCAGATGAAATATCACCTCACGCTGTTCCTCAGGGATTGGGTAGGTTCTACTTTCTTGGTATAAACAGTATTCATAAACAATTGGGAAACAACATCCTTTGCACGTTTTCCACACAGAGCCTAGAGGCTGCGTACTGACAAAGCGATACCTACATAGCTCTTCCACGTCGGGGTGGATTAGACGTCAGCTAGACAATTGTAAGGTTTAAGCTTAGACGCAACTTCGACAATTATTTGTGACTAGGTGAAGTTTTAAAAACAATCTTACGCCAGCTACCTACTTAAGAAATATAAAATATTAAAATGCTAAAAATGCAATTAAAGCAAAAGTTTTAGTCAGTCAAAATTTAAAATTACAAACCACAAATCAGTGTTTTTTAATACTACTTATTTGAGTATTTTAGCCGTAAGTCCAAGACAAATCCACTGAGTGCGTTCTTCTTCGTGGAGAAAAATCTTTGTAATTTATTTTCCTTAGATTTTCACAAATAATCACCGCCATAAATTTCGCGGTAAAACACGGTATACTTCTACTTAACTTATTTCAATATTATTTCCTTCTTTTGGTTTCTAGTAAATTGTCAATTAATTTTTGTATATTGATACATGCTGTACATCTCGTTAGCTTCTGTCAAACTGTTCTCATAACCGGTGTTAAGTAGTGTTACTTTGCATTATTCTATTGTTTCTTAATTTTTTCTGTTCTCATTGCTTCGTGCATTTACTAGAAGAATTGTTTTATCATATACTTGATACCATTTTTGCTTCATTCGCATTTCCAAAGGATGATGTTTATATGCATACGTATAGCGGTTTCAAACAGTCGAGGTTTTTTTGTTTTTTAATAGCTGGTAATTTTCACTATGGCATATTTTTTTCTGCTAGGTTACAATCCCCATTCTCGCCATAACAACCATCAATATTTTAACAGCTCCCGCTTCGGTGGTCGTGCTTGGTCTGGGATCCATTAGTATTTTTTGTTTTTGTTTTATGTTACTTTTATATTTATTCAGGCTACACTGTAAATGCATTATTTTTTTTAAATACAGCAATTTTTTGTGTAAATTTGGGTGTTATGTTTATTTTACTTTATTAATTTAAAAAAAGCCTTCGAGGCCCAATGTTAATTCAAATAAATGTAGAAAAAAATCTAATTATTTTCTGATGCTTATAAAAGGTTATACAATCTTTATTTTAAATGGTTTTATAGTAAAGCACCTTGAGGTGAAATAATACAAAACTGCGCGATGGTAATGCAATATTGATTTAATTGATGTTTTTAATTTTTATTTTTCCAGTTCATCTTGTACTGGAAAGCCCAGCAGCAGCAATTGTACGGAAATGGATACCCCGTCAATAAGTCTTAAGTTCTGCTAATGAACCGGAACTCAAGGTGTTAAAAACCGAAGAAACTGGCATATTTATTTATTTACACTTTTAAAAAACTTACAGTAAAAGTAAGTAATAAGTATTCGATTCCAGAGTAAGGAAATAACGACAAAATACAACAAAAATAATTGACAGTATAATCTCAGTAGATATATAATCTAGCTAATAGTTTTTCAATGTTTGATTGATACATTCTTTAGTAAAGTAATAGAGCATGTATGTACTTGGAAAGAAATTGGTAAAGACATTATCATTTTCAAATATAATTTGCATTTGATTGGTAGTCATGAACTTCATCAAACGAAATGCTGTAACTTTGTCTATATTATATCATCTGAACATTCTATCCACTTTAGACACATCCATGCCTTCGTCTGGGCAGATTTTAACCCGGAAATCAATTGGCTGGCGGATATAATAAGGAAATATAGTGATTTATACAAAGTTACAATGTTTTATTGTTAGTTCTGTTATAAGGTTCATAATAAAGTCACTAATTAAAACTTGTTAAGTGAAAATGAACCTTATGTGATTATGTCAAATACAAATACTAGCAGAGATGCTAACTGCCGGATGAGTTTACATTTTTTTAGTGTTGGACGATTTGTTCATGGATGAAACCTTTTCGGTTTAGAGAGAAGTTTATCAATTTAAATTATCGTATTTAATCTTACAAGTACTTATTTATTATGAAAGATTATAATTATAATCTTGGCAACACCAGTTTGTTCACAAATTATTGTGTTTTTGAACCATACCATGAACCATGTTGATTATTATAAAACAATCTTTAAATTGATTTGTGACTAAATATTTACCATTGATTTCAAATTGCCTTTAAAACTTTGTAAATTGTGCATATTACTGTTTGTTTGCAATTTATATGAAGCAGAGTTCGTTTGTTCCACTGTGCAAAATTACATTATTTTAAGCATTAATTTTGTGAACAAATAAGGGATTGCTCGTGGTAATTTTACTTTAAAATATATATCGATGTTGTAATGAACATTAATAAAATGAGATTTAAATCTTTATATTGTTTACTTGAAAAAAACTGCATAAGAACCCTTCTGACATGTAATTAAAAACCAGATGCTATTTGAGATGTCCCCGTTAAAGTATATCAGGAAAGTATGTACGCAATTAGAGATAATGCGAACAGCACATGCTTAGGATCGTATGTATTGGTGTATATTATACACTTCGGACAGCGATGTCCTTGAAAAAAGCCACTGAGAAACAGCCTTTTGTCTTGATTATGCCTACTTATGGTTACTAGCGAAAAAGAGATCCCAAGTGTTTGTATTTGTATTTTTAATATTTGAAAAGTTTGTAAAAACTTAATTCTATTTTTTGTGAATTCTTTTTATTCATTGGTGTTTGAAAAAAACTGAACCAACCGAAAAAAAGTTTTAAAAGAAAAACACGTCCCAAACATGCTATATGCAAGCAATGCACCTAAGTGAGTACTGTGTTGGGGCCAACATTCGCTGTGATACATATACCTACTGGTGTACAAGTAAGGCTGAAGATGAATAATAACAATGACAATGACCCTTAGATAAGAAAGGTCATCTCATCAGCTATTGGATGGTTGAAGGTTCCAAATACTTAGAACAGAAATTGCATAGAGATTCCGGAGTCAGAAGGGTGTCGGAATCAGACCCGTGCTTTCACAATTTCTTACGTCTTAGTCCGGTGGGTAAGATGCTCGGCTGGAATCCAACGGTTCAAGATCGATACTCACCACCCACCACCCTCAGGTATGTGAGACTCAAGATGTACGGCATTTATTCAGATCATTTCCCTTTGCTTTATAAGCTGTCTACATACATGTGGAAGAAACAAATACGTTGTTCTAATACAAAGTTCTGAAATAATGCCGTTGGAGTAAGACGTCTTTAAGTGAAATAAATTTCAATACAACGCATGAAAACTAGAAGGGGGTTAAGTTTTTTTTAAATATTTTTCCAAAGCGTGTTGAGGTGATATTTTAAATATATTTATACCATAGATATCAAACTAATTCTTGATTTGTAGAAGGTGAGAGTTAAACTTTTTAATTATTATAAATAATTATTATTTTAAAATTTAAAATACATTTTTTAATAATAAAAAAAAACTCCTTTTTTATTAAAAAAAAATGTTTTTAAATTTAAATTGTAATAATTATTATTAAAAAAAAAAAAATTTAAATAAAACAAGATTTCTACAAAATAAACTTATGGTTACCACTTAACAGTTGTTTTCGAAATAAAAGCATTTTGAAATATATATTTTATTTTATGCATATTCACACTGAACCCTTAAATACTTAACAATTCACATCCAACATCAAAAACATTTACTATCAATTTTTAAAACATTTATTTACTTATCAACAGTTATTACTTATTAAGTTTTTCTTTGTTTCCCTAAACGGCTTTATTTTCAAGGTTTAAGACAAGAAGGTTTAAGACAGTAATGGATAGGATTAAGAAAGGGACGCTCAGATGGTTTGGGCATGTAGAGCGAATGAACGAAGAAAGGAGTGTGAAAAGAATATATGATGCGAAAGTGAATGGAAGAAGAAGTCGAGGACGCCCGAGAAAGACATGGCACGATCAAGTGAATCAAATACTTGAATCGGGTCGTGTGAAGAGTCAGAATAACAGAAGAGTATGTATGAGACGATGTATGAATGTAAATGAAGCAAGAAGTGTGTGCCAAGACAGAGTTGTATGGCGGTCCGTCCTCTCTGCCTACCCTTGCGGGGAAACGGCGTGATGGTTAGTTAGTTAGTTAGTTAAGACAAGAAAAATATTGTGGTTTACCGACACAAAACTAAAGTTTCTCTTATTTTTGTAATGTTTCACAACAATTTCACCAGCACATTTTATTTTAAATTTACAATATTCATATAAGTTCTAAAAATTCACTCAATCGAAAAAAATTACAGAAATCACATGCAATTTTATTGATTGATAACATTTACATATACATAGAGCTGAGTCTATTACAACATTAATTATTTACTTATTATATGTATCTCAATTTACTTATTATATGTATCTCAATTTACTTATTATATGTATCTCAATTTACTTATTATATGTATCTCAATTTACTTATTATATGTATCTCAATTTACTTATTATATGTATCTCAATTTACTTATTATATGTATCTCAATTTACTTATTATATGTATCTCAATTTACTTATTATATGTATCTCAATTTACTTATTATATGTATCTCAATTTACTTATTATATGTATCTCAACAGATTGTTCACAATGTGAGTGAGAGCAATCCAATGACCGAAATTCTGTTAAAAGATTCACATTATAAAATATATTCCAAAAAGAAATAAAATAACTAGCAGAAGAGAATGTAAGTAAATGTGGAGATATTTTGAAATATCAAAAGTAATAGAATTAGGTTAATTATTGCTTGACTAGAATAAGCAAGACTGGAGATATTTGAGGGAGGCTTATGTCCAGAGAGCTTGAGAGGA
Organism: Drusus annulatus; assembly: GCA_022651775.1. Classification (NCBI taxonomy): domain Eukaryota; kingdom Metazoa; phylum Arthropoda; class Insecta; order Trichoptera; family Limnephilidae; genus Drusus; species Drusus annulatus. The sequence continues at coordinate 1,617,471 of JAGWCC010000025.1, read as the reverse complement.
AGAGGAAAAAGTAGTCATTTTAGGTCACAGATTCCATTCATATTGTGGTGTACACGATACTTCCTTTACGACAAGACTACACAATATAAAATCATTGATTCGAAATGAGAAGCTATGGGCATATTGGAGATATCAAGATTAATGAAACCATTCAAATAAATTCATTTCATCGGTCACATATTATATCAGTTTTGTATGTATGGTAGATGGTAGCTGTAATAATAATGTACATTCATAATATATGATCATGTGCAGATTATAAGATATAGATAGACTCTTAGTATAGGGAAGATCATGCCAATAATACTACCAAATAGGTTCTGTACAAATTAAATACCAGGAAAAACACCTTTAGGACTACAACATGCCTCCGGGAAGATTAAAGACATTATTCACAAAAAATTAACCCTCAAAATGAACTATTTCGCAGTAAGCGGAACACAGTTGTAAAGTTTTTTAATCATAATAATAAAAAATAAGGTTTTTAAAAACACCAATATTAAAGAAAGATTTTTTTTCTCTTCCTGATTAAATTTTACAAGAATATGCAGGTTTATTGTGTCGGGTTGAAAATATTAAAAAAATATTACTTTACTTATGTTTCAAAAATACCCTGTTAATTTAAAAAAATATATTATTTAATAATTAACAAGTCCAAAAAAAGGTTTCGTATAGAATTTTCCAATCGCTTTTTTTAAAAAGCAGTATACAATAAATACATATTAATAAATAATCACACATTTCAAATTACATTATAACATTGAAAAAATTCAATTTCTATCACATTAATTGGAATGTTATTCAGCAAACACATTCACTAGTCGATGAATAACTACAAATTCTTTTTACATATATAACTACTCACACACATGAACTTTTATTTGACATTGATAGGATATACTCGTATATCTATACGATAAGGAAATAGGTTTATATAGGTTTTAACAACCAATTTATTAAAGACTAATAAACTCTGGACAAATATTTGTATTTATTTAAAAAAATAAAGCTTGGATTTTTTAAATATTGTATCTTCTTCATTTAAAAAATAAATGTACTGGTTTTAACAACCAATTTATAAAAACTTAATAAATTCTGAATTGGAAAACACACAGGGCCTGATTCGGCCATGCGTTAAAGAACCTGCATCTCAGAGCTTCAATTTCCAAAGGTTTTCACAGAATGGAATCGTAATTGTTTATGGATCCATCTATTTTTCACGCCCTAGTTCAGTATTTTGACGTAAAATTCTAGCCATTATAATATTCCCACAAGCAGCATTTGAGCTTTATTATTTATTGAAAAACGTGTTTCACAAAAAAATGATTAATTAATGAATTCATCGCATTAATGTAAATGTGTGCGACGCGGGTGGTCAAACACGATCCATTCTTGATCTGCCCTAAAAAGTTTTTCTTTGGTAAACTAATTCCATGTTTATCGAACCCATCGTGCCGGATTCTATTCACTGCGAGCTAAGCCCTCAGTGGTTCTCAATGCGCAAATAAGAAAAGGGAAGAATAACGAGCAGGAAGAATTAAAACAATGTCAGGTTATTCGTAACACAGGAACGCATGTTTTTCTTTGGAAATTCAAGTGAAATTATAGCGCGATATATGATTCAATCAAAGATGTAAGCTATAAATCATCAAAAAACTGAAAAACAACTCTGCCACCCTAACATTAATCGATTTCTATGTTCTAATTTTCGTTGGCTAAATACCTCCTGATGTACATTTTAATATTGACCTAAAATTTTAATTATTGTTTAAAAAAAAAATTATTAGAGCCCTTTCCCATTTGTCGCGTATGGTGACGGTAAAAATCACCTGCCGTAATGGCTGAAAAGTTCGTATGGAGCTGTTCACATTTATGCAACACGATTAAATGTTGTGTGCGACACATTTTGTCTGACAGATTGCCGCTGCAGGCACTGCGGTAAAAAATCGTGTCGTAACTTGCTCGCTCATAGGCTAGTATGGAGTTGTTCATACGTGTCGCACCCCGCCACAGTGCACAACTTCCTCACGCCCCATTTACAGGGATTGTGTTTGTAAATTAAGTTTAATTGTGGATGTTTTTTTGTTGATTACCTAATTGTATAAGTAATAATGGAGAAGGAAATAAATCCTGAAACTTTAATCCCACTAGTTCAAAAGAGAATTGTGCTTGGGGTAGAATGCCAGAACTTTATATAAATATTATAATAGCTTAAAGCTATCGGCTTGGCGAGGAGTTTACTGTATATGCATGCCCGATTGGGGCAAAGTAAAATAAAGATAAGATTTAAGCTATAATTGGCTGCACCCAGAATTTTCATTTCTGTTTTTTTCTTATTTTTGAGAAGTACCGCATGACAAAAAGAACTTCGTCACTGTCCATCACGCACGGTAGTCTACTGGAGAATGGACAAATAATTTTTTTGACGAACGGCCCAATTTTCTATCGTAGTGTGATCAGGGTGGCGACACGCGACTTTTTGCCGTCGGAGTTTTTATCTCAGTGGGAACGGGGCTTAAGAAGTTCATTCCCAGGCATTAATTGTCAACCTTTTTAGTGTCACAACACCCTTAATAGTAAAAAAATAATGTAAAAAACCTTACCACCCCCCTACTGGATATTTTATCAATGTTTCACATTACCAACATGAAAAAGAATGTGTTTACACTTGCCACGAATACCATTTACCACTTCTTACTTGTGCGAAAGGGGCTTCTCATCTGTGAGTGTATAGAAAACCTTTCAAGTGAAAAAACAAACTCAATCGTCGCATTAATGAATTATTTAACACAATTTTATTTATTAGTTTAGTAGGAAGTTCCTTTTTGACAAATCGCAACCCCCAGGTTGAGTAACGATGTTTTGAGATATTTACAGAATATAAATTAAAAATAAGATCATAGAAATCGATTAAAAGATAAAACACTAAAGTGGAAGATTTGTTTTTAAGATTTGTGAACTGAACTTTATTTTAAACATTATTTCACAATCCTAGCTATGGACGCCGGAAGAGGGCGTTGACCCAACAAGCCCCGTGTGTTTTACAATTTGATGTAAATATTTCCTCTATTAACAGCACAACCGAGTTCGAGCACCCAAACATTTGTTCTATTCTTATCACACGCGTTTAAACTCTAGGACACTTCTGCACTTCACTCTAAATATTCAGTCATTTGCAAGAGGGGTTACTTCAACAAACATAATATGTTACCTTTTACATTATTTAGGTTAGCCATTTTATTAAACAACAATGGCAGAAAGGACAGTGTTACTATAACCTATTATCTAGGTCGAAGGATCCTGAGCTTCCAAGTAGTACGGTCAACATTTTAGACCCATTAACTTTCTTTAATTCGGGCAATATTATTTTTAATATTTTTTAAGTTTATTATTACGTTATTTGAGCTGAATAAATAACGATGATGTTTCAAATTAGGATTTAAAAAAAAAAAAAAAAATTATGCTATAATTTCCTGTTGGTTTGTTTCTTTAAATTTGAGATAAACCAAAATTCCACCAATCTGAAACATAGGAAAAACAATTTATAAAATAATGTAGTAATATAAATAAATACATGAAAATCAGTCAATAGTTCATGTAGAATTACTTTTTTCTATCGTACTAGCTAACTTTAACGGAAAGGCAAAGAACTTGAACACTAGGTGTAGTGAGGACTCAAACCAACTGGTTTTACATTTTAGACGCAAACCCATTTATGAAACAAAGGGAATTACTCGTTTCGCCGTGTGGTTTTATCAAAGATACTCAGGAAAAATGGTTTATTTAAAAAAAGTTAAGTTATCATATTAATAATTCAAATCATTTCTGCTTAAAGAAATGTACTTATACATTCGTTTTTATACGATATCTACCACACAAGAATCCCAATTGTCGAGAGCCGGTGGAATTAAGCCCTTCCTAATGTTTGCGGGAATGTTATTAGGGTGACAGAAGTGGAGGAAGGCAAGAAGAATGGGAAAATATGGCTGAAACGTTCCTGGATATTCAAATGTGGTTTCTACATTTTTATTCTAAGCCACAAGTTCAAAATGCTCAGAACCAGTGGGACTATGGCTGAAGAAAGTGAGAAAGGGAATGAGGCAAGGTTGAGAAGTAGGTACCCGACTCTTTGAATCTGGTCACCAAACAAAACTACAGCCATTCAGTTGTGAACAGCAGTCTCTCACCAGGGTTATATCAGAACACACTAGACTCGGTGTGAGGTTCCGTACACATGCCAGTAATGTTATCCCGAGTTGTTTGGGCTGTAGCCTGAAGTAGCGATTGCACTGATGATAGCCAAGAAGAAGATGAATAATTCATTCAATACATTCAAATCACAAAATTTAACTCTAAGCATTCTCAAAATACCTACCTATATCTAGAAATAACTTACTTTAACAATCTTCCTGTAGATCTAGCTATAGATAATACTCATGACTTTCAGCTTAAATTAAAATATCACATCAAACAACTTTAACAGTCCTTAATAATTGTTATTGTTATCATAATTTTTCTATATATCATCATATTTTTCTTCTTATTCTAAAAACCTTGTGTTATCATTATGTACTAACATTTATTACTATAACTATTTTTTTCACAATAAGCAAACACTTTGTGGATTGGCATGATGAATTAAATAAAAATGCACTTTGTTTGAATCCACTTTATTTGGTATAAATACGTCGACTAATTTCAATACAACTGAATCTTCTTCGGGACTTAAAAATATACTGTATTTTTGTATATTTATAAGTCCATATATTTTTAAGTCCCGAAGAAGATTCAGTTGAATCGAAACTAGTCTACGTATTACCAAAGAAAGTGGATTCAAACAAAGTATATTTTTATTTAATTTGTAACCAATTTTACACAAATACATGGTATTTTTTTATTAATTACAATATAACATTTTGAAAAACAGATATGTATGTTGAAAAACAATAATATTTTATTCACAGTCCTCCTCACTAGGGATTCATGTTCCGAGGGGGACTGTAGGTTGCTGCGTTGGTGTCACTGGTTCTACGATTACTTCATAATCTTTATGATTTCCTCGTCTTCATGGTTATTGATCCACATTTTTATGTTGCTCTTGAACATTTGCATCTCGTTGGCATCTTTAATATGTTTTGGGAGAGCATTATATAACTTGGCAGCATGAAACTTGTGGTTTTTCTGTCTGAAAGATGTGTTCAATCTTGGAATGTTGATTTTATTTAAGGTTTTTGTTCTTGTAGTGTGAGCGTGTTGGTCAGTAAGGTACTCACTCTTTCTTTTAAAATTAAGTAGAGCATTTTTTGTGTATATTTTTGTGATGCTGGGAACATTAAATTTTTTAAAAATTTCTTTTGACGGAGTTCTTATACGAGTAGGTACCTTTAGGATTGTTTTTATAATACTTTTTCTGTGCTTTCACAAGCTGTTTCATATGGGTGTTTGAGACAGATCCCCATCCAATAATTCCATATTCTATACGTGATTGGCAAAGCGCATAGTAGACTTTATACAGATCATTTTTGTTGAGAATATTAGGTATGTTTCTAAAGAAGAACGTGAATTTGGTGAGTTTTTTTGTAATGTTGTTTATGTGGGAGTCCCATCGAAGATTTTCGTCGATTTCAATGCCAATATACTTTATACGTCTAGAGTGTGTTATAGTAGGGCAGTGGCATGAGTGTGCTAAGCTTTGTCCTTGACACTCATGTAGTTTGAGAACATAATCTTCAGTTAGCTCTCCTCTGGCCATTATAGAAAATGTCAAGAATTTTGTTTTATTTACATTAAGTGTTAGTGAGTTTTTTTCAAGCCATTTTTGTAGGAGAACAAGCCCATGTTCAGCTTGTTTGTATGTGGTTTTCCAATCACTTTCATTGAATATAATGACCGTGTCGTCGGCAAAACTAATGATTTTTCCTTTGGTGTATAATTTACAGATGTCGTTGATATATACAAGGAATAATAGAGGTCCTAAGACGCTTCCTTGCGGTACACCATATTTGGTTGGGAGAGGTTTACTTTTTTGCTTATCAATTTTAACACACTGTGAACGCTCTGACTTGTAACTTATTAATAATTTTAGAGATGTGTTTGACATACCAATATTTTTAAAATTTGTGAAAAGGATTTTATGATCTATCATATCAAAGGCCTTTTGTAGGCCTATAAAGATTGCCAAAGATTTATTTCCCCCGTCTAAGCTTTTTGAGATCGTATTTATAATATCTTCTATGGCATCAGCAGTGCTTAAGTTGTTCCTGAAACCATACTGAGATTGCAATATTAAGTTATTTACTTCTAAATATATCATGAGTTGTTTCTTTAGTACTTTTTCCAATATTTTTGAAAAGTCATTTAGGAGGCTTATCAGACGATAGTTGTTGACATCATTTTTGCCTCCTTGTTTATATATCGGTTTAACAGTAGCTTCTTTAAGGGATGTCGGAAATATACTTTTGTTATAGATATATTGACGAGGTGTGTTAGTGGTAAGGTAATTTCTTCACAAATATGTTGTATTACATTGATTGATATCACATCATTCCCTGATGATACATTTGATTTTAAGGAAGCAATTATGTTTTTGATTTCGTTAGCGGTAATTTGTTTGAAATTGAGTTTCTCTTCTAGATTGGGAGCTTTATTTGCTTCAAGTTCATCATCATCACGTAGTGTAATTTGTTTTGCTAATTTAGAACCTATATTTGAAAAAAAATCAATTTTGTCAGGGTTTTCGGCATATAAAGTGGGAACCATGTTTATGTTTAGTTCATCATTTTTTAATGAATTGCTGGTGGATTTAGAGTTTGTCACTTCATTTATAAACTGCCACATTTTTCTGGGATTATGGTTACATTCTTCCATTTTGTTTTTATAATAGGATTCTTTGGCAGAGCATATAACTTTTTTGCAAATGTTTCTATATCTTTTGTAAAATCGTATCATGTGTATATCAAATGGAAATTGTTTAAGTTTTTTATGTAACTCGTCTCTTTTTCGTATACAGTTTGTAATATTTTGTGAGATCCATGGCTTAATATGTATGTTTTTATGTGAAATTTTCTTTATAGTTTTTTTGGTATTGGATATTATGTTATGTTGAATTAGATCAATGAAATTATCAATGAAATCATTTATACTGTCGATATTTTGAAGTTTTTTCCAATCAATACATTTTAAGTTATGTTTAATGGCTTTCCAGTTTGTTTCAGATTTTTCTATTGTAGACGGTCTATTTTGAGATTTTCTTATATTGCTTAGTTTTATTGCTAGGATTGTTGTAAAGTGGTCTGTTATTGTTGATTCATAAACAACAGATTGCGTGTGTTTTTTAGTTTTACTCATAATATGGTCAATGCAGGTTTTGGAGTTGTCCATTAATCGAGTAGGTACATTTATAAAACTTTGGAGACTATGAGAGGCTAATGTCTGGAGATAGTAATTTTTTTTGCGGATGACCGTTATCCAGAATATTTATGTTTAAATCTCCAATAACAAAGACATTTTGTGTTTTTTTTCTAGGAAAAGTTCCTCGTCTAATGATTTAATAAAAGGATTCAAATTTTTAGATGAAGGTGATCGATAGATTGCAAATATTGTTGATTCCTTTCCTATGTTTATTTGAAGACAATTAGCATCTGTAATTATAGTTTCCTTCACTTCAGCTTTTATTTCATTTTTTACATATACAATGACTCCATCATTTTGGTTATTATTAATCACAGTTGAGAAGGTATTATATCCCAAAATTTCCAAGGGTGAAGATTTTTTGCTTATCCAACACTCACTGAGGATTATGATGTCAAAGTTTAGTCCTATGTGTTTCAATAAAATTTACAATTCATCAAAAATTTTATTTATGCTTCTTATATTTGTATGTAGAATTTTGAAATTATTATTTAAAGTTGCTAAAGCCTTTGGATCCGAGGTAATTATTGTGTTATTCATTTTTATAATACAATTCTTTAAGTGGAAAGTTTATTTCTTTTCTGTATTGTAAAAACTAAACACTATTTTACAATTTTAGCGAAATTCCCTCACCAAACACAAGAACCTTGTTCTTTATGGTGTGAAACAGTTTATATGTTTATTTTGTAATACACTGTGGAAAAATTTGTAACAATTATCTTCTTGTAAAAAAAAAAACTTATACTAAATATATATTTTAAATATTGTTACCTTTAAAAGCAGTAGAGTTATATAGAGCTTCAGTGTCATCATACTGGTTTTTTAAAAGACTTCTCGCATTGGATCTATACACCCCTGTAAAATAAAATAAATAAAATTGCTTTACATACCACATTGTTAGTGAAAAACTTAGCAAAATAGAAACTTTATCAATTAATATTGTAACAACATTTTATTTTATTTTTAAGGATATTTTTTACTGCTCAAAAAAATACATGCGACCCGAACAGGGGTACAAAAAGATTTCGTCTTTAAATTTTTTTATGAATGAAAAATTGTGTACAAGTGTAATTTAATCCCTTTTTAGGGCGTTTTTTGCGGTTTTTAGGTAAACATAAAATTACACCGCAGTGCATCATCTCCATAGAATAGCCAGTGTTGAACTTTCTGCAGCGCCGGATCTACCATACGTTCAAACTGTGCAAAAAACATAGGCGCCATCTCTGAAGGGCGCCGTGAAGATAAAGATCTTATAAATTTATTTCAAATATTCTCTAAATCATTTCAAAATTTCCCCATATCATTTAAAAATTACGTGCATCATGAGGTAATTATGTTTTTCTGGCAGCATCGCTGTGCATTGAACGACTAGCGGAAATGCATGGTCGTAGATTTTGTCCAGGAAGTTTTTACGAATTGCATATTACTTAATTATTTTATTGGTTATTTGGACGTAAAGTTTGTTTTTCTATGGAGTGTTATACGTCAAAGTTATGAGAAGCAAAGTCTACAACCAATCACCGTGCCCGTCATTTTCATACAAAGGTGAAAATGAACCATTAGGGATGGTACATATTTTCGTCACGGCGACATTGTACCGGTGACTTTGTGCTTATTTGGTTTTTCAGAATTCGTGTACAGTAATATTTTTTTGGAGTTTATTTTTCAATCACGTAATTTTTGAAGAATATAAAAAAAATATTAATGAAATCCCACACCTCCGCTATCGACTTTTTCTATAGCTATTAGTAACTGGTTCCAAAAGTAGTAACAGGCAATTTTAGATGTTACATCCCTAAGACGCAGCTGTTCTGTTACGATGAAAATCTGATGACATTTGACAGCTGTTAATTTCGATACGTATTAATTTACGATCGAGCTTTGTTTGTTGAAAATTATTTTCTATATATCTAGTAAACAGTGCTTTGGCTAGTTCAGGATTGTATGATCGGAACCATTTGTTACAAAACTTAAATTTGCAAAGCAATTTGGAAATGTTTGATTATTTGTGTCAAATAAAAAAGGATTGCGGAGAGGGGAGATGGGGGGAAGAGGGGGGTTCGAGGGCGCACTAGTACTTACTGCACAGGGCGCTAGATGTCGTGGAACTGGCCCTGACTCTCTGAGCAATAATATACAAGATACAACATTAAGAAACATACAGTCATACTTTCGCTCAACGTAAGCAAAGCTTTCAACAAAGTATGGCATAACGGCCTTCTTTATAAAATGTATCTTTTGGGTTTTCCTATAAAGTTCATTCAAATCATCTACAGTTATCTGACAGATCGTACTTCTTCTCCTTAGTACGACCTCTTACAGCCGGGGTCCTCCAAGGCGGACAGCTATCTCCTAATCTTTACAACGTATACTCCAATGGACCACAATGTAATAATCACGCAATACGCCGACAGTACTAACATCCTTTCAAGCTCAACTGTCGCTAGCACTGCTACAAGTCGAGTACAGCGCCAAGCCATACTTATACAAGAATAGTGCAAAAAATGGAGGATCTCAATCAATCCATAAAAAAACGCCGCAACAGTCTTCACACGCAAACTGTACAAACGGCCCCCAAACATCAAACTGTTTGGAGAAAAAGTTTCATTGGAAAAATCTATCGAATACCTCGGAGTAACCTTAGACTCACGTGTCGAAAACACATAAACGCAAAAATTAAATCAGCCAACAATACGATAGTTGCACTCTACCCCATGCTAGGTAGAAATAGTCGATTATCAGCAGACAGTAAACTACTTCTAAATAAAACGACCATAAGGTCGGGCTTGACATACGCTGCACCTATTTGAATTCGCCCAATTGGATCAGGTTTTCCACTCTACGCAATGACTCGAAAATTCCTCTTAAGAATTAATTGTTCCTCTTAAGAATTAATTGTTACACTTTCTGAAAAAATGTACGCAGGCCTATTCGATCATAAAAACCCCACCATAAACTCTTTCGCTAAATATAGCGAGAATGAAAACTTTAAATATAAAAAGCCTAAGATAATCCTCCGCAAGGAGTGACACCCTGTTCAAGTGGCAGTAATAAATATTGTTTATTATTATCATGTTTCATACTCTTCCATATAACTTAAACTCCACGCAAAGTACCTATTGATAATCCATAAATATGATAGAGTCAGTAAACTCATGTTTAGAAACTCTGTAAACAAAGAATATCCAAATCCAAAAGTTCATTTCGTTTTCAGAATATCGGTTACAATCCCCTCATGAAATTTTCTTTTTGGCGAGGAACCGGTTGTTCTCCTGGATTGAAGTGGTACTTCAATTGGAGTGTTTACCGTGAAGGGTTCATTTTAAAGAACTAGCAGTTCTCTCAAAGTGGCAAGCAAAAAGTACGGTAGTTGCCGTACTTTCGATTTAGCGGATTTAGTATTAAACTGTCGCGCGTCGCTAGAGGTTGTATAATATATATAAACAAATTGCATTCATTAGTGCCAAAACGCCTTTGTGTGATGAGAAAGTGTTTCCATTACACTGTAAATACTAGTAAAAACTAAGGAATAACATTTCATTCCTAAGTACACATAAATGACTTATTATATTAAATAATACAAATATCTGTATTGTTTCCTGATGATTTTAAGCGCCATCAGAGAGAGTGAGACGGTGAACGTAGCAACAAATAAGTATAAGAAGGAAAACCTACTGGCAGTAGGTCGTCTTATAAGAGTTCCCCATTCGTTTTTTTCAATTAAGGAAATATAAGTGGGTTTTAGCACAATGGGTAACACATTAATTAATTTAACTGTAACCCGATGCGTTCGTCAACTCGACTACTAACCAATGATATACTGGTGAATCTGTTCGAACCCAACAGACTGAGCAGACAATAGAATGATTTGGGATCCTTTAGGTATAGGGTCGATGGTTATATTAAACATGAAATAATATCGTTTACTTACCCGAGTGTACCGCCCCACTCAGAATACCGAGCTCCCCTTGGAATAGCACAGGGCCTTGTACTTGGGCCGAGAGTTCTGCCAGCTTTCCTCAAGCTGAAATATTGGAAACAAAACTGTATAAAGTGAATAGAACATCATACATAGGTGTTTTAAGGTTGAGTGATTTCTTTCAATATTGAAATAATGGATGTACGAAAATTAAACTAATTAACTAACAAAAACCATTGATGAAAAGGGCTTCATGTTGTAGATACGCTCAAAAAAACGTCCACAAACGTCATATAAAATAACTTTATTTAGAGTTCTTCTAATACTTTTGTATTCTAGGAAAATAACTTGGAAACACCAACATATATTTAACTTTGGTTCAGTATTTTCTAATCTAAGGATAAATACACTGAATCAATAAACCTACTCCAATTTTTTACATTTTTAAACGAACGGATATTTAGATTTGTTTTATTATTGTCATTAAATATTAAATTTAATACAGGTTTTATTAAAATTATTAACATTATGTGATTTCCGGGACAATTCCCGGTAAATACGAATATGTATATATTAAAAAAATAAGCTACTCGTCGCAAAGATAAGCTGTCACGTGCACTACCAACGTTAGTAGAATTTAAAAGAAAATCGTATTAAATAACTTGGAGCAAGTGGATGAGTGTGTGTATTTAGGAAGTATGTTCTAGAGAGATGGAAAGGCCGATAAAGATATTGGTGAATGCAGGAAACTCCATTAATGGAGGACTGAACGCTGTTGGCGTAAATAAGAAATTCTCCAAAGAAGCGAAGCTAGCAGTACACAATGGAGTGCTTATACCAACCCTGATGTAAATGGCAGTGAGGCATGGAACTGGCGGAGGAAGTATGACCGTGTTAAAAATGTGAATATCCGAAAAGAATACAAGGCTGATGTAAGCATAATGAATAGAATCAAGAAAGAGACGCATAGACGGTTTGGGCATGTAGAGTGAATGAACGAAGAAAGGAGTGTGAAAAAATATATGATGCGAAAGTGAATGGAAGAAGAAGACGGGGACGCCCGAGGAAGACATGGCACGATCAAGTGAATCAAGTACTTGAATCGAGCCACGCGAAGAGTCAGAATAACAGAAGAGTATGTATGAATGTGAACGAAGCTAGGAGTATGTGCCAAGAGACAGAGCTGTATGGCGGTCCGTCCTCTCTGTCTACCCCTTCGGAGAAACGGCGTGATGGTTAGTTAGTTAGTTAATAAAATCAACCATTAAAATTATAATGGTGTTCTACAAAATAAATACAAAAACAACAAATGGCAATGAAGTTTAAGCTTCTAGACCCGATGTAGAGCTCTCAAAGTGGGAATCAAAAGATACGGCAATTGACGCAACTGTCGGTATGCTATATATAAACGAATTGCATAAATAAGTGCCAAAATGCCCTCGAGTGTGATGAGAAAGGGTTTCAATTACACTGCAAACTTTTTATTCGGAAGTACGCGCAACTTACTAATTATTCAAACAATACAACCATCTCCATTGTTTGCCGAAGATTTTAAGCGCCATCAGAGAGAGTGAGATGGTGAACGTAGTAACACATAATTATAAGAAGGACAACCTACTGGCAGTAGGTCGTCTTATATGGGGTTCCACATCAGCAGCGTATTATTTTACAGCATTTGGACACTTCCCCTCATAATATCTGTCCGACCTCGCTATTAACCACCGTAACACGGAGATTATTCTCCCACCATGGCAGACAAACATTCACCAATACGTAATCATTCATTTTATTTTCAAATTCTGATGTTCATTTAAAGTAGACTTAAATCTGCTATACCCATAAATACTTAGAGTAACGTAGAGACCCAACATTGCGAAATTTTGTCCGCACTTTTTGACCAAGGATTGACCAAGGGAGGTATGACGTATATGCTTCCAGCCAATCGGATGCGAAGAAAACCGTAAAGATAAACATTATTCTGTCTTTATCTGTTTGCCAACAATTTAGCTATATCATGAGAAAGAAAGAGACCGGATAATTTTCAGAAGCCGTACAATATGGGTATTCCCCACTGTAATGGTTTCTTATGTGACAGCTAGTAAATATCTCAAGGCCAAAAAATATTACGAATCCACTAAAACTCATTTCAAACGGAAGTTTATTATATTGGAACGAATAGTCCAAAGATTAATTACATATTGGTGTAAGTTACTAGTTGTTTTGTAGGTTAGAATGTTAAATATTTGAGATCTAACTAAAAAAGACGATTTTTATGGTACATACGTGTGAAAACTGTTTGTTTTTGGTCCTTTTGTACTTCGATTGAAGCAACCAAGTATAGCACATATGGCCATGATGTTTTGCTAGATATCGGACAAAAAATAACTCAAGTTTTTAACTATTTACGCACTTTTGACAGTCCGTTCGCCTGACACTCCAAACCAGAATGAAGCTCGTACAGATCAAATATTGCGGACATGGTATTCAGCACGCCCCAAATCGTATTGGTTTCAACAATTGTTTGTCTCTTTTTCTCATATGCGTATAGAACCGAGCATAAAGAGAGAGCTATATTTTGCGAGTTTGTCAACGATTTGTCACAAATTAGTACGGTCTCTTTATATTGTTACTCTAAGCATAAATACATACGACGCTGGAAAGGCAAAAGGGTTTTAGCGACACTTTGGTCAAAAATGAGTTAAATATGCAGTTTTGATCAGTTTTGTTTACTGCATCGAATGCTCAAACTCTCGTTTGACTTTAAAAACTTTTGGGGCGCTTCAGCCGTATAAAATTCATTTACCATTTGGGAGAAGACTTAACTCAAACGACACAAGGGTCGGACTTCTTTCTAAATCCAACCAGGTACTGAATTACTGGCGCTTCAAACCTTTTGCCTTTCCGACGACGATATTCTTTTTAAGCTGACAATATTTGCGAAACTCCTACCACCATCGTAATTAGCGGAAAATGTTGCTTGTGCAATGACAGGGGACTTGTCTAGCAAAGGAATTGAACCCGATGCATCTGTCCACTCGACTACTAAACAGTACAGTAATATACAGGTGTATCTGTTCGAACCCGACATGATTTGCGGTCCTTTAGGTATAGGGCCGATAGTTAAATTAACAATAAAATAATGTTTACTTACTTGTGTATATACATCAGCTGTGTTGGCACCACTTTCTTGGCCTAGTCTTCCGTTCTTCGGCTGAGGGTTCTGCCACCTTTCTTCGGACTGAAATATTGGAAACAAAACTTGCTGAAGGAATAATGTATAAAGCGAATAGAACATAATATATTGAAAATATGGAAGGACGAACATTAAACAAATGAACTAACAAAAATATTGACTGAAAGGGCTCCACGTTGTAGATATATAAAAAAAACTTTCTTCTAATAATTCTGGGAAAATAACTTCGAAAATACCAACATATTTTCCAGCTTTGGTTCAGTATTTCTTTATCCTAGGATAAATACATTGAATCAATAAACTCAGTACTTCGCTTTTGGACATTTTTAAACGAACGGATATTTAGATTTTTTTCCTAATTAAATTTAAAATTAAATATAGGTTTGCGTGTTATGATTTACTGAAATTATTTGTAGCGGCAAGTTGGCGGCTGTGTAATACCATAAAATAATAGTTAAGTGTGAATTGAGACGGTCATTCTGTCGAGTGATAATGTGAGCTAAGGACTCACCGAGGATTTTTGATTTTTGAATCGTCCATCGGCAGATCAATTTCTCCCTGCGGACATTTCTTACCACCGTGTATTGTGCTAATTAGAATCTTACGACCCCTGGCCTATTTACGCGAACACCAGTTTTACGGTTCATATCTTTCATTCCGAGGACGAAATGTCTCGGGACTTTAGGCAATCCCGGTTCGTTCTATTTCCACTCTGAGCACACTATCTGCAGTCTCTGCACTCATCTCACCTTCACCAGTCAGTTAAATTCCGGTTAGGAAGTGAGAGGTCGCTAAGTGCCGCACTGAGTGAAGCGTGCGCCATAGATGAGTTTACCATAATGAAAGGTTAGTGGTTACTGAGTGATAGTGTATTTCCCACCTCCTAGCTAGACTGTACTGCTGGGCACTCACGGCCAACCCAACGCGTTGAACGGCGCGGTGTAGGCCACATACTGATCGTGGGTGTCGTTTCCTCCAGTCAAATGTTGACATGAAGTCCTACGGATTTCCAGGCTCACCATAATTCACGGCACCGTGCCATTTGGCATCGCGCCGTTGGACCGTGTGTGCGAAATCCGTGGGCCAGCCATCACGCCGCGCTGCCGTGATCCATTTTCATCTGCTAAACCCTAAACGAAGGGTTTGACGCGATGCTTGACACATACTTGATCCAGATGCCTATCAAAATCACTTATTGGTATATGGTATTTATGTCGTTTATATTTTTTAAAGAAAGACCAACACTCCCGGGCTACGAATAACCTGAACATATTTGAAAAACTCCTACTGCCATCATAATTAGCGGAAAATGTTGCTCGCGCAATGATGGAGGACTTAGCAGAATTAAACTCACGACGCCCGGATGGGAATCCGACGCGTTTGTCCACTCAGTCACTGGCGCCTCGCAGTCCAGCGACGAATCGACCGATGTTTCATTGAAGTATTATAGCAAAAGGCTTATTTACCTGTACCTGTACATAGGTGTAGTATAATTAATTGGAGACATGACCTTCCGTACATGCAAAAGAAATCGTGTTAGCTGTGTGAACATTCAGCTCGTTCGGTTTACAGGCACTCTGCACTCTGCACTTTGCACTCTACAGTGGTTTCACGAGATGGGTCAACAGTATTTCCAATATTTTCGTACTTGTTATTTATGCTGTGCAGTGCATGACTGTGGGGGTAGGAGGCTTCTAAAATCATTTTAAAGTAGCTTCGTTTAAAACCTAGGCCCTGAAAGTGAGAACCGACAGGGAGACCCATCTGGGCCCCTTGCACAAACACATCGATTAAGTTTTATTAAAAATATTGGTTATCTGTCTTACATTCCCGAGCATGACCACAGATCGCCAACGAACAACAACGTAGTACCTGCTACTCAAAAACCGACATTCAGTTTTTGTTACTTTTTTAAATTTTGTTCTCCGTGATTTCTGGGTGGTTTTGTTCTTATTAACTTCGTGTGTACCACTGTAAATCGAGCAAATGGAACGTGCAGAGCTGTTAAAGTTACATAAAACTGTTTGCGTTATCTCCATAATACCGAGCCTCTGCTGTATACATATATAGATATTTATATATGTGTGTGTAAAACATGAGTTACATATTATGGAAAAATATTTAAAACGACCAGTTCAGTGATTTATGTACAGACCGCACACAAATGAATTGCCACTTCGCCATCTCTTTACTGCACTGGATGGTACTACAACAGGATCCGATAAAGTCTCTGGGCTTGATGGAAAGGTGTTAGAGAATTGTTTAGAAAAGATACAGATAGTAGAAATACAATTTGGATGAGCTCATAGATATATTGGATCAGTGAACCAATATTTGAACCTTCCATTACCATTAAATTCTTTTTAATGACTCTGAAATCATGGCAATATGAAATGCTTGCATGACTTGAGAAGTGTCCTTGTTACACACGAGCTGTTGAAAGGTGTTTGAATCTCGCCACACGGTAACGACGGTGACGGTGACGGTGACGGTGACGGTGACGGTGACGGTGACGGTGACGGTGACGGTGACGGTGACGGTGACGGTGACGGTGACGGTGACGGTGACGGTGACGGTGACGGTGACGGTGACGGTGACGGTGACGGTGACGACGGTGACGGTGACGGTGACGGTGACGGTGACGGTGACGGTGACGGTGACGGTGACGGTGACGGTGACGGTGACGGTGACGGTGACGGTGACGGTGACGGTGACGGTGACGGTGACGGTGACGGTGACGATGTCTCATCGTCACCGTCATCCGTGGGTGGGTCTGAGGCTGGTGGTAGCTTTATTAGAGCAAGAATCAAGTCTCGAAAAGAACTGCCCAAATTCGAAAAAAAGTCGCAATATTTGCTGTCTTTCAAATACTAGGTCGGTGCTGAAAATATCATCTTTTATTAAAATAATAAAACTAATCAAAGTTCCGGATATGATACACTTACATATGATTTCGATTACCGTTCAATAGTGAAATAATTTATTTTTTCGATCTAATCATACCCAAAATGTCAAGCATTGCTGAAATCACAAAGCCGAATGACAATACAATATATATTCTGATTTTTATTGCATTGACGAGAGGCCTTTTTCACCAAATTTCATCTGACATAAAGGATAAGAATGCGTTTGACCAAAGCGGCAGCCGGTAGCTAGAGTGTACTTGATACTTGATTGGTATTGGTGCCCGTATCCGAGTTCCTCCGCCCTTGGCAATTTTCAGTGAACATAGTACTCATACATTGTATTGGCGGCTAGCGACATGTCCTGATTTCAATAAAACTGGCTTGTCACGAGTTACTACGAATTCATGCAGTAGGCTATATAGTTCCTCCGTGAAGTAGTGCATCGGTCGATAGCAATACGCGTATCTCGCGGATCGACAACGGGTCGACAACGGTCGATAACGGTCGATAACGGTCGATAACGTACATAAATGTCAATTAATATAATATCACATTGAGTCAACTATATATACGCGTATGTGTATATATTCATATATTTAATAATGTAACCCAATTTGTACTAAAATTAATAATACAAGCGCATTCGAACTAAGCAAAGTATTAGCAAAGAGGACTCAACACATTTTTCCAACTTACAAACATTAACATGCCGCAGAAATGTAGCGGATTCAGTCATGTTACTCAAAATTGTAAACAATTTAGTTGATAGCCCCGATCTCCTGCATCTCCTATTATTCCAAGTTATAAATCGCAACAGCAGACAGCCACGTACTTTTCGTCTCTCGCGTTGTAACAACAACTCTAAACAAAACTCTTTCATTTGCAGATCTACAAATTCATTCAACATTCATTCTTACCACATTGACATCTCAATCTCAACTATACATAATATTAAACAAAAATCCATGACCCGACTGCACCCAAACTAGATCATTGAATCTAACCCCCCATCTGCTCCCGTCCTTCTCTTTTATCTCATTCCCATGTTCCCTTCCACTCTCCTCTCCCCCCACCAACTTAGTTGAGTTACTAAATTAAAACTGTATCTGTCACACTTTATTTATTATATTTATCACCATCAGAGAAAATGTTGTAATTGGCACGATTTTTTATTTTTTTTATTGTGTATGTATTGTTGATTTGCTGTTAATTTTCCCAAAAATAAAACAAGAACATGTAATAAACGAAATAGTCTACAGGTATGTCACGGGGGGTGGGATAAATCAGGTGGGGTAGATGGGCGGTCTCCAGAAAGTCCAGTCCAGTGGCTATGAAATCTTAGCAACTTATGAGACAGTTCCAAATTAATTATTTTTAATTTAACCCCCGATTTCAATTTATAATTTGAGAACTGTACAAAAAATCAGAGCACGCGGAATTTTAACCTCACCAAGGACGTAAATATATAGTGAATGGCACTTTCAGAGTGTTTCAATTAGAAGTTAATGGTGTTCCAGGGGCGTAGAGTGATTGTTTGGACGCAGAGTCACGGTGGTAAAGATCGATTTAGGTGGAGCTATGAAGTCGATTTGAGGACCATAAACACATCCCAAGGGGTTTCGAGAGTTGTCGTTATTCAGAGACATGGAAATATAGCAGGTACTTGCATAATAATACAATCCGCATTACGTACAAATTATATCAATATTATGGAGTTGTAGCGGTTGGGGAAAAAAATATTGTGTTTTTTTTTATTACGGTTTATTTTTTTTACGTGAATACCGCACAAGAGTCTCAACTGCTTCCAACCGTGAGACTATGGCATACCCAATAGGGGTATGTTGTGAGGCTGAAGGTCGTGGGGAGAGGAAGGAGATGGGGAAGGGGAAGGGGAAGGTTGGGAAGTACCTGGCTATTCAGATTTGGTCACCAAACACGGCCAAAGCCATTTCAAGCAACGTTTCAATTCTGAATGGTGGTCTTTCACCAGGGCGATACTTAGAGTATCTACCACTCTGGAACGTGCCGCAAATATACTATATTTTATTTTATATCAATTAAATGTGTTTTGACACATATTAATTAAATAAAATTTATTTGCGCACGCCGGGTTCGAACCCGCGACCTTTGGATTCATAGTCGAGCGTCTTACCACTCGACCATGCAGGCCGTTCATAGGACGTTCTGTACATTACACACTGCGTGCCCGAGGAGTTCTTTCGCGGTGTATTTTAAAAACGATGGATTAAACTACTGGTTAAGTAGAAACAATGAATCCAGTGAATGATAAGATATTTTAATCAGGAGGCAGACATTGAAGTCACCAGCGGATAGTAGCAAGGACGAGACGTCACTGCGTTAGATGGGGGGGACGGTTGAGAAGGGCATTACATTTCGAGTTGAATCGGCATGTTATCCGTCAAAGGTTTCGTGGGGTCGAGGCTTCAGAGGATTTGGGCCAGTGAATTGCACCGGGAGGGAGGGCTGGGCACAGGACACGTAGAGAGACGCACAATATACCACTTGACTGATTAACTGGGGAAGCAGGGGCGGGCCGGGATATCAGTTGCAGGAGAGTTGGGAGTAGAGTGCGAAACCGGCACGTAAGGGTGAAACGATCGGAGAGAACGCGCGACCCGATTAAAGTTCACACCAGACTGGAGACATCGGGTTCATACGACTGAATGCGCGATGCGTGGGCGAGGCTGTGTTTGGCTTTGCATCTTCAGGTAGTCGGTATGTTTTACCTTAGTGGTTATGTATGACCTTACAAACAGCCCAACACAGCTGCGTTATGTTATAGCAACGCTCAGCGCAAAGTTAATTGGTTTGGTCAATTAAATATTATCCTATTCGCAACTAAATAATAATGACACTTGGTTGGGTTATATGGCGCCATTTTAACAAGGTATCGCTTCCGGGTGCTTGACAGGGTTGGAAAGTGACTAGAAACTAAAGCTAGGATTAACATGAAGGTTTTTTAACAACGTCTTACATACATTTAGAGATTATCACACTTCCCAAACTATGTTGAAGACTACCTTAAAAGGCCCAAGAGCTACAACCTAGATTAAATCAGCGAGATAAATTAATAATTATTAATATTTAAACACTTAGGGGCTATTTCACCACCTCTCAATAAACTACTATTCATTAGATAACTCTAATCATCGGAATATTCGTTAGTTTTCAACAATCTTTGGCAGTACAATATACCCACATTAAACATGTTCATGCTTACAAACTATCAACCTTCACCAAGCAATAATAGACACTCCTCAATGCACTTCACTAATATAATTTAATAATAAAGTTATAAAATAGAAATATGTTTTATTTAAATATAGAGACGCGTTTAACTATTTGGTTAGAGGGATGTAATGAGCTTCGCGCGCGAATGTTGTGTTGTGAAAGTTAGTTTATGTTTATGATAGAAATAACGGCATTGTATTGACAGACGTGACAACAGACGGGATAAGGTTTGAAAAAAAGCGGCGTTGCCAGCCAAACTTGCGGAAGGAGATAACTAACGAATATTCCGATGATTAGAGTTATCTAATGAATAGTAGTTTATTGAGAGGTGGTGAAATGGCCCCTTACTCGAACAATAAATTGCTGTTCCTCAATCATCACTCTACTAGTTATGGGTATCGTTCGCCACTGTCTAAAACGTCGAGACTTATTAAATCAAACCATGGTCTTGAAATGTTTGGTACCAGTCTAAATGATTTTTGTCATTCTTTACGACTCTACCAAAACTTTGACTTGACCTTGGCTTTGACTTGAATGTTTTTTCTAATGTATATTTTGTCCTTTTTTGTCATTATTCGTTATGTATGTGCTCTTATTTTTCTGTTGCTCTTTTTTCCCATTTCGTGTTATGATATTTTTTTGTAATCGACAATAGTTTGTTAGTTTATAAATAAATTGATTCGCGAAATATTCAGGACTTAATTTGGAGTCTACTGCGGGAAATAATGTGATGTAGCTTATATCGGTTAGGGAAAAAGCAATTTCGTATTTTTCGCTTTATTTCAATGTTTTACAAAAAGTATTATAATCATCCGACTTAAGTCAAATATGCACCGTTCTGTTCGATAACTTGCTACTAACGAGAATCCAACTTCATAATGCCCCTTTCGTAGAATCCCTTCTCCCTATTGGCAAAAACTCGGACAACCAATTTTCACAGGCCTCTATTGAGGCCAAATTTGTACCCTCAAGCGCGTTGGCCATAGACAGGAACAGGTGGCAGTCACTTGGTGCCAGGTTCGGACTATAGGGTGGATGCATAAGAACTTCCCATCCGAACTCCTGGAGCTTCTGGCGCGTCATCAAAGATGTGTGCGGCCTGGCGTTGTCCTGATGAAACACGATTCCTCTCCTATGCACCAATGCTGGCCGCTTCTGTTCGATCGTCCGCTTCAAACGGTCGAGTTGTTCACAGTAAAGGTAAGAATTGAGCATTTGGCCATAGGGGAGCAGTTCATAGTAGAGTATTTCCTGCCAATCCCACCAAACACACAGCAACACCTTCCCGGCCGTCAGTCCTGGCTTAGCCATGGTCTGGGCCGCTTCGTTGGCTTTCGACCACGATCTCTGTCGCTTGACATTGTTGTAAGTGACCCATTTTTCATCACCAGTCACCATCCGATTCAGAAATGGGTCGATTTTTTGCGATTCAGCAGCGATTCGCAGATGGAAATTCGGTTCATGAGGTTTTTTTGCGTCAGCTCGTATGGCACCCAAACATCAAGCTTTTTTTATAATCCAGCCTTCCGCAAATCAAATGGTTCAAAACGGTTTTATGATCGATATTCAGCTCCTAGGCGATGCTACGACTGCTAACATGACGGTCTATCTCGATATTTTCCATGATTGTATCGACATTTACGATGACAGACCTGGCCAGAGCGCGGTGCATTATTCACCTCCACTACACCAGAACGTAATCGCTCGAACCACTGTTGTGCAGCACGAACCGAAAGGGTATCGGCCCCGTATACATCGCAAATTTTTTTGATCGCTTTGAAGCGTTTTTCCCTTTCGGGTAGTAAAAATGTAAAATATGGCAAATTTCTTCCTTTGAAACCTCCATACTCGACGCACGATGGTTCACTCCAAGCGCAATACTTTCAAAGAAACGTTTGTAGTATACGCTCACACCTTTACAACGCCGTATCGTATGATCCGATGTGATGAATAATGAACGAGATATACTTGAAAAAAAGGGCGCGAAATACGAAATTACTTTTTCCCCAACCTTGTAAACGAACTCAAGTACTACCGGTGTAGCTTAGCTACGCAAATTAGGTTTTCAATAATGTTATTCATTTGTGATGTGACTTTCATTGGAGGTGAGTTATAGTTATAAGTCAACACTGTGTGGTATAGGTAATCCGTGAAAGTAGCTAATAGCTATGATATTAGGCGTCCATTGTTAAGCCACCTAATATGTTAACAAAGGCACACTAAAGGAGATGCCTACAATACCTATGTAATCATAGCCAAGGATATCCAATTAACACGGGAGAAATTAACTTCACTAAATAGTGATTTTACAATGCAACCCTGGCGGTAAGTCGGTAGGGCGGTAGGGCAGTAGGGCGGTAGGGCGGTAGGGCGGTAGGACGATCGGGCGAGGATCGAAAACATTTGCTGTAGCTGATTTGAGACACTATCGACGCATAGTGTACCTTCGTTGTATGGGATGCAATGTAGTCCTTATGTATCACATCTCGAAAGGATAATTTATTTATTTATATACGCCCTCATGGGCTTTTACATAACATAGATATAAAATAAAATAACAGTGACATAAAAATAACAATGACATAAAAATAACAATGCACCCAAAACATTTGATAGAAAATTAACACTAGTATTTTAGAAAGAGGTATGCTATTATAGCCTTCTTGTAACTAGATTCAGTGCAGTTGAATATATCTACTATTTCAGCGATAGAATTACTCACTGCATGCAATCTAGGTACAAGCGAGTATTTAAATGACTCAGTCCTGATATTGTTGTTACATTTAAAAAGAATTTTGGATCGAGTGGATCTGTTAGGTACATAGAAGGTAATTAAGCTAAGTAAATCAGGGCTGTCTATAATACCATTAACAATTTTAAAAATAAAAGTCAAATCGGAAACAAGCCTCCTGTCTGAAAGTTTTAGTAATTTTAATTCTTTCATTAAATAATTATAATTTATGGTTTCAATAGGTAGACCGAGTTTATAGTTAATGTATCTTAGAAATTTATGTTGCAATTTTTCAATGGAATCAGAGTGGATTTTAAAGTGAGGGGACCAGACAGAAGAATTATATTCGACTTGACTTCGAACTAGTGAAGAGTACAGGATTTTCAATGTAGAAATATTTTTA
Organism: Drusus annulatus; assembly: GCA_022651775.1. NCBI lineage: Eukaryota > Metazoa > Arthropoda > Insecta > Trichoptera > Limnephilidae > Drusus > Drusus annulatus. Next base: position 1,593,657 of record JAGWCC010000025.1, on the reverse strand, counting down.
AATTCATTGGCATTTCGAAGAATAAATCCTAGCAATTTTAAACCTTTACTTGTTATTATATTGATATGTGAGAGAAAATTTAATTTAGAATCGAAAATAATGCCGAGATCATTAATTTCATTGACAGATGTAAGGGAAATATTATCAATTTTATAATCATAGTCGAGAGGGTGAGTAATTCTAAAAAATCTGATCGACTGACATTTACTAATATTTAAAAAAATTTGGTTAAGTTTACACCAATCATGTAACTTATTTAAGTTAACTTGAATGTGAGAACAATCATCTGTGGTTTTTATGAGTTTGAAGAGTTTCAGATCATCTGCGAAAAGAAATTGTCAGGTTAATAGACGGGATGGCGAGATATTCATTCAAGCCTCGGTGGGAGGGGGTGGCAAGTGGGGGAGACAGTGGGTGTGTTTTAGAGAAGACATTGAGCTAGTTTTTAATCTGACGAAGGGCGGCACTCGCATTGAGTCACGAAACAGACGTGAAACCAAAGAAACAAGGGAGGGTAGTTGACGAAAAGTAGAGTCTCGTGAAATTTAAAGTCAAATAAAACTAGTGTCGGACAGCTGGAGGGGATCGGTGGCGAGTGCAGGTATAGTCAACGAGAAGGGTAGTCTTGTGTAGTTCAGAGTTGAATAAGTTAGTGTTATCACCATGTTTTTTTTATCGGATAACACATTAAAGTAGGAGTCTGGTAAAGATTAGCCCTTTGTTATTGGTATCTTTGTTACAGCTAGGCTTGGTCATAAATAAAAGGTAAACAGTGGTTTAATCATGTTATTTTTGAGTTCCACTATGCGCTGACCGCTGAGATGTTGGATTTATTGTCCTTTGGTAAATCATTCTGAGATGTTAGAATACAATCGAGACTTCACTTAATTCCATTCAGCTCTGTGATAATTATATTTAATTATCTTTAGTAATCTATACTGTTTTTTTTATAAAACAGCTTGAGTTAATTCGATTGGTCTTTAGACCAGCGTTTTCCAACTTGTTTACGCCGGCGAACCGACGGACCAGTAACGCACGAATAAACACTTTTATTTATGTAGTATGTATTTTATTTATTGATTTTTAATCCTATTATTTATTTGGTACACTAGAAATAACAAAGAACTTGTCGTATTTAAAGTAAAGTAATATTTAGTGAAGTCAGTTCAAAATCTCCTGTTGCATCTTTGCTAGAATAATTGATAACCGCGGCTTCAGAGTCGTTTCAGGGAGACGAAGCGCTGCTTGACATCCAACCGGGTTTTATTATTGGCATGGCTGAAAAAATTTTCTCACACGAATCGGTAGTCGAAGATGCGGCCAATGTTTGACTGGCTCTGTAACTAGGGACGGATATTCCACTCGTACTTCTATCGACATTCAAGCTATCCCAATGATTGTATTTTATGTCTGGACACATACAGGGAAGTTTTCCTTTTCTCGGGTATTAAGCGCGCATAAAATGACGTCTTTCGCGAAAGGATTATTAATCCTTTACGAGGATCCTCACTATCGGGGTAAAGGTGATCGAAGTCCTTAATGAATGCCCAATTAATTGTCGGTTTACGTCAGCAGACAATAAAATGTCTTCCAATAGTGGAATCATTTCTGTTGTCCTCTTGTATACGTCTATCCCAAATAGCCAGCCTCTTTTTAAATGCATCCAGTAAATACAATCATCAGAAAATACTTTGAAGGAGGGCACACTGTTTACTTAAGCTATTAGTATTAAATTAAATATTTTAGTGAATTTAAAGGATATTTTTACCTCAACGTAAATTATTCATTTACTATTTTCTTATTATTTATCTATTTCAAATATGTTCTTTCTTGCAATGTCAATACTTTTAATATACAACTGTTTTGTTCCCTAAATATAATAATATATAATCAATACATAAAAATGGCAAGACGAATAGGAAATGAACGAATGCGATAGTGTTAAATTATGAATATCGGAAATTAAATGTTAAGCCGACAAAGCCAAACAAAACACCATGAAATGAATTACTTATTATTCCATAGAACACACGGAACTTTCCATGGAAAAACTAACAAAATTGGTCATAAAATGGATACTATACGACTATATTCTACGGGTACATGCGCATGTAAACAATCGATACCGTTAATGATTGACATAGCCTTTATGCGAAGTTAATTAAACAATGTAATTGTATCCCTTTTGTAGGGTCGCGTTTTGTTGGCATAATGTCGACAAGCAAATGGCCGCTAGCAGTTTGCGCCTGAATGCATGATGCCATTATTGGCAATCCCGCTAAGTCCCCCTGGCGCTTCAGCACTGATAACGTGCTTACACTGTTCGATTTCGGTAACAAAAGCTCCCAATATCTCCGAGGTTGTAATCCAAAGCTCAAGTAATTATCTATTTGCTCTTGAAGCATATAGCCTGGTTATTCGAAATCGCAAGGGTCTACTCGCAGGCGATCCTTCACAAGATAACACGGATTTTTGAAACATGCAGGTATGCACATAGTGTACCTACATAGATTTAATTTTCTCTGTGTGAGTACCACGCGAGAGTCCAAACTGCTCCCAGGTGTCCGGAGCCAGTGACACTTTGGCATCCCTAATTGGCGTATCATGCAAACTTTAAGGAGACGGGAAGGAGATGGTTTGGGAAGTACCTGGCAATTTAGATTTGGTCACTAGAAACGGCCGTGGTCATTTCAAGCAAAGTTTCGTTTCTGAATGGTGGTCTTACTGAAAGGAGTATATTTATACACATTGCATCGATAGCGTGCCAAGAGTTACAAAATAATCCATTTGACTGTTCGTGCGTTAGTAATTTGGATTAGAGTTGAGGTCGTGTGTTTTGTTGAATCGGCTTATTTTAAGATTTGCTTGTTTTTCTCAATGATGGTATTTAATCTTTTAAAGAACTTTACTCACTGCTGGAAAAAAATAAATTATTTACTGATAGCACTTGGCCACAGATTTGACCTACGATGTCATGCACCAAGAAAATTTACTTGAAAAATTAACCCTCGATGTAAAAAAATGGATAAAAATCAACGCTTTAAACTTTAGAACCCATACGTAAATATATACTTCGTAAGCCATTCCCTTTGAATGCTTATTGAAACTTATTCGACTTTAATTCAAAAGAGGGATTGTTTTCTTATTTAACAAGTGTGATAACTTTTAAATAAGAAAAAGTTAAAACCGTAAAAGTTATTTTTCTTTTCTTTTGCATTATTTATATTCATATATTTTTATTTATGTAATTATACATACTCTTGTATTATTTTATGTTATTCATTTTAATGTTATTTCTTTTATTATTTTTCACTTATATTATTGTATTATTTATATGGCAGACAGAGTATTGCACCCAGCGCTCAAATAAAACTTAATTATTATAATTAATACTATAGAATAAGCAAAAATAAACAATAAAAAATATTCAGGTCGTTTATAAAACCTAACTTTGAATATATTGATGTCCCTTCCCTTTGCGGAAAGTATCGTCACGGGAAGGTAAAATACTGCAATGAAAACCAAAAATGAAATCTGCGTCAAAACGCTTTTCGACGTCAAAATTAAAAAATCTCCCTCCTCCCTCCCGAATCGGTGAAAAACGAATCTTCGTTGAATCATGGGACTCAGATATATCGAGTGTAATCTTACATTGAAGGCGATTAAATTATGACCAAAGAGAAGTGAGAGGATATTGTCGCGGTCGTGATTTGGACTCCAGCACCTTCCGTCGTAGGTTGACTAAAACGACACAAACTTAGGATTGTGCATATACTTTCAACAGTGATGTCCTTGCGAAACTTAACTTTGGTTGCGATTTCTATACAACACGTGTTGGTTAGTTATCTTACTTGGGTAGCGCTGGTCTCCGGGACGCAGCAGGACGGCGGGACTGGCATCTGCTGGCCCCGAGTCGACGGCGAGGCCCAGCTGCTCGTGGCGTAGTCAGCGTCCCCGTTCACTCCGCAGCACTTGAGCTGCGAATCAACAAGAACAGACACTGAAAGACCGCTTCACTCTCATCGCAAATTAAGTTCGGGCCAAGAATGAGAAGCGGATGATGCAAAGTTTACATCAATTTTTTTCATAAAAAACTTTTTATAGTGCAGATTAAATAATCTAATTTAAATAAAATAAAATCTTCTCTCTATAGAATAAGTAAAAAATAATACAGAAACGGGTAAGACAACAATACAATCATATCACCCACCGAATTTAATTATTGTTCATTGATTACTTTTTTTTGCAATTAAGAAAAAATGCAAATACCTCAAAATAAAGCATTAAGAACAATACTTAAGCGCAACATATACACACGGGTTAGAGATGTGTTAAGAGAGCTAAATTATATTACGGTGATGCAAAATATATGTTTTAATGCTTACATTATTATAAGGATAATGTCTAAGGAATTCAATGAATACATTATAATTATAAGATACACGGACACGGGGCGAGAAATACAAAATTAATTACATTGTCACCAAGAAAAAAATCAAGCACCCATTAAGCCTGATTCACACCAACGTCCGGTTCCGCTCAGTGCCGATATTGTTCCGCAAGAAAACTTATTGATATGGTATGAATATCAATCAAAGTGGCCAAGACTGTGGCTAAAGACAAATTTGTGTGGCAGTATATCCTTCTGCCCCCCACCCCTTGTGATATTTAACTACTTAGTTAGTTAAATAATTATTTTAAGTGTAAAAAATATTTTTACAACGCAGATTTTTTTTTTAGTAAAAAACCATTTTTTATCACTAAATAATATTTTTAATAATTAATAAAAATATTATTTTTTACTAAAAAATAGTTTTGATAAAAAAAATCTGCAGAAGGATATACTGCCACACAAATTTGTCACTTGGCACATACTCCTAAATAAGTTTAAAACCATATCAATAAGTTTTCTTGCCGAACAATATCGGCACTGAGCGGAACCGGACGTTGGTATGAATCAGGCTTTAACCTGTTAACCGGGGAATTCCTTTTGTAATTACGTAACATAGAACGGGCGCGCATTTTTTTGTAAGGACGTGTGTACAAAACAATAAACAAAAACACAAAAGAAAAAAAAACCCGCACAATAGCGAAGGGCCACTGATTGCATCCGTGTCTTAAAATTGTGTCGGTACGTGTACCGATGACACATATTTGTTGAACGTAAAATACATCGCGTTCGTTCAAAGGGTACAACATATATTTCAAGGACGTATTTATAAGTCCTACCCGTACTCGATACTGTTTACGTTTGACGTATTTATTAGTCATGATCGGTTAACAGGTTAATACCGGGTACCAACGTACCGTACCGGGCCATCCAACTATACAATAAAATTCTACCAGAAATTACTAAAAAAGTCAAATTTCCTTTAATTCAAAAAATAATTAAGGACATTTGTTTGCCATTACCATTAATGTTGGTAAATTACATGTGTAATTTTTGTAATCCAATATTTTTTCAAATTTTTATGTTATGAAAAATATGTTTGCAATAATCGTTTCTGTATACATATTTAATCTTTTACACACAATTGTGTGATCTAACTAAAGATAAACAAATTAAAATACCCACGAAGAACCGAAGATTTGTAATAACGAAGGAATTATTAAAAACGGTAGTAACCAAATACTTATAGGTAGGTAACTAAAAAGATTTTTGCACAATTTTAACGTATGGTGGATCCGGCGCTGCTTAAATGCAACATGTCCACGAATGACAAACAGAATAAGAGAGCTTGTTTTCATGACGGTTTACCAAACTATATTATATTTAATTAGAAAACAGTTTAAAAAAAAAAAAAAATGTGATTTTCATTCATAGAAAAATAATTACTATTATGAGACACACAGGCACGGGACGACAAATGCAAATAAACATTAGGTAGGTATACCTATATGTTAAGTTTTGTACATAAGAGTAATTTCATATCAATTGATGTATTTTATTTAATTTTACAAAAACAGTTATCACAATCAACATTTTGCAAAAGTGATAAATTTTGTCGATAAATTCAGTTTACGTTAAAATAAAACAAATATATCGCGCCTTATCTTCCCACACCATAGGCTATGGTTGCGTGGCACACTCCCCCGAGCCAGAGGCAGTTAATTAAGCCAGTAAGTCGCCCCAGAAGCACCAACATTGGAAAGTTAGTTCTACAACTTAATAACAAGCATCAGAAGCCTGGACGGTTGTTTGTTGGTTGCTTTTAGAGCTATTTATATTCCAACCAAATTATCATATCGCATAGTGCAACAATTAGTAGTTTATCAGTTTGCAACCAATTTTTGATACAACATTGTTTGTAACAAAAATTGGTTGTAAAAATAGTTAATTTATAATACATTTTTTGAGAATATTGCGGTTTGTAGAAATAAAAAATAGTCATAGATGATCGTGAAGTAAGTATTACAGTTGATGTGCAAGTCGCTTGGCGTTGGCCCTAGGGGTGGGGATAACATGTTCGAAACACAATTAATGCAGAATAATAATAATTAAAGAGGAATTCCAAAGTAAAAAAACGTTTAATTTACGAGATACACGGACACGGAACGACAAATGCAAAACTAATTAGATTTCCAACAATCTCTCATGTATCGGGCCGTCGAAATACACCATTCCAACAGAATTTACTGCAGCAGACAATTTATATATTTAAGTTTTTACATTAGAACACAATTTATTTTCACACACAATTTCTTATGTAATTTATATTTGTACCTTGTTCCAGAGCAAAAAAAAAAACAAATTACAACATTTGGAATAAGAAGCAGTGTTTGTTAATTTCATCTTTGCCCAAAATCTTTCTCTTCTTCTTCCGTTTTTCATCAGTTTTACAAAATTCTTTCAAGGTTTTGTGCGATATGACATCTAGGGAAAAGCAATGCACATTAAACTTTGGCGTAACGAAAACCACAGGTTTAGAAACAGAATTTCCAAAACCTTCCAGATATCACTTAATATCATTTAAACCCTTTTGTTCAGAAACTTTAAAACCTCTGACACTTTTTTTTTTTAATGGGAAGTTAAATGTCAACGTGAGCGTATCTCCGAGTTCAGAGGACGTACTTTAATTAGAGGTTGTAAATTACAAACTTTGCGTAGAACTTCAACAAATCATGGTAGAATACCATCAATTCAACAACTGATTCCACATAAAATGTCAACGTGAGCGTATCTCCGAGTTCAAGAGGATACAGGTTACAAATTATTTCTACTTCAATAAATCATGGTGTTTTTGTCCATACTCTACGTATGTATAAAATCATTTTGTCCACGTACGTATGTTCGAATGGAAATAACTTTTTTTAAATTTTTTACCAGAACTGTTGTTGTACGTGTTGATGTACATGTATATGGAAATAAAAATAATCTGACAATTAATAACAACTATAGGTTTATTATATATTTTACGAGACGACAATTTTTATTCTATATTTAAAAATAAAATTCCAAGGAATTGTAATCTTAAACACCTCACAACATCAACATTTTCGACAATTATGACTCTCCCTTGATTTTTCACTGCTCACGGCTATCTATGAAAATAAGGTGGATTAAAGCAACTAATATTTTTTGATTCTGTAGAAACGAAATTTCTCAGTTTTCATCTCGGCATTTCACGTTACGACTGGAATGTTCCACGGGTATCAACTGGTACAATATTATGAACTCCGAATTCTATCGTTTCGAATCACTGCAACTCTAAAGTTTCACGCTGTAAGTATAACCCCCGAAACTGCTAGTTAACTCAACCCAGAGTGAATCATGTCATAAATTACACTCAACTACCTACTGTACTGATTACTGCCTAGAGTGCCTAGGAAACAATTGTATTTTGTCTTGTCAGAATCCTGTTCATATCGGTCGCAATTGTTTTAGATTATTTTAAGCATGTGAATATTATTGAATATATATATAATATCCAAATAAAAACAATTATCATTAATAAATAGAACACATAAGCTTTGTCTATAACCACTTTATTATTTAATATTACGTCTACCGGTTTCGGAAGTACCCTTCCATCATCAGGACAATATTAAAATTAATATAAAATAGGTACGAAATGCTGAGATAAATATACATATTTAGGAGTTGGAATGCGAAGGAGAAGGGGTGATTGAGGGGATTATGGGAATAACCGAGCGGTTTACTGGAAATATATCTAGGATAGGACTATAAGATACATTAATTTGATTATTCAAAATATTGCATTTACTATTTAATGATTTTCTAATTTCTAATGCTTCTAAGTTATCTAATTTTTTCCCTTCATTACAACTGTGAAAAATTTGAACCCCTGTATCCCTATTAAAATTATGATCCGTAGCAAGGAGATGATTGGCGAACTCTGAAAAATTATTGTTTTTTAAGCATCTCAGATGTTCAGTGATTCTAATATAAACATTTGGAGATATCTCCTTCCCATTTCTCATTTTCATTCCAACTCCTAAATATGTGTATATATCTCAGCATTTTGTATTTTATGTTAATTTTAATATTGTCCTGATGATGGAAGGGTACTTCCGAAACCGGTAGACGTAATATTGAATAATAAAGTGGTTATAAACAAAGTGTATGTGTTTTATTTATAAATATGGCAAGCCACAAAGTAAATGCTTTTTACGAATATGTAATTATTATTAACCTTATAAATGATCACTGTACGTATTTCCTAAAAATTGTATTTCAATATTCAATATTTTTTTATTATTGATGATAATATTTAAATTGCTAATGAAATTCAAAATATTGTTCTAACACATAACTGTCAATTTAGTTTTAGACGCCAAAAGCCTACTTATCAATACCCCCAATTTAAATCATAGAAAGTATTTTGGAAAAGTCTAATTCCAACCCCGCAATAGGAAAAAAATTATACCAACTTATAAAAAATGGCGTGGAAACGAATCATTTTATTTCAAAAAATACTTACTTTAAAAAATAAATAAATAATTATCTTCCCACGGGATCATCGTTAAGTCAACTTCTAACAGAGATATTCGTGAATTATGTCGAAAACATAATTCTCCAATCTCCTTTAGCCAAACACATAATTAAAACACCATTAACGTCGATTCATTAAGGCGGAAGGTAAAATAATTTTTTTGGAACTTACAATCGGTAGAAGCAATAATATACAGACGTTCGATATATTAGGAAGCCAACATTTAACGACCCAACAATTCATGCAAATTCAACTCACCCTTGGTCCCATAAACTATCAGCTTACTATTCAATGGTTCGTAGACTCACTAACATTCCTTTAAACAAAAAAGCGTATGAAGAAGAAAAAAACAATAAAAAAGCGTAGTTAATAACGGCTATGGGGCAAATGACATCGATAAAATTATAAAAAAATAAAAGTTAAGAAAATAAATCAATTTAATATATCCTACCCAAAATACTAAAACAAAGAAATTTGCATGTTTTGAATTTTTCGGTCCAACGTCTCTGAAAATAGAAAAAAAGGTGGTATAAATATAGCTTTTCGGACTAACGATAGCATCAGAACTAACCTCGAAAACTAAAAAAGTAGAATACCTTTGCTTCAAAACAGTGAATAAATCAGTTGTGAATTAAAATGCAGCCACACAGAATGTCATGCAACATACATTGGACAGACTGGAAGGGCTTTTTCAACTAGATTCATAGAGCATATGCGTCGCTACAAAAATACTAATATGGATTCTAAATCTGCAGCCCATCTCTTAAAGAAAAACTACGTCCCGCTTGCCAATAACGAGCCAGCAAAATAATAAAGTATCAAAATATAACATTGATCTATACTCCGATTTAAAAATCTCATCTCCACTCCTTATGTTATATGTTCAAGAAAACAAAATAATAAAACGCTAAACAATATAATTTGGTGAAATAGTTCAGTAAATAATCAAGAAAGGTACTCAACAACTAGATTCACACAATTCGTGTCATAAACGGCGGGGAAAACTAATGGAAAGTCACATTAAACGATTAAGAAAAACCTGCATTTAAAAGCAACAGTTTGTAATCACTAAATGGGGGAACACAGATTTTAAAGTTAAGTACCTCACATAACAAGAAATTCAAGATAATTTGTTTTTAACTAAAAAACAAAAAATACGAGTAAGTCGTTTCCAAGTGGATTTACCCCAATTTTAAAATAGCCGAAACAGCTGTCACTAAAAATACAAACTAAAACTAGCATAACTAAATAATGATCATATTAAATTCAGTTTAAAAAAAAGAGTTTTACAAATTAAACACCAAAACTATAAATAAATATAGGTTTTAGATTCTAATTTAGACTTACCACAGTACGTAAATCGATAGAGTAATTAATTTTTGTTAGGAAAGGGTAAGGAATGTGTTTTACTTATTCTATGGCTTATATTCTAAGCTATTATTATCTATCTTTGATTTCGTAAGACTTCTTCAAAAATTTGGTGGCTAATATGGAGGACCGAGAAAGTCCACCAAAAATCACACTTTGTTAAAAAAGAAGCACTTTTGTGTTTACTTAACTAAGTTACCTCAGCCCTGTTCTGAGATAAACAATAAAGAGTATAATTTCAATTTCCAATCAATCATATTATTGTGTAGTTTATTTTATATTCTTCGTCAAAGTCGTACCGTTGTGAGTTATATTGCCGATAGCAAATAGACAACTCAACCTAAGTAATGACCCTACGGGGGAGGGGGGAGGTAGGCAGTCGGGAAGCTCTACTACGTCTTGTTGCCGGGGGATAAACAAAAATAAATGCAAGAGATATTTTCCTCTTCACTAAAATCCAATAAAATAACTGACTCGATAGCATTTCTTCTGAGAAAAAAAAAAAATATTTAGGAGAAAACAATATTTAACATTAAGATAGATTATTCACCTGCATCCTATTTTTTTCCCACAAAACACTCGAGTTTTGTTTTGTATTATTTTATTTACGAGTACAAACATTTTAATGAAATAAGTCGCACATATATTTTACTAAATTAACTTAACGAACATATTAATCGATTTGATAACAGGTAAAACTGTCATCCTGAGTTCCAAATTTTCATACTCGTAGGTACGCACTCAAAAAGGAAATTATTTATAGGTCGTTATGTTCACGTTAACCTTCTCTCTCTGTGGTCTACGATATAAATTATAAAAAAATAACGGTTTTTATTTTGTTCAAAGTTCTGTCGAAAGAAACGTATTACGTTACGCATCCGTAGAAAACATCGAATTTTCAGAATATAGCAGATAGATTAATATTGAAAAATACAAAGCCAAGCTTTGACTTCTGCTTGGTAATATCCAATTTCGCAATACCTGAAATGCAGGATCAAAATGATTTTTACAAATCAATAGTTCACAATGCAACGAGGGATTCCGCATTTAATCGGATTGAAATAAAATCTATTCAATTTGTCGGGCTCACTTCGGTTACTGCATAATATTATATTATGATTCCTAGTCGAGCGTCATCTTAGAGTAACAATATAAAGAGACCGTACTAATTTGTGACAAATCGTTGACAAACTCGCAAAATATAGCTCTCTCTTTATGCTCGGTTCTATACGCATATGAGAAAAAGAGACAAACAATTGTTGAAACCAATACACGATTTGGGGCGTGCTGAATACCATGTCCGCAATATTTGATCTGTACGAGCTTCATTCTGGTTTGGAGTGTCAGGCGAACGGACTGTCAAAAGTGCGTAAATAGTTAAAAACTTGAGTTATTTTTTTGTACGATATCTAGCAAAACATCATGGCCATATGTGCTATACTTGGTTGCTTCAATCGAAGTACAAAAGGACCAAAAACAAACAGTTTTCACACGTATGTACCATAAAAATCGTCTTTTTTAGTTAGATCTCAAATATTTAACATTCTAACCTACAAAACAACTAGTAACTTACACCAATATGTAATTAATCTTTGGACTATTCGTTCCAATATAATAAACTTCCGTTTGAAATGAGTTTTAGTGGATTCGTAATATTTTTAACTTAGAGATATTTACTAGCTGTCACATAAGAAACCATTACAAGGGGGAATACCCATATTGTACGGCTTCTTAAAGTATCCCGGTCTCTTTCTTTCTCATGATACTAACGCAAAATTGTTCGCGAACAGATAAAGACGGAATAATGTTTATCTTTACGGTTTTCTTCGCATCCGATTGGCTGGAAGCATATACGTCATACCTCCCTTGGTCAATCCTTGGTCAAAAAGTGCGGACAAAATTTCGCAATGTTAGGTCTCTACGTTACTCTAAGAGCGTCATACTATTTGACCACGGAGGTCGTCATTGGTTTTGATGCGAAGTTTTTTCAGAGATGCTTGTATTGAAATAACATTATCTGAAGTTTTGTTTTCTGATTTCTTATCGACACATTAAATCATACAACACGATAAATCGCATCAAACTACAAGCGTTCATGATACACTTATATACAATAATAATGGCCTACACACATGCGAGTAGTATTGCAATGAGTTGCCTGACGAGGTCGAATGGGCCGGGCCAGTGCAGAATAATCTGATAAGTAGGATATGCTTGAAAGCTATTTTACAACCTGTAAGAGTGGGGTGTTGCGTTCTCCATATAGAGAAAATGAAGTGTCTAATTTTTAAACGGCTGAAATCTCATAAAATTTTAAAAACCCAAGACGTTGAAAATCGTTATTAGCTCTCTCAAATGGCCTTAGGTTTTAAGCCGTAACATTTACTAATTAAGCAGATTTGGTCGATGTGAAAAGTTCTGTGGCATTTAGGTGAAGAGGTATATGTCACGAAATATCCTAAAATGAGTTAAGTATGCAGTTCTACTTTAAAAAGTCCAAGGAAGGTCGGGTAAAAAGATACACCTCCGACATTAAATTTTGTGCATTTATAATTTATACATATAAAGTACGCAATGTTTTATTTTGAGAAATAAAGATGGTGAGAAATTAACTCCCCCCGCGCCCCCTTAACAATTAGAGAATTGTGACATATACCTCTTCACCTAAATGCCACAGAGCCTGTTTGTTTGCGATGTGCGTTCGTGCTCGGGAGTGCTAAACAAATAGTTGATATTTTCTTTAAAACTTTGTCTATTTGTTTTTGCCAATTTATCTACAGCCCATTCTTAAAAATATGAAAAGTTTCGGAAACTTTCCTTAATTCTGCACAGATGGAGTTACTTAGTTGGCTTAGTGAACTCGACGCACCCCTTAAGTCATGCGAGGATAAATTTGGGCCGATAGAGTGAGGTCGTCAATTCACAAAATGAGGATCGAATCAGTTCAAATGAAACTAGTCCGAGCATTGTCTTATAGAGCTGGATTGTCCACTTTGCTTGACGACTATCAGAAGCGTTTGGAATATTTTAAAATGGAAACATTGAAAGAACGTCGAGACAAAAATGACGTCAAATTTCTTAACAAAATTATAAATAACCACGTGGAATCTTCCCTTTTATCCACAATTAAATTTAATACTAATCCCCGTCATTTAAGAAACCCCGAAACTTTTTACATTCCTTTCAAAAAAACTAATTTAACCTTCTCCCAACCTCTTATGCGAATGTGTCGACTGTATAACATCCACTGTAGTGGCAAGATTAACGAACATGGTATGATCAACGAAATTGATATTTTCTCCAACTCACCTTTTAGGTTTAATCAAATCTTAAATACTATTTTTACTTAAAACATAAAACAGGAAAAGGTACACACATATACAACTTATTAAGGTAATTTTATGTGTTTTGTTTTTTTTCCTAAATTTAAACTTGTGTTGATATTTCTTTTTATAAACGGTTGTTTTCTTTATTTTTCTATTGTTTTTATTAGTTTAATACAGTGTATTTCTAATTGCATGATGTGAACATTTTGGAAATGGATTGATGACCTACCATTTATTTTGTATCTGTCAGTATGTATGTAATGTTGTCACTCTGTCAAATGTTCCAAATAAATAAATAAATATCTGATGGCACTCATAACGTCAGATTCGTTAAATTCACCTAAATCGACGTTCGAAGCTTCTTTGGTATTCCATGCGGCCGAATTATTAATATTAATGTTTTAGTGAAAGGTATTTACTGTAGAGCGTCGTTTCTGAACCTTATGGCACCACGACCCTTTGAAAGCCAAAAAATTGTGTAAAAAACTTACAGTTTTGTAATTCGGTAGTTTGTTTTATATTTTTGAATGGTGAATCTATATTTATTTTTACCAATTACTGCACTTTTTCAATGGCCAATCAAACAAATATAATTTAAAAAATGCTTTTAATTTTAGAAAAGGGGTGATATTGTTACCCCTTAGTTTGTTTTTTCTTCATTAAATCGAAAAAACTAAATCTATCAAATAGTTAACATTAGATAAATATTTTATATATGTAGTCGCAACCCACCCGACTTCACTAAACTGGAAACCTCCGTGATTAAAAAAATGAAATGAAATCGCCACTCGCTGAATAAAGTAATTCAACGAACGTTGGAATATTACGTCGATCGATTATTTATGTAGGTACTACAATACAATAGTGGATTAACTGCTACCCTGTTGAAAGTCTGCCCAGCACGAGATGAAAATAGGGGTTGAATATTTAGGGCAAGGCCCTAAATGAAAATTAAAAAGGTATATACTACAATATACAACCAGTCATCAAAACTGCAAACCAATTCGATGTTGTTTTAATTTGCACACAAAATGTCTCACCATAAAAGTGTTAAATTATGGTGATATTTAAGAACGACATTAAATAATAGTTTAATATTATTTAATAGAACATTTAGGTCGACAGTAAGTTTACAAGTGACAGGGAGCGGAAAATGATACAGAAACAATAAAAGGTTATCAAGTTATATACACTCATAGACATAAAACATTTCCATGCGGATTATTGGACAGAGAGATTCAATAACTGGCGAAATTCAATATGTTTTAGAGTATTTAATAAACTCGAAAACCTGATATTTGTAACAAATGTCCACCCGTGTTATTTGCATGTGGTTTAAAATCAACAGAATGCATGAAAGTAAAAAGGCTAACGTCAGGATCGGAGTTCATATTGCATTTCAAATAAAACTCTCTCGGAGCGTCGGAGTCAATATTGCCCGGTATTTAGTTCGTGGAATTACCTTTTAATCGCTTATCACTGTCAATTTGTTTTACTACCCGGCTTCACCCGTGATGTTAAATCTTATATAATTTAACTTCGAATCCTCAATCCTCATATTTTTGATAATAATAACAGTGATTTTTGAGTGCGTTTCACACTTAATTACCCAACCTAACATAGAAAATATTAAATAACAGATATGTAAATTAAAAGTATCTAAAATCATGATCGTTATCATAAACATAAAAAAATGTTCAGATATGGGTAAAACAGTGAATGTGCTCATCAACAGATTAAAAAATAATTTACTGGACGCTAAGGGTGTAAAAATCCAGATGAAAAGTATTTATAAATATGAAAAAAATTGTTAAAGCAAAGAAAAGGAAATAATATTAAAGACAGTTGACGTTTTGGTACTTAAAAACGTCTAAATGAAAGCAGTGTGAATACAATAATAATAATTAGATTGGGATAATTTGTATAGCGCCGTTTTTTTGAAAAATAACCTCAAGGGCGCTGTACAGATCTTGATTTCTGGTTAATATAACTATTTTAATCAAGTACAGCGAAAGTTTACAGGAACATGCTTACCTGGCAGGTCACGTCAGATAGACACAATCACTTCACTAACTTAAAATTATAGCTAATATTTATTAAAAAAAAAATACAAAAAAAAACATTTTCGAGAGCAAATTTAAAAACGAACTTTCTAAATTTGTGGTGTAGTCCAGGATTTGGTTAAAATTTGTAAATCTTAAAGTAATTCGTCGTTCAGTAAGGAACAGATTAAGGATATGAGAGTCTATAAAGGTAAGTTTTTTTAGTTTGAACCGAAATTATATCGGGCTCGTTATACATCTTAGTTCCGATACTCCTGCAGCGCGATCTCCAAACATAGTATTTAACTATCAGCCTTCCGATAGCCGATGAGTGTTTTCTGGAACGCATAGTTCGGCGATGTACGGTGGCGACATTTCGTTTATGGATTTCATCGCCATCCAGCACAACTTGTACTGGACTCTTTCAGTGCACTTGAGCCAGTGAAGGTTCCAGAAGGTGCTCTGAAATATGCGAATATTTAGATACCCCGGTGATAACCCTTGCAAGTAACAAGTAACCAAGAACAAGAAAATATTGTTTGACAATAAGTATATGGTTTTTAGTAGACAATAAGGATATTGAATTGCAAGGATTCAAGTAAGGAGAAAACAGAAACTAATCAAATCAAAACAGCTTTACATTTTATTTCTACGTACATGAAGATATGTTTTATACGTGAGATTTTCTTTAATTTTTGGTTTTTAAGATCGGTGTGAACTCTGCTAAATTCTGTATGTTGACAAGATTTGGGGAACCTCATTCCAGATGACTCAGCCGGATCCAAAAGATACGAAAAGCACGATCATAGCAGACGGGTTTATTTGATCGAGATAGTTCAACTAATCGAGTAACAGTATCAATTGTATCTTATAGAACAATGGGTGGAAAGCGTCTGTGACGTCGCTCAGGCCAACGTGAGTTGCGACCAGTAGCGGTACCTTCACCCTACGTCCTAGTGAAACTCGGACCGTTACAACTTCTAAACTTCTAAATTTATAATTATTTATGAAAATGCTAAAATCTTACTTGTTAGAGGGACAATATTAGAATCAGAAAAAATAATCTTTGAATATTCCACACGTTTTTAACAGCATCCTCATTTGTGAAAATACCCCATTGAGGAGTATTGCAACCTAATGGAATTGATAAAACAAAATCTTAATTGCACATGGTAGATAGCAAGGTTGCAAACTGAAATACGTTGCGCCTTGACAATTTGCTGTAGTGAAAGTTGTGCAAATTTCATAACGCCAAAGATCACTTTTTTAGTTTTCACAGCACTTTTTGTTGTTGTTAAAACAAGGAATTACTACCCAGCTTCGCTTGAATTCTGACATTCTTTTTTTCTCATTGGACAATACAAAAATAAAGAAAAACACCGTATTTTCTGATTTTTTATAAATATTTTAAATATTTAAACCTCCATAGCTCATTATTAAATGACAATGCGAAATGAAAATACATAAATTTCAAGATGACACAGTTCATTGTTTCGCTACTTCGTGTTCAGATAATCATTGCTTATTGCTAAGATAAGTTCAATTATGCTCTACAGGACATAATAACTGATCATACCAATAACTTAATCAACGTTTACAAGGCGTATTATATATCACGTTTTGAAACATTATATTATGTTTTTTAATACATTTGGTACATTTTAATAAGTATGTAAAACAAGGTAATTGATAAAAAAGCAGAAACCAAAACAACCCATAAAGCAAAGACTGCGCTTGGATATTATTGAGATTTTATCGCATTTTTATCGTTTTTTTGATAAAGTTGTTTGGATGAGTGTAAATACATTTTAGGCATTGAATATTATATGAGTAGATCTAGCTTAGGTTCAAAATATGAATTACTTCAAACAATCGATTGGAACGATTAGACAGATTGGAATGGCAGATTAATAATTGATTCACATGTGAGTTAGGTATAACTTACCGTTTTCTCACTAAAATGTATTTGATTGCTCTCTCGTTTCTTTAGTATATTACCAAATTGTTAGATCGTTTGCACCAAAACAACGAAGATCCTTCAAAACACATCGTCAAATGATTACGACATTATCGCCCATACAGAGTCGTGGCTCACTAAAGGCATTAGAGACGCACCGGGGATAAAGCAATGTCCTTCGCCCCTTTATCCTAATCCTATGTCCCCTCCACCGACATGGTGAAACTAACTGATATAATACTTTCGCCTTTCCGGCGTCGATATATCAATGTATCTCTTCATATATTATATGTCCACTGGTTCAGAATTCAATAAAAGCATTTCAATAACATATCGTAATTAAATGGGGAAATTAATAGTTGCTTAACTATTTACCTAAGTATTTAACTTTCTGAAGAACCTGAATATTTAAAAAAAATGAGGAATGTATGAAACATGAATCAATGGTTATTACTAAGTCAAAGAATAGAGACAAAAAAATGTTACAATGGAGGAAATAGAAAAAAAGATTGACCGTGTTAGTATCGATGTTTCCGGAATAAGATTTTTTTAACAAGCGTCGGCAATAGTTGCCTTCAAGAACCTTGCGGGAATAAAAATCAGGCAGTAAAAAATTATCTCAAAATCGGGTAGAAATATAATTTTGATGCACCAAACCCAACAATCCCAGACTAAAAACGATTACTCTTTCGGTAGAATAAACGTCAGAAGAAATGGTGTCCAAAATCGAATTCAATGTGCGTTTATAGATGCAGTCGAATCAAAAGTTAACTTGACGTAACCACAAGGCATAATAATGCAGAAACGAAAAGGCATGACTCAGTCAAAGAATTGCCTAGAACAACAAGCATCGATCGAATCTCATCAGTCTTCACCATACTTCATTTATTTGGAACCTATTGACCAGTGTAGGGACACTTCAACCATTAATTCGCACACTAAACTACAAGAAAGCCGGTCATAATAAAGTCCGCTGATATCTTTCTACGCTTAATTGCTGAATGTCTACAAACGTAGAAACAACTACAAAAGTTTTCAATTCAAATGTGTTTTAACGGTTGTAAAATTAAATGATTGTTACCCAACCTAAAAAATCACATTCACAACAAAAAATGCTTAAATTAATATTAAATACACAAACTATATAGGCTGCTATGAAAAATCTTCAATTTACGAAAAAATGCATAAGTCTATCTAAAATATTGTATCCAGATGTCGAACAGACTATCAAGAAATCCGAAACATTTTTGAAATTATATAAATTCTCTTGAATAAAATAATGGATATCCCAGGTCCGAGATTTGGTAAGTGTATATGAATAAAACAATGTTTTTAAATATACCAATGTAACTGATATATCGACATGTCACATGACGCTTGATGATGTAAGTAAAAATATCAACACCATAAATTTATTGTAAGAAGGGATAAGGCTCTGACAACATTCCACCGGTATTAACAATGGAATGTGCTCAGTCTATGGCAACTCTTCTTCGACATACATATAATATATGTTATATTTGATGTCACTCCTGACGGGAACATTTCCTAGTCTATGAAAACTTTGTCACTTAACACCTATCTCAATCGGGAACAAAAGCTGTGTTTTGAATGATGGACCGATTGGTATAATGTCTACCATTCCGGCCGGCCGACCACGACCAATCTTCTACTCTATATTTCCTTGCTAGCGGTTCCCACAATATAATGTGTGTAGGATTTTCTCATAAGAACAACATAAGTTAAGAAAATCAACGACCTACAATAATTTACCGTTTGATTGGTCTAATTGACCCGCTACCGGCACTGTATCTGTGTGTGCGTCTTGAACATATCCAAAGCTTTTTTGAATACCGCACAAGAGTCCCAACTACTCCCAACCGCCTGGAGCCAGTGGGACTATGGCATCCCTAATTGGGGAAGAGGAAGGTAGGGAAGTACCTGGCTATCCAGATGTGGTCATTAAATACGGCTGTAATATGTACATAGATATGCATACCTGCTCAAGTTTTAATCTATCTTTATGTCTTGTGTTCATACTCGTACTGCTCTATTTGTATGGCCGTCTTATTTTTCTTATAAATCTCACAAAACATGTTATTACTAAACATCTAAATCTCCATAAGCCATTTAAACAATGTTTCCAAGCAGCCTTAATTCACTGATAATAACTAGAAGATAAGAACAGTTCCATGTATCGCCATTGGGTAAGACGGGGCATTTCGCTAGTGTCGTCCGCTGAACCCAATATGTATTACCTTTAAGTATTGCATTGAGTTTTTATTATATCAAGTTCACTTCCAGCACTTATAATTACCATCACTAGATATTTTCTCTGCATCGCAGACCTACACGCGAATATATATTGTATTCGATGCAAGTCATGAGCGTAGGAATCCGTTCCTATGGGCGATGCGCCACTGCTCGGGCAGCATTCCATGGCTAAGAGTGACACCGATAGCGGCAATGCACAGAAGGTTGCTAAAAGTTCCGCTTCAATCGGATTTACCTGCTGCCCCAAGGGGGAGAGGGGAGAGTGCTCGAAACGACACCCCAACTAGAAATATGTCAAAGGCTTTGGGTAGAACAAAGACCTGTCTGGAACAAAACTGCCACTGACAGGAATCAAAGGGGTTAAAATATGTCAATCAAAATAAATATGCCAATATATGATCGTAGACTACGAATCAAGAGGTCACGGGTTAATTAACACGAATTAATGAAGTAAATAAATTTTTACTTCATTAATTCGTGTTATGTCACAATTAACTAATATAAAATAATGTATAGTATATTTTCGGCACGTTCCAGAGTGACAGATAATCTCAGAACCGCCTTGGTGAAAGACCACCATTCACAATCGAAACGTTGCTTGCGATGACTTTTCTCGTGATTGATGATCAGATCTGAAGAGCCAGGTACTTCCCAACCTTTATTTATGTGCAATGATGGAGGACTTAGCTATCAGAGGAATTGAACCCAAATTCAATAGAAGCACAAATCCGACGCGTTTATCCACGTGTTGTTTTATTTTAGCTTCCTCGGTTCCCATGAAAGCATGCATGTACAAGTAAGTCTAGTATCGTGATCTTCACTCGCAAGGGCTGGATTTACGAGTATGCTATGCCGATGCTGAGCACTTAGCACGGCTAACGGATGACCGTCGGAACCGGAAAGTGCCCTAGCACGGGCTGCAGACCTGAAGACAGACGCGAACACAGCGGCTGGCCAACAGTTAATAATTGACTAAACTGGACACGTTTGAGGGAACCCATTTAAAGTCCTTAGCTGGAAGTCATGAAGTTTTTTCACAATGTGATTTTAATAAACAATTTATTCATTTCTACAGTAAAATTATTACCATCTAATCAAAATACTAATCAATATTTGTATGCAAACTGACTATCCTCTCTTCATGCTTTTTAGGAGTTTTTATTACGTGGATCGTTATATTAACAAGATTTTTATTATTTATCGTCACTGGATTATTCTATCTTCCTGCCTGTAGGACCAACCTGCCAATGGTTCTGCCGGTGGGGAGAAGTATTTTGCTCCTGAACAAAATCTCTTCCGATATCGACTTATTTCATGTCAGTGAGGAGAGATTCAGAAGTGAAATCCTATTGATTCTTGAAAGAGTTTCTCCTCATTGACCTGATCATCACCACTGCCTGAAATTTTATTTTTTTGAAATTTTATTTTTTGTTACTATAATTTGTATTTATTTTGTGAAAAAATTAACTTATTTCTTATATGCATTAAATTCAAAAAATTGTCATGTATAAGAAATTTAATAAAAATATTATTATTATTATTAATTTTCTCTAAAGTGAGGCCTTGTTTTTTAGACAGGAATACGAGTCCTAATCATCACCTTATCAAAATTTCTGGTACTTTAGATAAAATATGAAACTCCTCCTACGAGTATGCTTTATTTGGAACCTACAAACATGTTTAATCACACGTATTGTGACATCTTATTCAGGGCTGCGAAAATTGAGATCTGTTTATTGGGGGGTTTTCGCAAAGTCGCACTTGCGATTCGCGCAGGGTCAGCAGTTGAGTACAGTGAAGGTATCCGCGGGCCCAGCTTCGGAAAGGCTGACTGAACTCGGAATTCGATTCTCCGGGGGAAGATTTAAGATCCTTCGAGTCGTAATGCAGCAGTTTAATTAATTTGATTGTTTGCCTGACTCATAACTGAAATCAACCGTGATGCTGTTCAACCTCCGGAAAATAAGAAAATAAAACATTGAAAAAAATCATTACCAAAAAAAAACAATTTAAAAATTCTAATTCTTTGAGTTAACAACTTAATAACAACGTGATATTTACAGGGGCAATTTGAACAAGATGGTTATTTTGAACGGGCTGTGCGGTTGGTTTCTAAAAACGGATCAAGTAATGCTTATTTAATTAATTGTTGATAAAATAATGACTGTCAAACATTGTCAAGTTACTTGATCAAACTATCCGTATTTAAAAAAAAAACGATTTTCATCTCAACACCATACAATTTCACTATTTTATTACAATTGCATTAATATTTTATTGCTAACACGTGTACTAGTAATGAATGACTTTGACATTTGCCTTAAAAAAAACTCAATTTTATTTATTTGAAAATGTTTACCCCGGTTAGTAGCGAAGTGTACAAATGCGTCGGGTTCCCTCCCAAGCGTCGTGGGTTCAATTCTTCTCCTAGCTAAGTGGTACATCACTGTACAAGGAAAGTTTAATATCATGGTATTAGGAGTTTTTAAAAATATTTATTATTGGTAACCCGGAAATGTTTGTCTTTGTTAAAAAAGGGGGAAAAAAAGAGTTCCATGTATATTATAATATCGAATGTAATATTATTAATAGAATTTATAAATTGTATGTCATTACTGGGTTACCTTATTGAGTACTACTCGACGGTATGGCCTCGTAATGACTATTTGTAGAAACGTCGGGATTGAACCCGCGATCTCCGGAGCTCGTCGGACACCGTTCCACACCACTAGGTCCGTCCACTGCTCCCGGCATCAGTTCCAGCGGCAGATAGTCAATTAGATTTGATCGTCGTACATGATCATTAGTTATAACATTACGCAGCCGTGCCCCAATTGAAAAAAATACATCTCAGTAATCGTATCCAACGCCGATAACGTATTGTCACATGGCATAGCATTTTCACATGACATGATACACAATAATGACAGTTCACCCCATAAGTTGTACCCTTGATAAGCCTACGACACCAAGTTGTACCCGCACTACCGCACCAAGTTGTACTACCGCATCGAGTTGTACCCTTGATAAACCTTTGACACCAAGTTGTACCCGCATTACCGCACCAAGTTGTACTACCGCATCGAGTTGTACCCTTGATAAACCTTTGACACCAAGTTGTACCCGCATTACCGCACCAAGTTGTACTACCGCACCGAGTTGGACCCTTGATAAGCCTACCACACCAAGTTGTACCCGCATTACTGCACCAAGTTTACTCTTTTTCTTTGGATAAAAAACCTTACGAAAGATTCATCATACTATAGAGTAGTCTTTCTTAAAGTGGGCGATAACGCCCCCTTGTGAGCGCTGGAAGCTTTCAAGGGAGTAGTAGAAGGCTCAAAGAAAAATTAGGGGCGTTAAAGAAATCTAGAGGTGCGACGGCAGAAAATTCTATCCATAAAAATCCGACGGAATCTAGATACGACACCACTTAAGATGGTGAATTTATCACTCGAATGCTTGGAGTCCCGTATGCACGGTTAAATTTATGTCGCTTACGCATGTAATAATGTGGTTGCAGCTTTATATTTCATGCACGTAGTCCATGGTTAAGTTGACTAAGTAAAATTGTCTGTGATTTCTGTTTTTTTTTTCATTATAAAATTTTTCAGTCGATCGCGGCGATCCCATCCATTTTTTTCAAAAGTAAAATATCGAAGAACACACAAAAACGTGACTAACCTCTCCAGTTGTCAAAAACAAACCACTGATCCAAAATGGTTGATAATACTAACATATGATAAACATATGCGTACCAACATAACAAAAAAAACGATAATCGAATGTACACAGCCCGCGAAAATCCAAAATTCACCTTTTCTTTTGAACAGGCTATGTACATAGTTTATCTTGAAAAATTATTGTGGTAAAAGATATTGGCCAAAGTTGGGTGAACTTGATATGTCTTCCTGTCTGGATTTGACTAATGGCACTGTAATTGTTCGCGAGAAATTACTTGGCATGTGCATGTACCGAAGAATCTGTGTAAATAATGTAGCTAAAAGTGCGTATATTTTTTCACCGGAATTGACATGTTCAATGCTCAGGCTATCATAACCGGGAGATTTTCCAGCCTTTTCGTATTTCTTTAACAGCCGTTTAAACTATATCTTCGGTAACGATAACGTTCTTGCCATCATCTTGGCATGGTTTTTTGTTAAATTTGGATCCGTTTGTCCCAAAATTTTTGCGCAGTTAGAGATGAAAATGTTTGCAATCTTCTCTGCGTCCGATTCCCCATTAATATGGGTGGATATCTGAGCTTACGCCACCTACCGAGAGAACGCCAGGAACAAAGTGTGGGCCGGCCACATAACCAGAAACATCTCAACAGTTGCAAATGACGACACAAACGTTGACTCACCGTAAACTGCACGTAGTCCATGTTCTGCGTGAAGATCCTGTTGAGCTGGCTGTTGGTGCTCTCGCGGCCATATTTCTCCCGGAGTTCTAGCAGCAGTCGGGTGGCCGTGTCCTGAGGCGGGCACCACCTGCATGGTTGCTATGGTAACGGTTACGCAGGCGATGGTGAAGGCGACCGCCAGGAGGCTGCAGGTGACCTGGAGAGCACACAAATAACTTGAGCTTGCTTCTGTGTCCATATCAACTGTTTATAGTGAGGTATTTATGATTAAAAAAACCTTTTTAACTTTTTTTCCATTTTTTATTTTTGACCGGACCGGTTTCACTTAGTAACGGGTATCTTTAGACTGGCACAATTTGTAGTGAATTTATTGTATATTCATAATATAATACCATTTGTGTCTGGAATGAACGCTATTGGCTCTATATGTGATAAATCCGAAAATGAGTAAAGAATACTGTTTACTTTTGAAGGTCTGAGGAAGGTAAGGTAATAAGGTAAAGAGTAAAATTGATACATGTCAAAGTTGTTAGAGGAATAGAGGTATGTGACTTGTACCAAATTGCCTTTCACGTTATTTAAAATATAGAATGAGAGAACGAATACATATAGACATATACCGCTTCACCCATCTCATTTTAAACTTCTTAAAAAGTCTCTACCCCACGATACTGACAAGTGTTGACATGTACCATTTCATTATAATTATTAAGACTGTTTTATTTGTGTTTTAAATTGAGTATATTATACAGAATATGTTATTTATACATACATTGATTCAATAAAATCGTGTTAATTAATTTGCATTCTTATATTGTCAGATCCCGAACTCAAGCATAGAAGCGCATTGGAGTAAATTATTGGCCCCATCAATCTTAACGCTGCCAGGATGGACTCCCTCTTGATGGCGTTTTGCAGAAATGAGGCCTAATATACTCCATTAATATTTTTTTACTTATATTCTTTAATTTTTTTTATCATCATTATTATTATTTTATTTTTATATATTTTTATTTTATTATTTATTTATTTCTTATGAATTTCTGTTCATTTTTTATTTTGTTACTATTATTATTACAATGTATTGATATCAATTGTTGAAGGTATTGCATTGCACTACTCCTGCATACCTTCCGGAATAAAACTTTAATATTATTTTAATATTACCTTGTTTACAGAATTACAGAAGAGAATTTGGAAGAAGTCTTTGCAACATTAGAAAATGTGGCATTTTTTGTGGACGATTGCCCTTTGCCAATAACTGTTTTCCTTTATAAGATTCTGCATTCCTTCCACTATTTCAAAAGTTGGAAATACGATTCAATAATTGTGATACTGTGACTCCCGGGCCATTGCTGTTGAGCACTTTCACTCGGATCAATTAGATGTAGCCGAATATGCAGCACAAGTTTTAGGCTCTGATACCGACGGTAATATGTACCTTCAGAATGTTCAAATGATTCTGTCGATAGAAGAGATGCTCACCGGCAGACTAAAACACAGAAGCTACATGTGGAAGTTACCGCGGCATCAACT
Organism: Drusus annulatus; assembly: GCA_022651775.1. Classification (NCBI taxonomy): domain Eukaryota; kingdom Metazoa; phylum Arthropoda; class Insecta; order Trichoptera; family Limnephilidae; genus Drusus; species Drusus annulatus. The sequence continues at coordinate 1,567,834 of JAGWCC010000025.1, read as the reverse complement.
CCTTACACTTCTCCCGATGATTTCATAATTTACGACCCAGTTATTGAATCAAGAACATGAAAATACATCAATACATTCTGTGAAAATAAGAAAATGAAGGAAAAAAACAGAAACAAAGGCCACCTGAAGGCGAGATTGTGTCGAGAGGGCTGGGTGCCTGAAGGAGAAAGTACGAGGGGTGTTTGTAATCAACACTGGCAACTGGCAATTGGCCTGCTTTGACGAGCCAAGCGAGTTACTTTCGTACATTTCGAGTTTGATATTGATTCTTATTACTTTGTCAGAAACAACTCATACAAAGCGGAGGGATATTCCGCATTATTATTATTTTAAGTCAGGCGAACAAGTGTACGTGTATGTAAGACTCGCTCGAGAAGGGAGGCACCAACACCCACCACCCAACACCCACCCAATAAGACTCTCAAGCGTCCATGGAGGGTGCGAGGCAACACACTGCATCTCTCCCTGCGTACGAATCGCACCATCCATAGTAGAAAGCACACTTCCAAGAAGTATCTGCCATCAGGGTTAACTATAAGCAAAATGTACGATCTGTATGTACCAACAGTGGCGGTGACAAAACCGGCGTCTAAAGGTGTTTTCTCTCAAGTATTCCGTTTTACGGGTTTATTATTTAAAAAGCCAGCTGTGACAAGTGCGACGCATAAGCAATAAGAAAAGAATGGCTCGCCACAAAGCAGCCGATGCAGCGATTGATACGAAACGAGCTGATGAAGACCGAGCTAAGACTGATGTCACCAGAAGATTTATTCTTTTGAGCTTCAACAGTGTCTTCCAACACCATGATTGAAAGAAAAGAAAAAAGGACATAGGTACATTCCTATCTATCACCCACGTGATTGGTACCAATTGGTAAGATCTTGCGGATAATTAAAATAAAATAGAAGTGATTAGACAAGACAAGTTTTTTTAAATTTTCTAACCCCCTCAAGGGGCATTTTCAAAATAAAATAAATAAGGACGGTGGAAAATTTGATTAGGCAGATGCAAAATGTTTTATGTACAGCATTATTATTATGTATTATTAGGTATTGTTATATTTGACGGCCTTCTTGGTCGAGTGGTAAGACGATCGACTACGAATCAAAAGGTCGCGGGTTCAAACCCGGCGTGCGCCAATGACTTTTATTTAACTTTTATGTGTCATAACACATTTAATTCATAAAAAATAATATAAAGTTTAAATGGGTACGTTGCAGAGTAGTAGATACTGTAAGTATCGCCCCTGGTGAAACACCACCATTCGTCCAGTCGTGTTTGGTGACCAGATCTGAATAGCCAGGTACTTCCAACCTATCTCTTCCCCATCTCCTTTCCCTCCCCACTACCTTCAGCCTCATAACATACCCCCATTGGAGATGTCATAGTCTCACTGGCTCTAGACGGTTAGGAGCAGTTGAGACTCTTGTGCGGTATTCATCGTATTTTTTTTAGGTTTAAAAAGTCTTCGTTTAAAACTGGTACGTTTGAATCTTTAAATTACCTCAGGCAAGGAAAAAAATCAACAAAATAGAAACATCGTCCTTAAGCTATCTTTTGCTAGTCCACTAAAAATCTTAAGCTATCCTATACTAGTCCACTGAAAATCTTAAGCTATCTTATACTAGTCCACTGAAAATCTTAAGCTATCTTTTATACCACTAGTAGTCCACTGAAAATCTTAAGCTATCTTTTATACTAGTCCACTGAAAATCTTAAGCTATCTTATACTAGTCCACTGAAAATCTTAAGCTATCTTATACTAGTCCACTGAAAAGATTAAGCTATCTTATACTAGTCCACTGAAAATCTTAAGCTATCTTATACTAGTCCACTGAAAATCTTAAGCAATCTTATACTGAAAATCTTAAGCTATCTTATACTAGTCCACTGAAAATCTTAAGCTATCTTATACTAGTCTACTGAAAATCTTAAACTATCTTATACTAGTCCACTGAAAATCAGCAAAGAGAAAAAAGAATCTCATTAGTTTGTTACATCCAATTGATCCTTTATTCCATTATTTTTCCAATGATTTTCAAGACGAAAATATTACAAACACACGCCCCGACGTTGTTCAGGAAGAAAACGATGTAAATCAGGTTAAAAAACAATGCTTTTATTTTTAATTTCTAATTTCTTAAAAACCATAAATGTATATTATCAAGTTATTATTAGTTCATTCAGTTGAGTTTGGACTGTATTTTGGGTTATTTTAAAAATCCGGGATTTTTTTTAAATTAAAACTTTCATTTGATTTATTATTCTAACGTATGTCAGTAACCGACAGTACCACTCACAGTTCTTTGGATGGATACAAAGTTTTAAAAGAAATGAGTACACTTGGCCTTATCTGGATCCAATATATAATCTAAAAACGCAAATGGAGAGCAGGTATATGTCAATCATTTTATTTTCCTTTGGGTTTTTCAATATTAAATGATGTTAAAAAATGTATTGACTTATTATTTAACTTTGTGTACATATAATTTACACATACAAATTACGCAAATTCTTATTTGAAGAAATAAAGATGTTGAGAAATTAACTTTGCCTCTCCTGAACAATTAGAGAATTGTGCCATAACTTATACCTGTTGACCTTAATGCTACAGATTTGTGACTTGGTATTTCGTTTTATTGCTGAGAGAGGCAGCTTTGAAACTGCACTCAAATATACCTCCGAGTGGGAGTTATTTCTGATTTTACTTATCGATTTAAAAAAGAATAATAATAATAGTGGTACTAATATATTAGAATCTGTCTAAGAGAGATGAAAGACGGAAAGTGTATGTGTAAGCGATGTGTGGAGTTCCGATCATATGGTACTAACATTAATTTGTTCGTCAACTTCTAAACATCAACATGTCTATGTACATAACATCATACAGATATCATTATGTATTTACAAATTAGTTATAGTTATGAGTTATGACTAATGACAATAATGAGATTATTTTTACTATAACAGCAATGAGTCATTAGGAACTTGATATTAACTCAACATCAACTAATTACAATGTATTTTTAAAAAACATTTTCGAAGTTTTGAAAATTTTCACAGCGGTCAATGACAAATTAGAAAGGTTTAAAATTAAGTCAGGACGTTGCTTGCATTAGTGCCGCGTGGAAGTGTATTCAAGTTGCTCCGTGATCGTGATTTATTCACTTCACATAAATACGGAATATTGCCTACGAATTTGATAGAATGTCGAGAGCTATGCCAAAAAAAAAAAAAAAGTGGATGCAGAATATTTATACGCAGCAATTTCAAGTCGAGGAGACGGAGGACTATTTATTCACTGTGAATAAAGGTTTGCCTGTTTGATCGTTTGGCCAAGATTCGGTAACTGCCAACAAAGAGTATGACTCGAAGAAACACTTTACTTCGAAGCATGCGGATCACCAAAATATTGTTGGACAAAAAACTTGAATACCCAGCGCAAATGTTGTACAACCTAAAACCTCAGTACGATGGCATTGTCAAAGCTAGTTAATGCAAAAAAAAAAACGTTTTCTTAATCATTTGGTCAAAGTGAATTTGTAAAAGAGTGTCTGCTAGCATAATTTTCCCGAAAAGAAAAAAGGTTTAGAAAACATTTATTTCTCACGACGTGCTGTTGTCCGACGAACAGAGATGACAGCGGACGACATTCAAACAACTCGAAGGAAGAGAGTTGTCACAGAATAAGGGCATTTTCAATTGCATTTGTAGGGATGCTGAGATACCGCACAATAGATATTTATTCGAAGAGTTGACATAGACTTCAACATCTCACAAGAATTATTGGCTCTTCAGCCAATGAAAGGAACGACCACTGGAGAAGACATAATATATGAAGCTGTAATTACAGTCATTGAGAACTTTTAACTTTCACTATGTAGCAGATGCAGTGTATATGAAGTAAATATGATCAGTTTTTTTTTGGATGAAGCACAATAGATCAAGTAGGCGAGCAAGCATTACCGGTCGGATTCCCACCCGGGCGTCGAGAGTTCAATTCCTCTGGTAGCTAAGTCCTACATCATTGCACAAGCAAAATATGTTTTCCGCTTATTATGATGGCAGTAGGAGTTTTCCAAATACTGTCTGGTTATTCGTTACACGGGAATGTTAGTCTTTTTTTTTAATTAGTGAAAATCTTGATAATTTTATGCGAAAGTAATATCGAGGCTAATATTAATAACCTTGTAGCAATTACAGGGTAAAATATCGCAAAAAATGTATTACTTACGTATTATTATATTTTGTCATTATTGTTTTATTTTTATTTTTATAAAATTATGTTTCAATGGAATGTTTTTTTTATCGATTTATATTATGAATATTTCTGGATTTGTTTTAATATGTTAATACACCTTTGTAACGCTTGTTTTACGTCACAACTTTTTTTATACGAATGAACGAATAAGGTCCCGCGATGGGCGACACTTTGTAACGGGTTATTAAATAAAATCCACAATTTCAACGAAAGACACAATTATTGGTATTTATTTGGGTTTCCATCAATTTGCAAGTTAATCGACAATAATAAGATAACATAATTATTTTATTTGAGGGTGAAATATATACTTGCTCCACCTCACTATTATATCAATAGTTTCGGTATATTTCCTCTCCTGGGGCCACTGAGAACAATTTACAATTGTCTCAATCCTCCCAAAGAATCTTTATATGTTTCCTTGACTCTATGGTTTACCGAAAACCAGGCTATATTTCAGTCCTGGGGGCTCACTAAAAATTATTACACCTGTGTCAGTCCTACCACAGAGGCGTTAACCCTTTGGCTCACTTTCACTGTTCAGTCCTACCAAAAGGGTTCAAACGAGTGCTCTCACTCTGGCTTCACTGAAAACCAAGCAGACCGTTAACTAAGAGTCTCTTGTGTCGGTCTTACCAGAAGAGGCAGCAAGGCGCGTAAGGCACCGGGAAACGATCGTGTTAACCCTTTAGTTCACTGAAATCAGGCTAAACCTGTGTCCGTCCTACCAAAAGAGTGTTAACGAATACTCTCTCTCTCTCTCTCTGGCCTCACTGAAAACCAAGCAGACCGTTAACTAAGAGTCTCTTGTGTCAGTCCTGCCAGAAGGGGCTGAAGGGCGCGTGCGATGCCGGGAATCTTGCTCTCTGGAGCCAAAACATGACCTTCTATAGGCCGTCACAGCTGTGAATATCATCTCCAGGGGTCACATCCGCGAACTTAGAGCGGCGGGAGTGAATTTCGACCAATAGCATTTATCTCCCTAATTAGTAAGGGATGATGCGATGCTAGAACGAGAAAGTATTCGAGATCGAAGAACTGATCAATACGCTCGGAAATTTGAATATTAACCCCAAAAGGTTCGTTACCCCTTATTTTTTTATACATTCATAGAAAACAAAGGTATTGAATTTATAAAACCGAAAATTCAAAACTCTTCTAGCACTATTATTTTAATTATTAAAAATTTTACATAAATTTTGTCATTGTGAAAAGATTAGCAACAGAATTTGAACATAGTCGTACCAGCATGGTTCATGATGATTGATGAGCATTCGGGGTGACTTAAACTGCAAGAGATAGATTCGGTGAGGAGTTTTTGCTGCTAGGCCTTTTGGGCATCTTTTGGTTGGGTACGCCCAATTTTATTAGCTTCCTAAGAGTAAACATGTTTTCGTTACAAAGTAAAATACAAGTTAAAATTGACAATAACTCAATCGATGCACTTTCAATGCGACTTTGAAAAGCGGAAAGCTGTTTTGCTTTCAATTAAAAGTTGGTTTCTAAAGCTTCTTTAGGACTTGAAATGGTGCTACAATACTTGTTAAAACTTCTCAAGTATAATTCTGAGGTTGTTTGATAACAGGAAAATAAAATCCAACTTAAAGTTAACAACTAATTCAAGAAATTTTGGAAAAATATAAAGATAGATAACAATAAAGATAAAGAACTCGATATGAGAATTACTATTTCTAATAAATCACTATTTTGATTTATAGTGCGTTCACACACAAGCACAAGGTTCACACTAAATTAACTTATTTAGTTTATTGAACAAACTGTTAAATTATTTTTTCGTTTCTTTTAATGCTTACAAAAATAAACTACTTTTTCCCCTCTTCTATTATTTTAATTATAATAAAATTTAATATGTACATATTTTAAACAGTTTATAAATAAATTTACGCAGTGAAATTGAAAGCTGTCAAATGTCAACAACAAAATTCCCAAAAAAACAATAGACAGATCCAATTTTATAAATTCTTACAAGAATCAACTGTAAAGTCACTATATTTAGAGTTTATTTTCGTATAACAAGACTGCGTCTTAGGGATGTAACATCTACAATTGGTTGTCACTACTTTTAGAATAGCTATAGATAAAAGTCGATAGCGAAGGTGTGGAATTCATTAATATTTTTTTATGTTACTCAAACACACAATGGAAAAATAAACTCCAAAAAAATATTACTGTAAACGAATTCTGAAAAACCAAATAAGCCCAAACTCACCGGTATAATGTCGCCGTGACAAAAATACGTACCATCTCTAACGGCTCATTTTCACCTTTGAATGAAAATGACGGGCACGGTGATTGGTTGTAGACTTTGCTTCTCATAACTTTTTTTTATTTTATTATTGTACAACAGATATAAGCCCAATTACAGTACAATGGAACAACAAGTAAACAATTTCAAATTATAAAATTTTTAAATTAACAAGTTTTTTGAACTTTTGTAAATTATCTGAAAATATATCAATATATATAGATGATGTATTTAACAGAATTATACCTCTTGTCATGCTATGCTGAGCCAAAACATCTGTCCGACCATAGGGTATTCTGAACATTGCATGATTTCTGCTGCGGCAGTATTTTTCTGGTACGAATAAGCAGTAGCATGCCAAGAGGTATGGACAGTCGATTAAGTGATTTATAATTTTAAAGCCTATTGCCATGAGACCAGCATTGCGCCTATAAATAAAATCTAAGCTTTGATAATGTGTCTCCTCGAGTAGTTCCATGTGATGCATGAACATAGGGTATGTTCCGTGCGAACACTATGTTTTTATACCTGAGGAATTTTTTTGAATCTGTTCCAACATATTTATGTATTTGGTTTGATGTGAGGACCAGACAGTGCTAGCATACTCCAACTTGCTTCTGATCACTCCATTGAAGAGGGCTGTCATCGCATTTGTGTTATTGAACTCTTTGCACCTTCTGAAACGTATAACACTCAATACTTTAGACTTTACGTCTAAATAACCACTATGCAATACGTAAAAACGTCCGTTATTCAAATCTACCGCCCATACATTTCCGCTAGTCGTTCAATGCAATAAAAAAACATAATTACCCCATGATGCGGGTAATTTCTAAATGATTTGGGGAAATTTTGAAATGATTTAGAGAATATTTGAAGTAAACTTAAATTAGATCTTTATCTTCACGGCGCCCCTTCAGAGATGGCGCCTGTGTTTTTGCACAGTTTGAACGTATGGTGGATCCGGCGCTGCTTGCGGGCTCCAAGTTAGGCCGGCTGGTCTCGAAGAGAGCTCCCAGAAGTATGAGGCGGAGGCTTCAGGAGCGTGGTGGATAAAATAAGTGACACTAAATGCAAATGACGTCGATTTAGTTTTCGTTATATAAAAGCTTTCTCCCGTGTTTATTCCTAATTTTCTAGTTCCACAGAAAATTTAGTTTTACATGAAATTTTCATTTAACATTTTTCAACAAATTACTACAAATACACATTTTAGATATGAAACACACGCTCTCCCTAGCACAGTACTGTTGGATTTAATTTAATACAAATATTTATAAAGTTTTAAACACTGTGCTATGGGAGTTTTGCATTAAAGAAAAAAAAAACATTTATATTTGGAAAATTGTCATTTTGGCTCATTTTAGTATGATATAGCCGTGTAGTTCTCACATGGCTGTGCAAACTTTTTAACCAGTGTTTAGAGGAGGGTTACACGCCATTAGATTGGAGAAGGGCTGTGATCATGCCTCTGTACAAAGGTAAAGGGTCACGCATGGAATGTGGGAACCATAGGGCTATAAACTTACTAAGTTCAGTTGGCAAGCTGTATGGTAGAATATTGATTGAAAGGGTAAGAATGAAAACAAAAGACGAAATTTGGGACATTCAAGGTGCTTTCATGAGTGGAAGGGGGTGCATGGATCAAATTTTCTCATTGCGGATGCTTACAGAGAAGTTTTTGGCAAAAAACCAGAAACTTTTCTGTGCTTTTGTCGATTTGCAAAAGGCGTATGATCGAGTTGATAGAAACAAATTGTGGAAGGTATTATCCATGTATGGAGTTAACACAAAGCTTATACAAGCAATCGCGTCCTTGTACGAGGGAAGCGTTGCATGTGTTAGAGTGAACGGTGATTTTACGAAGTGGTTTAACATCACAAAAGGTGTAAAACAAGGCTGTGTAATGTCACCGTGGTTGTTCAATTTGTACATGGATAATTGTATGCAAGAATTGAAAGGTGTGGGCTTGGGCGCGAAAATGAACAATGCGAAAGTATGTTGCCTATTGTATGCTGACGATACGGTGCTGTTTGCTGATAATATGGAAGATCTACAGTTTCTCGTGTCTAGGATGAACCAAGTATGTATGCAAAATAAGTTGATGATGAATGTAAGTAAGTCCAAAGTGATGGTGTTTGAAAGAGAGAGTACGAGAACAGCGTGCAATATAGTTATTGTTGGGTCCTAGAATTGACATTTTGTGAGTTCCAATGTGATGTTCAATTTTACCCCGTCTTTACCTATCTCCTATACGTCACCTTGCGACCCTGTCCTGCCATGTTGGCATGGCTATGTAAAATATGCGTTAATCAGCCTGTCACTTGACCCCCACTCTCGGATCGTGTCGTTCGAACGGTCGACACCGGTCCCCGTCACTTCATAATTAGCGCCCGGAGAAGGAGGTTCCTCCTTCAAAATCATCGCCCGGACCTGGAAGTCACTTCACAACTATTACCGGAACAGAGGGGTTGGCCGCCATTAGCAGATACACAAATCAAGGTGAGCAAGATGACGTAATTCCTTACTATTGTTTTCCCCAGATAAATCAAGTCATTTACCAAGTACTACCTCGCCTTTACAGTCCACTAAATTCATTCCAATTCCTTCCAGAATCGATTCGCGGTTCCTGGATCGAACATTTGGTCCTAATCGAACCGGATTATTGGATTATTATCGTATTATCGTACTATCGGATGATTATTATCGTACTATCGGATGATTATTATCGTACTATCGGATGATTATTATCGTATTATCGTTTATTGTTTTATCTACTTGGTGAATCGATTTGATTATCTGTTTTTCCTAACCTATTTTCCATCGATTCCATTTTGAACCTACAAAGTGTTGATTATTATTCCGTGAATTAGTTTTTATTGTCACATAAAAACGGGATTCACACACGCTCGATTTTCGTATGTTGAATTCCAAGAGTCGTATTGTTGTTGCTAAATAAGTGTTGATTATTACTCCGTGAATTAGTTTTTATTGTCACGTAAAAACGTAAGCCACGCGCTCGATTGTCGTATTTGAATACCAAGATTCGTTGGTTGTTGCTAAATAATTGTTAATTATTATTCCGTGAATTGGTTTTTTATTGTCACGTAAAAACGAAATTTACAATGGCGGCGATCGCAGCATTAAGAAATTGGCAGGCTAATACAGCCTTGACTGAAATTTATAATTGTTCATTAAAGGCATTAAATTCGGCTGATATTATAGATAAGAATTATCTACAGGTTAAGTTCAGGTACATCGAGTATGTTAAGCACGATTTCTTGGAATCGTACGTGATCCTCGAAACGGCTCAGAATAAAGATTGTGGCATGGAGGAATTACAGAATCGTCATACATGTTTTATGAAAATGTACTATGATATCCAAGTTAATTATAATTCGGTGTTCGGTAATCGGATAAGTTCAGACGACAATAATTTCGACCTACCGACTGTTGAGAGGTATGTGTCGCCGCCTCAGGTTATTAACACAATTCTATCAACTAGTATCACGCCGCATGTGGAACTAATTAAAAACACCGAGGTGTTAACTAGCTCGAATAACTCGTCCGTTTTATTATCTACAGCCGTCGTACATGCAAGAGACAAACATGGACGTTATCAAATTGTCCGCGTCTTATTAGATTCTTCAAGTCAAGCTAACTTCATAACTCATGACTGCTCAATTCGTTTGGGCCTCGACTGTTCTAATCGAAATATTCCTATTCGAGGAATTAGACAGTGGTCGGCCACCGCAGAGAAAGGACGGGTCAATGTTCGGATCCGTTCCCTCTGCTCCAATGAGTATGTTAATGGGGAATTCGTTTTGTTGTCAAGTATTTGTGCAGATGTCCCTAGTTCTCCCATTCGTCGGGGAGACTGGAAACATATCAAAAACTTGAATTTAGCTGACCCAAATTTTGAAACTCCATCTGCAATTGATATGTTGATGGGCGCAGAGTTGTTTGCATCCATTCTTCGTTCGGGACGAATGGAAGGTGACCCTACTCAGCCCATTGCTCTGAATACAGTTTTTGGTTGGATTTTAATGGGATATGTTGATAATTGCGTGTCTCATCCTATTAATTCATTTTTGGCTACTTCAGAATCATTTATTGATACTCGTTTAAAAGCGTGTTGGGAAAACAAAGACCTTTCAATTCATCGTTCGTCGTCATCTCGAGAAGAGTCAGTCTGTGAAAAGGCATTTTCAACTCAGGATTATAGAAATATTTCGGGACGGCACGTTGTTTCGCTCCCTTTCAAGGAAGAGTCATCGGAACTTGAGGATTCATATCATTCGGCAGTATCTCGACTGCATCACCTTGAACGTCGATGTTCGAGGAATCCACATTTTAAATCGGCATATATTAAATTCATGACAGAATATGAATTTTTAGGTCACACGATATATGTGACAAGCTCGTTAACTTCGTTTGGAAGATATTTTATTCATCATTGTGTGATTAAAGACACTGGTTTTACTAAGAACCTTCGAGTAGTTTTCGACGCAAGTTCAAAAACTACATCTGACCAGTCATTGAATGACATACTTTTGACAGGACCTAAACTTCAACAAGATATTGTGAAGTTAATTTCGAGGTTCAGATCGCATAAAATAGTTTTTACAGCAGATATCTGCAAAATGTATAGACAAATCTTAGTTCGTCCGGAGGATAGACCGTATCAACACATTTTGTGGCGTGAATCATCTGATCACGAGATCAAAGAATTTGAATTACAAACTGTAACTTACGAAACTGCTTCTGCACCTTTTCTCGCTATAAGTACGTTACATATTTTAACTGGAGCTTCTACGCTCGAAGCGGCGCGTAAATTACAACAAGATTTGGTGGAGTTGCTTCATCTTGACGTTTTTGAATTGAGTAAATGGTCTAGTAACTGTTCAGAATTACTGTCTGATATTCCAGCCTCACATCGCGAAGTACCTATAGATTTCGATTTGAATCATGATAGCATTAAGATTTTAGGTATTGTTTGGGAGCCCAAAACTGACTCGTTCTCGTACCGGGTGAAGACTTCCCAAATAACTTATTCGGAAAAGTTAATATTATCAATATTTGTTACGATTTTCGATTCGCTTGAATGGATTTCTCCCGTTACGTTTTCGGCAAAGTGTTTATTACAATGGTTGTGGAAGCCTGGATTGAACTGGGACATTCCAATCCGTGCCGTAACAGCGGCTAGCATCGACATTCCGCGCTACATCGTAGAGAGTTTTGATAACAATTATCAATCAGTAGGTTTTGCCGATGCGTTTGAAAAGGGGCATGTCTATGCTGTGTTGTACATTCGGTCCAAGCACTCGGAGCATAGAGTTAATATTCGCCTTTTGATTGCCAAGCTAAAGGCGGTTCGCGTGAAAACCCTTTCTATTCCGCGGTTAGAATTATGCGGCGCTTTATTGCTCGCTCGACTTTTAGATTACGCTTTGAAATCTGTTAATGACATTTTAAATATTGATAAATTGTTCGCCTTTACGAATTCTACCATCGTTTTGTCATGGATTCATACGCCAACCATGACTTCATGGGATGAAACCGTCTTAAAATAGATTTTCTTCATTAACAAAAATACAACAAGTTACAACTTGGATTGTGAGATTTATTGTTAACATTCAACATAAGGTAGAAGATCGCAATCTCGGAGTTGTTATTGTCGAAGAATTATACTCATCGCTAAATATATGGATAGATAAAGTGCAACAAGTGCATTTTCATAATAATTTAAACTAAATTCATCATAATTCTTCTCACGAAATTCATCATAATGCTTATCACGTTTGCAAATTAATACTTTCGTTTGTAGATTCGGTTGATTTACTTAGAGTTGGTGGGAGATTGCATCATGTCCCTATCACTTCTAATAGTCAACATTCCATATTTCTATGTGATAAAAGTAATTCGACTAATTTAATTATTGATTCGTATCGTTCGGTTTATTTGCACGCGGGACCTGGGACGTTATTATTAAGTTTACATGTAACAATTTGGATTGTTCCCGCTCGCAACGTCATTTGTTTACGCCTTAGCAAATGCATAATTTGGTTTAAGGCTCGTCCTTTTAATTTACAACTTGTCATAGGCGATTCGTCACAATCTCAATTTCGTGAAGATTGTCCCTTTTTTCAATATTGATGTTAATTTAGGTGTCCCCTTTCTGCAATAAAAGAAAGAAAGCGTAGAGGAACAAAAGTGTTAACCACTTATTTGTGTTTATTTATTTGTTTAAGTACCAAAGCAGTACATTTAGAAATAGTATTTGACTTAACGTCCGCAGCATGTTAAGTGTGTTAGATCGCGTTCCTAGCTGAACGGGGATTATGTTCTAGTCTCACTAGTGACAATGGCACAAATTTCGTCGATGCTAACAAACATCGAACGGCTCACGAACATATATCATCTGCCGTTATTATTACGCGTCAAATCAAGTGGTGTTCTCACCTCCCTTCCGTATCTCATTTTGGAGACATATAGTTGGGGCGTATCGAGGAATGTCATTTTGATCATGATCAAGTCGTGCACGTAGTGACAGTTAAAACTGCACAGGGAACATTTCGTCGGCCAGTTATCAAAGTTTATCCGTTACCGGTCTAAGGGTTTCGTCCCATGAATCCGTGATTGTCAATAGTTTATCTACTTTATTTTATTTCTCTTTTGAATAATGTTATAGTAAATAGATAAAGTAATTAGTTTAATAGTTTTACGTAGTAGTAAAACCAATTTTCATTAATAATCGGAGGTGGCAACGCACATTTTCAAAAATAGGTGATCGAACTTATTAGATAGAGTTGTGCTAATAATCTATTATCTATATTATTATCCTAGTATGACTTCTGTTGAGTCTTCGATGCGTACATGTTGCAAATAGCATACGAATAAAAATAAATGTTTTCAAACACGACGACAAGACAGCGATGTGTGTTTTCCGTTTCTAATGAATAACGATGATGTTTTTCTCACCGATTTGACAATAACCAACGGGAAGACTCTATTGTAGTTTATTCGAGTTTCAAAGTGAGTTTCCATAGACGTTAAATATCGGTTGCTTACACAAATAATTAATAATTTTGAGATTATCATTTTCGGTTGTTATGATTTAATTTGTTTATTGACAATAATCGAGAATGTGTGAATCATCGACGTTTGGTAGATAAGAGATTTTCATCTCTTCTCGGGGGGGGGAATGTTGGGTCCTAGAATTGACATTTTGTGAGTTCCAATGTGATGTTCAATTTTACCCCGTCTTTACCTATCTCCTATACGTCACCTTGCGACCCTGTCCTGCCATGTTGGCATGGCTATGTAAAATATGCGTTAATCAGCCTGTCACTTGACCCCCACTCTCGGATCGTGTCGTTCGAACGGTCGACACCGGTCCCCGTCACTTCATAATTAGCGCCCGGAGAAGGAGGTTCCTCCTTCAAAATCATCGCCCGGACCTGGAAGTCACTTCACAACTATTACCGGAACAGAGGGGTTGGCCGCCATTAGCAGATACACAAATCAAGGTGAGCAAGATGACGTAATTCCTTACTATTGTTTTCCCCAGATAAATCAAGTCATTTACCAAGTACTACCTCGCCTTTACAGTCCACTAAATTCATTCCAATTCCTTCCAGAATCGATTCGCGGTTCCTGGATCGAACAGTTATGAATAATGAATACTTGGAGCAAGTGGATGAGTTTGTGTATTTAGGAAGTATGTTTACAAGAGACGAAAAGGCTGATAAGGATATTGAAAGAAGGGTGAATGCAGGAAACTCCATTAATGGAGGACTGAACGCTGTTGGGGCAAATAAGAAATTGTCCAAAGAAGCGAAGCTAGCAGTCCACAATGGAGTACTTATACCAACCCTTATGTATGGCAGTGAGGCATGGAACTGGCAGAGGAAGGATGAAAGCAGACTGAATGCTGTGGAAATGAGATCTTTGAGACGGATGTGCGGTAAAACCATGTATGACCGTATTACAAATGTGGATATCCGGAAAGAATGCAAGGCTGATATGAGCGTAATGGATAGGATCAAGAAAGGGACGCTTAGATGGTTTGGGCATGTAGAGCGAATGAACGAAGAAAGGAGTGTGAAAAGAATATATGATGCGAAAGTGAATGGAAGAAGAAGTCGAGGACGACCGAGAAAGACATGGCACGATCAAGTAAATCAAATACTTGAATCGGGTCATGTGAAGAATCAGAATAACAGAAGAGTATGTATGAGACGATGTATGAATGTAAATGAAGCAAGAAGTGTGTGCCAAGACAGAGTTGTATGGCGGTCCGTCCTCTCTGCCTACCCCTGCGGGGAAACGGCGTGATGGTTAGTTAGTTAGTTAGTTACATTAGAATATATCAGTGAGTCCTACGAGTATACTCCGTAGCGCGGCGCTCCGGAATCGTTTTAATTTTACTTTACTGCTACGAGAGTGCATATGGTGTGGATACTCGAACTTATCGGCGGCCATGCTGGTTTCCTCAGATGCCTACTTTGGACGACCAGAGTAGCAGAGACACCTCCCTGTGGAAGATGGCCAAAGCACCTAGAAAGAGGCACTCCACCAACCAGCCGTGTGGTAGAATTCATCTCGAGAAGACTTGACAAAGACCGCTCCTGGACCTAAGGAAGGCATTCCACCAGAGCGGTCAGACGCCCCACTAAACAAATTATATCAAACAAAAGCGCCGACATACCTACGTAGTGAAACTAGTAAGAATACCTGAAGCATTCTAATTATAATTATTTGCTTATTCTCCAATAATGCGCTTGAATATTGTTTATTCCACTACCCAATCTCTTCTGCGACAAAAAAAAACTAATACAATGAGTTTTTTTAAATTTCAAAGTATTTAAATCCATATATTATAGTTTGCAACCGTCATGAAATATAGCTTCCTTAACATATCTCTTATCCGTATCTATATGTTGAAGTATTATTATCAATACTTTATAATGCAGTATATTATATATTAGAATTTCGGTCCAAACTGAAAACTTACCTTTTCCGACTCTCATATCCTTAAATTCATTAAAAGAATCTCAACATAATCTGTCTCTCGGCGAATCACCTTTAGATATACAAATTTTGACCGAATCCTGTACTGTATGAAAAATTCAGAAAGTCCATTTTTAATTTCGCTCCCATACCCTAAATCGGAAAAAAAATCAAAAAAATATACATCATAATCATAATTTTAAGTTAATAAGTGGGTCTATCTGATAGGACCTCCCAGGTAAGTACGTTCCTGTATATTTTCTTATTTAAACTAGGAATTAATATGTAATAATAGAAAATAAGATCTGTACAGCGCCCTTGAGGTGATTTTTCATAAAAACGGCGCTATACAAATCATCCAAATATTATTATTATTATACATTTTGTCTTCATTGCATATCAAAATAATAATCTAGGGTGTGGTGATATTATTTTGCATGTTGCTTTGTGAATGTTATTTACTATTCTAGCAAGAAATGTTATTTGTTGGTTCTCAAGTAATCGGGACAAGCTCACCACGATCAGATGTCGAGTTCGCATGGAAGCCACTGCGGGTATTAGCAGCACCAGCGGGAGGGCGGGGGTGGAGGGCGGCACGTAGGGCACCCCCAGCAGGCTGCACACCCTCTTCTTGTCCCCCTCGCCCCCCTTCAGGAACTCTGGCGCGTCCAACAGGCACAGGACGACGGCGAAAAGCTGGGGATAAGTGTTAAACCGTCAAACAATTATTTTAATTACCTAAAGTTAACGAAATGATAACTACTGAAACTATGCTACTTCCAATACTAAGGAATGTAGTGAAGTATATTTCGAGAACCCACATAATAATATCTGTTCACTAATTCACCAAAATAATTAATTTATCAGAAGAATCGGAAAAAAGATCACTAGTATTGTAAGGAAACAAAGAATCCGTATAAATATCCGAGCGGGATAAAATCGATGGCTTAAGTTTTTTTCTGCATGAATGGGCGTTTAAAGCGACTTATGGGAGAAGATCCAATTGAAATTGCCTCCCACATCATTTAGCTATGACCTGTGAATCGTATTAAAAAGCGATAAACTCGAACCTTCGCGTATATGCAGGAACATGGACATGGCATCACCACATTCAAGTCAGCGCGGAAGGAAGGTTGCCACTCCTGGTGGAGTGGATCCCAGTGAAAAGCGAGGAGGCACCCAGCGGGCACTTCACTCCCGCATCGCCACAGTGGCGCCGGTGACCAAAAGAAGTTGCTTTACAGGCGTGTTGGTATCCAAATTAGAGCGACGATATTGTTTAATCATTAAATCTAAACTTTCATTTGTACCAAGAATATCGGTCAGAAACAATCATGTTAGAATATGATAAAAATATTAGTAAGTAAGCAGTATTCACATTGTGGGAAGGAATACGAGTGTATTTTGAACCAATTAAGTTATATTTAATAAATGCGGGGTGGCAGTTTAGGTATCCGTACCAACATAATATTACAAACCATAAAATAGATACGAACACAGTTGTCACAGTTCAGTAAGCTTGACCTTATATGCTTCCAAGGTACAATAATTGAAGTTCTATAGCTCGTTAGGCATTGTGATTTTAGTGGATGTACTCGTAGATATCTTCTAGAGAAGAATTTCGCGCGTATTTTGGTTGACAGTGCGATTTGTTAAATAAATCGTTCGATCTGGTTTTGGGATTACAAAACAATCAAGAAAAATTTAAAGGCCTTGAACGCCGAAACAGCTGTCACTAAAAATAATACCGTCAGAACCTTGAAGTAACAATATATGGAGGGATGGCTAATTATTTTTACCCAACCTACACAAACTTGCGAAAAAACACTTTCTCCGGGTTTTTACATCGTACACCATAAGAGAGAAAGAGACAACAAATTTAATTCCCCGCTTCTACGTAGTGACGCAATGATCTTAAGCTACTGGGCCACCGCGGGACTCCGCCCACTTTTTTATTATGGCACTAAACTTGACACAACTAAACGGTTTATTTGCTTATATGCTATTTTTTTATTGATAAAAATACTGTGAAAAAGTGGCTATACGAATAAACAAAAACATTATGTCGACATGTGCTGTGAATGGATATACAAACACCGTAGCCCCAGTCTTAGCCACGCCCTTTTCCAACCGAGTCAGTTACTTCAAGGTAAAAGCTAGTAAAAACTGACTACAGATCGATCTACAGCTATACCTCTTGTATATTATTGCTCTAATGTCAGAACATAACAATAATATTATGTTTTAAAAATTCAATTGTAAAAAAATTTAATGGAGTTCTACAAATTTTACACAAAAACCATAACTAAAAAATTAAAGGATGTTAAAAAGAAAGAAAAAAGGGAATCTTGAAGAATGTTGTGTTCGAGGAACGAATGCTGTGTAGAAAAGAACATATTCTTAGTAAAAAGGTTTGAACCACATGCACGTATAATCGATAACAGATCACCCACTTGTTGCCTCCTGCGTACTTGTTGCCTGTTGGTTATACAAAGCATTGGTATTTATGGCGCTTGGGTCTAAAATATCATTATTTTAAATAGTGTTTATTGCTGTTGTATGCTCTCCATAAGTTGGATGTAAGGGAAACCCGTGCAGAACCGTATAGCTAAGGTAAGGGCTCGGTAGCTTAGATATTTAAAATGAAAATATGGTTTAAAAACATTCTATTTTTATTAAAGAATTTAATAAGGAGCAAAACACATCAGAAACATGTAAAAGAATCTAAATCATTAAGTTTTTGCTTTCAAATACGTAATCTCTCAGTTTTCAGATTTTGTTCGGCGGTGAGCAAAATCATTTACCGTATACGGTATTGCCCCGGAAACGAACTAGCAACAGTTGGTTGCATCGGTACAGCCTTCGCGAGCTGGGTGTTGCGTGTAGCAAGCGGAAGTTCACCGAGAAAGGAGGTTGCCGTCGCTATCAAAGGTCTACTAAAGCTGCGAAGGGGTGGCTGCAATAATATTGCCTCTTTGTGGCACTATTACCCATCGAGATTATATTTACCAAAGTCCTAAGAAGAAGCTGGGAAGTTCCTGTCTATTCAGACCTGGTCACCAAATACGGCCAAAGTCATTTCTTACACAATTTTCATTTTACGAAAAGATGAAACACCACATTTATTATAACAGCAAACAACAAAAGACACGAACTCACGAACTAACGAACAAACGATCAAAAGACCACGTTTTTTCTCTATCGAATCAATATAAATAGGAAATCATGTTGTGACCGAATTGTGTTACATACGCCATATACTCGTATGGGACAAGTGGGAGGCTGTGCAATGCGTATAATCAATCCCATTCTAAAATATATTCCATAATAGCATTTTAGAAACTAGTAACACTACGAGGTCTCTTGTTGTATCTACTCCTTGTCGCTGTGCATGCTTTAGTTAGAAGGTATAGATATGACACAGGCCCTCGGCGAGTTGCACTTGCAGACAAATTGAATTGAAATTCAGAGAATTGTTGAAGAAATGTCCATGGGAGTTTTTCCGTTATTAGTTATCGAATGTGCTTAGAGATTATTTCCAGAAGTAGAATTCTCAAAACTGACGTAGAAAATATCACAATTGAACGATTAGCGCCATTTCTTTGACATTTTAATGGCCCCCGTTAAACGTTGATTACAGGTCCCCTCGGTCCGTTTCAGCTTTTTAACAAATTGTGATAACCTTTAAAGCATATGAACATCGCCGTTATGCTATTAAGTTTATCCCAATTTGTTCAAAGGCTGAAATGGACCGACAATCGACATTTAACGAGAACCGCTCGAATGTAAAAAAAAAAACAAAATGGCGCTAATCATTGAATTGTGACGAAATCAGATGTGACAAAAGTTTGAAACATACCGACCTAAGTGACATTTTTACCTTCAAAATGACGATATGGTTGACTCGTCTGTTT
This sequence comes from Drusus annulatus, assembly GCA_022651775.1. Lineage (NCBI taxonomy): Eukaryota > Metazoa > Arthropoda > Insecta > Trichoptera > Limnephilidae > Drusus > Drusus annulatus. Next base: position 1,548,381 of record JAGWCC010000025.1, on the reverse strand, counting down.
ACTCGCTGTATGTATGAGATTTTAATGTTTTTGAGATTCGTAAGAAATTTGTTTTTCTAGTATATCAGCAAAGGCTTCAGCTTTTTGCTCGTAATCACATTCAGACACGATAGCGCGAGCGGTTATTACAGAGGTGAACAGAGATTACAGAGGATTTCAACAATGAACCAAGGGGTGAGAAGTGAAGTTTTTTTCCCGCATGTCATTAAAGAGTACTTTTCAGGTACAACTTATTTTTAATTGACGTCTGTTTGTTCTTCTAGTCTAGTTCTTCTGTTTGGTAAGGGATTGTATGTTAAGTTGTTATTTAGTTAGTTACCAAGAAATTGTTAATGATTTTTATTCTTATTTATTTTTGGTTTTTAGTGTATTTTGAATTCTTTAGGGTCGTCATTAACCAATCTTGATATTTATAGATATTTGTAACGTTGCTGACCCATTGTTTGTTACATGTCGCAATCGGTAACGTGCATTTTTGTCTGAATTTTTTTGTATTTTTGAACGGGGCGGTTTTATTTAAAATTTCTTCTTCAAATATTTGCATGCGTGGTACAGAAAGAGAGTATTTAATGTTCTGATTATAAATTCTTTGAAAAAGAGTTCTGAAGGATATAAAAATGATTTTTTAAAGATTATTTTAATTTATTAACTCTTTGAACGCGTGACGTTTCTATGCTAGGTACCCCTGTACGCGGCACTTTTTGTTGATAATGTTTCACATTATAGCAGTATAAACACCAGTGTTAAAAATAATCTATCTACTTGGATCTGATAATTTATACATAAAGATTATTATTTATCACCAACTGACTTTCAAACGTGTGTATTTATGATGATAAACGACGAACAAAGATCTCAGTATAAACAAACTCACCATTTGGAGACGCCATTTTCGGAGACGGCTCGTTACGCTTTGACCGAGAACGGACACCGCGCCGATTAACTATTGCAGCCAGCCAGCACTTGACGTATTTATACACACATCACATTTCACAAACAAAATATTTTTTATAAACATGTTATTTTCGATCCTATTCTGTTATGTATTATTGTTCTCATATGATTCTATTATTATAATTAAGGCTTGAGTAAATAATTATGTTTTAGATAGGCAGACTGCTTGACTTAAATATTTATAACCGTTAAAATTGTTTGAGGTGTGGTATATTTTATAACAAGGAGATAAGCACAAAGAGGTTTTCACATAATTGACACATGAATCTTGTATTTTGTTTTTCTTCTCTCGCCTACCACTATTAGCGCATACGTAGCAGCGCCTGCGGGGCTTTTGGTTTTTTCTGTCGGCGGAATTAGTTCAGGCATATGGTCGGTAAAGTTTTTAGGGAAGATTCTGTGCGGATTTGAGCTCGTGGAGGTTGTGGGACGTGCTAATTCAAATGTTTTACATTTTTTGCTATATTTTCCTATGAGCTGCTTTATTACATTTAGCTGGAAATCAGCTAACGGTATTTTATTCCAGTAACCGATTTATAAATGGCGAAAGCATTTAACAAATATAAATCTATTATGTGAAGGCCACTTTCTTATACCACTTGGTGGATTTCCTCATACAAGACAAATTACTTAAAATCATGTCAGTCTTGTCAACTGCACCCATTGACTTATTGTAATCAAGCACACATTTTGGCTTTAGTATGGGCTCATTGGTTTGATGGTTTGTTTTACCGGAAGCTTCCATGGAATCGTCATGCAAGGTGGTCAGCATGCACGTCTCTTTTGTCGCACCATTTGAGGGCAAGTAGTGATCCACGAGATTTTGCCTCAATTTTCGCCCTTTTTTTAACTTTCGAAAATCAGGCATCATTTTCCGGTTTTTTAACAGTCCCACAAGCATTTGTCTTATTGTTATGCAGATATTCGAATAACTTCGGACTCGTATACCAATTATCAACCCACAAATTGTGTCCTTTCCCAACATAATCTTTTTAATAGCGTAGTAACAACGGCCCCAGTCATTCCAAAATTCTGTTCGTCTATAATATCACTTCCATCTCCACAGTAAATAATAAAATCAATAACATAACCAGATGTCACATCGCATAACACAAACATTTTAATACCAAAACGATGTCTCTTTGATGGAATATATTGTTTAAACATAAGTCGTCCCTTAAACACTACAATACTCTCGTCAATACACAAGTTTTTCTGTGGCACCATTGATTCCTTAAATATTTTTCTAGTATGTTCTAAAAGTAATCTAATTTTAAAAAGTCTGTCATGAGGAACTGGGAAATTTGAGTCCGAAAAATGTAACATTTGTGATAATAATTGGTACCGATCTCTCGCCATTGTTTTACTAAAGATAGGAGCTCTGAGGAAAATATCACTACTCCAATGTTCTTCTACAGTCAAATGCTTATTCCGTGTCATCAACATGGACAAAGCAAAGAAAGTGTACATTTCTGGTATATCAGTATCTATCCATTTATGTGAACGGGATTTTGGAGTCGGTTCCATCTCGCTAAGCTTAAAAAAGTAAAATTTGTTTGTTTCTGCAACAATTTTCTCCATTATATCCTTATTCAGAAAATGTTCAAAAAAATGTAATTCTGGAGAATTTTCTGTTAGGCTGTTGTTTGTTATACCTGACTGAAAATCATCGAATTCATGAATTATTGGGATATGGGGACCAGATGTCCAAGACCCAAAATTATCATCATTTTGTTCCTCGACGACCTCAATGGGTTGCATTTCTATATCCATATTTTCATTCGATACATCAGATGGCTCATATTCTTCTTCGGACATTTCATAATCCGAATCTAGCGCGCCGACAAATTCGATGATTTGTGAACTTATAATGCTGAATTAATGTGACTAATTGAATCGTATTTGTACTCACAATTTGTATACATACACAATCCTGCTCATTTCCTTTAAATGTTTTTGTAACTCTTGCTTTAATAATAACAAACTTCATTATTTCTTCACGTAAATTTTCACAGATCACAATATATAAAACGTAACCGACATATTATTAATAAGAACACTATACTATACTATTTTAAACAAAATGTAGAACAATGAAAAGTTATTTCATAAAATAAACATTTTCTTAAATGTAAATAAACAAAAGTAATGCGCTTTCACGGAATCAACGCACGGACCACTCTACACAAACTTGGTGAATCAAGTGCGCAGGCGCGCGAGTCGGTAGGGCGAGCGGCGGGGAGATTTGAATGTTTACGCAAAGGGGATCCCGACCACCGATCACGAATATTTACGATTTGAGAACGAATACAGAATGTTAAAGTTAAAATATTATAGGTGTCGCTAGCATGACGAATGTATGAAGATATTTGTGAAGATTTTACAAATATAGAGCACAGGATTCCGACTTTATCGACGCCAAAACTTCAGGTCCCAACTGTTGAGGCATCCGCAGAGAACGCACGGGCGGTCGCGCCTCATATGCTGAGGCGTCCGCGTTGAATGGGTTAATATTTTTTGGGCGATGTAAAGGGTTTGTGTATGAATTTCACAAGTGCCGCCCTACAATATATATTTTTCATTTATATGCCTCAAACAGCTAAAGATGTATGTTAATTTTCGAATTCTGTTTTTAAGGATACATATGTGGCGACCATTTTAAGCATTGCTCCATAGCGATGCCAAGGTGTTTGATTGATGTTTCGCATTCAATGTTAATACATAATAAATCACAGTGGTGGTGTTTGTCGTTTAGTGTAGCATGAATTTGAATGTTTATTTCGAACGGTGTTTTTTTGTTTTTGAATACAGAATGGCACACAATATGTTTTCTAGAATTGAACGTTAGTATTGCCGCTGCTATTGGGTTTGAGCAGACTTCAACGATATGTTGATAGTCATCTGAGCTGATGATGGACACTACAAGGCTGTGGATAATAAAGCCCAACACGGCAAAATACCCCTAAAATCCATCTCGAACTTCTCCGCCCCCTCGTTACTGCTTTGAGTGCCCATTTCATGTGTTTTTCAGTGGAACTGAAAATAACTATTGCTTTTGTAGCTCTCGTCATATGTTCCAATTCATTTCTTTTAAACAAATATTTGCAGTAACTAAGTTTATTATGAATTAATGTACCTACAAAGTAGGGAACTAACTAACTAACCACCATCCCCACAGGGGTAGGCAGAGAGGATGGACTGCCAAACTCTCTATTGGCACACACTCCTTAAAATAGAAGCTAATCTATCAGAATCGCCAGAAGGTAGTAATCCTATTTGTTTGTTATTTATTACATTTTTTAAATGCATTTAGAAACAATAAAGAGAAACAAAAATTTGAAATGAATTTTTATTTCCTCATTTTTAGTTCAAAATAATAATCTATAGCGTCCCATTCCCACTGAACTTGACGAAAATTAATATTAAAGTCATTTTTATTTTCCTAATTTCAGCCATTACTGGTGTTAAAAATAAAATTAATACATTGCCAAATGCCTTCGATTTTTTCCTTAATATTGCCTTTATAAATACATAACATGCATTAATTTTATAAAGAATTTAAAAATAAAAAAAATCTAAAACCTCAATATCTCATTAACTGTGAAATGTTATTACACTAAAATTCTCAGGCGACGGTTTTTTAGTAAGGAAAAATATTTTTAAATTAACTCACCCACAATATTACTAGGTACGTGGAAATAAAACATGTTTATTTTGAATGCCATGTTTTTTTCACGCGTTATCAACGGAACTTTTCTTTAAAAACTTAGGAATATACTTTTTATCTGTTGAATAAAAAGTTAACTTTTTTCAGAAATCAACTCAAACTCACTTTTAAACGCGTAAAAACTTTCGTCATAATATAATATTTTAAAATTTCACTTGTAAATATAAATCCACCGATTGTTTTTATTTATTTAATTGAAATGTTTTTTTTTAATACACAATCATTTACATTGCCCGTTTCGTCGGAGAGGACACGTCTAGTTCTTCCAACAAATCGGAATAGAATGGAATATGGTATGTAAGTAAAGTGCATATACCTAGTGCATTAAAATGAATGCAAAATTTTAGAGAGGGTCGATTTTACTCGTCACAAGGAACCGGTTCCAAGGCGGTCACTGGAACCGTAGATATTAATTCTGAGGAACTGGATCAAAGAAAAATAATTGCGGTTTTTCTATGCAAATCAATAAATCATAAGTTTTTCTTATCTTATCTCTACTATTCTAACTAAAACGGATACAGGAGGTTCATTAGATTGCAACGACATGTAAAAATATTGGTATATTGGTTACAATTTCGCAAAGAAACTCCATTTATGCAGAAATAATATGTTTGAATATAATATGTCAGATCCAGTCACAATATTACTAATAATTTATTCATTAAAAACATAGTAAATACTATTATATTTGGATAGATTTTTTTTGGCTATAACACATTACTCAATAAGTTCGTATGATGACTGATAAAACAACAACTTTTAGACAAAATTTGATTTTATTCATCAACATAGTCCTCCTTCGAGAGTGATACATTAATTTCAATGCTTCTCTAACATTTCAATGCCTTTATGCATTATCTTGGTAAAAAAGCACTTTTTATTTTTTATTTGGAGTCGGATTTTCTCAAATTCTTCTTTTAAACTCACCAATAACGCCATATAATATTCACTATTAATGGTTCTTCCTTTCTCAAGGTAATCGATGAATAAAATACCTTCATTCCAAAATACGGAGGCCAAAACCTTACCAGCTGACATTTGCGTTTTTGGTTGCTTTAGGCAGCTTTCGCCGGTTGCTGTCCATTCAGCTGACTGTCAATTTGACTCTGGAGTATAGTGATGGATCCATATTTCATGCATTGTTACATACCGCATAAAGTAATCATTTTTATTGCGCTAAAACAGCTCCAAACAGCGCGCTGAATCGTCGACGCGCTGTTGTTTTTTTTTATCAACTGTGAGCAAGTACCCGCTTCAAACAGATCTTTTTCATGGACAAATGTTGATGCAAAATGGTGTATACACTGCTTTCTGATATCTTCAAGGTGTCAGCTATCTTAAGTTACTTCAATTTACGATCAGCAAAAACTATTTTGTGGACTTTTTTATATTTTTTGGAACAACTGCCGATTTTGGGCGACCAGAGTGTTCAGCATCATCAGTGTTTAAACACTGCGCTTATGGTAGTCAGCAAACCACTTCTCTACCACTTTTCTCTATGGAGAAGAGTCCGAATAACACTTGTCAAGCCGTTGCTTTGCTTGAACGATATTTTTTCCTATTAGAAACCAATGCTTTATCAACACACGAAATTCATATTTTTCGATTGTGTTGAAAATTACAAAAGTAGCATCACTAAAACCACTGTAACTTGTAAACTAAACCTCAGATATTTGTAAAATTTTGACACGTATTATTTGAAAGTTGGTACTTCCTAAAATACATATGATTTTGTCAATAGTGGTGCCAACTGTATGTCGTTCTACGAACTTATTGAGTGATGGATTATTTTGCATCTCAATTTTCAGGCTATTTTTTTAAACTAGATCAAAATATCGATAAAATATTACTTTAACACCAAGATGCAGAAAACAGTTATTAAACGTTTCTTGATTTTACTAAGGATGTTTTTTCTATATATATATATATATATATATAAAGCAAGGTGGGTATGGCTTATATTGTTAAAAAATATTCAAACTCACGTCGAGGAACCGATTTCTTAGAATCTTTGACTATTTAGTAGTAGTCAGAAAGACCCAATGACGTTGTAGAACCCGGATTCTTTTCACGAAAACAAGGCCTCACATAGTAGGCAGAGAGGATGAACCATCACACAACTCTGTCTTGATTTACACCCCTTGCTTCATTGACATTCAAACATCGTCTCATACATACTTTTCTGTTATTCCGAGTCTTTACATCACCCAGATCGTGGTTTTTTTGTGAATACCGTACAAGGGTCCCAAATGCTTCCAACCGTCTATGGTCAGTGGAACTAAGGCACCATACGTTCGAACTGTGCAAAAAACATAGGCGCCATCTTTGAAGGGGCGCCGTGATAAAAAAAGATCTTATTTAAATTTACTTTAAATATTCTCTAAATCATATCAAAATTTCCCCAAATCATTTTATTAAATACCCACGGGTAATTATGTTTTTTTTACGCTGGCAGCATCGCTGTGCATTGAACGACCAGCGGAAATGTATGGGCGGTAGATTTTTGTCACGTTAGTTTTTACATATTGCATAGTGGTTATTTGGAAGTAAAGTCTGTTTTTCTATAGAGTGTTTTGCGTTAAAATTATGAGAAGCAAAGTCTACAACCAATCAGTGTGTCCGTCATTTTTATACAAAGGTGAAAATAAACCGTTAGAGATATAATTCATCTAAGGTTAAAGATGGAGTTTATTTTTCAATCATGTAATTTTTTAAGAATATAAATGTAATCCCACACCTCCCCTATCAACTTTTTTCGAATCAATCAATAAAGAAATGTTGCATACAAAGTCCCCGTGAAATCGCCAAGCAAAAAAGTCAGGAATCGATTCCAAAAGTATCTGGATTAGGAGCGGGTTCCTTTTCGGTCTCCGGTAGCCGGAACCGCGGTGACAGCCAATTTCGGATTTTCCATCTCTACTTCTCTACCCGCCTGTCATCGCTTTATTTACAATTACAACCCACAGTGGCGGGTGGAGGAAGTATAGACCTGTTTTCGTTCTGTTCATCCGAATGAATAAAGCCATTTTATTTAACATTATTTATAACGTTTCTGTAATAGTTATATTACATTTTGTTAAAAATACGTAGGTGGTGATATAGAAATATTAAGGTAAGATGTTTTGAATATATTTACGATTATAACATTGTTTAAATAATGTTTATCATCTGTCACTAAGAGTTTTTTCGTTATGGCCGCTACAACGCCGTATATCTAAGTATAATTAGAAATTTCCTATATTTTGGGAGGAGAATTTCAAACCGACAAGCTGGAAGAACGATTTAGTTTGTACAGAAGATTATCGTGTACAAATTACTTTATTTCATATACACAAATTGTGGAGTCGGTTTTAGGTTTGAAAATATATCAGAGACATCAAACGATATTAAAAACTCCCTTACTCCTTTGGAAAAAGAAACTAATTTATAAATAGATGTTACTGAATTCATATCTATTATTGAAATCTAATTACCCGGAAACATACAAAAATGATGAGTTATCAAAGATTAGTTGTTAAGAGAGTTTGTGATTATGCAGCCCTTGGTGTTAGAAAAAAAAAGTGTATTAGTTTAGTGTCCGATAGCAAAGGAGCTAAAATGAATGAAAAGTCTTTTGACTTTTTACAAAGAGGAGGTTGGATTGTCCCATCTGAGCCCGTAAAGTTTGTATATTTTCATTTGTGTTCTATATTTAAATATATTGTCAGTGAAAAAGAGTTACATTTTACACTTTTGGAACATGGCAATCAAAAAGACATATTATTATCATTATTTGGATTAAGATTCAAAATGTGTGTGGTGACAGGTTAGTAGCTGAGTGGACTACGCCGGTTTCCTACCCGGGTGTCGTGAGTTTAATTCCTCTGCCAGCTAAGTCCTCCATCATCAGCCTAATATATCCATTCAAAATTAATGGTGTAGAGCTGAAAAGATGTAGTGAAGTAAGGGATTTAGGAATAATAATGGACTCAGGAATGACTTTCCGCTCACACATAAATTCCATCTGTGATAGGGCCTACAAACTTCTAGGATTCATCGTAAGAGTAACCAAACCATTTAGATCACCACATGTTATTAAAATACTATATGTCTCACTTGTTCGCTCCATATTAGAATTTGGATCAGTGATTTGGAATCCACAATACTATGTTCACATCGAAAGACTTGAGAAAATTCAAAAAAAGACTTTGAAACACTTCAATTGTATGTCTAACCGAACATTCGAACAACAAAAAGACTCATTAGCATTCCATAAGTTATCATCACTAGAAGATAGAATAAATATATCCGACCATAAATTCCTATTCAAAATTATCAACAACGCTGTTGACAATCACTACCTGCTAGAAAATATCCATACCCACTGTCCAGTAAGAAACACACGCTCGAACCAATTATTACACACCCCACACTCAAAAACTAACTACACACAACACTCATTTTTCCGAAGAACATGCTCAAAATACAACACCACATTTTCAGAAGCTGATATTTTCCATTTATCCACAGTTCAGTTTAATAAATGCATACGGGACATAATCAAATAACAAGGTTAATTATTACCTCCCTACCACTGCTGTGCGTTACAGATCTAAGATAATTATGTTAATTATTTGTCTCTATTTTCATTTATACACAGTATGTTGCGTTTTTTTTTTTCTTGTTTATATTAATCATCTTGGGTTACATTCTATGATGTATTATTTATTATACAGTTTTATTCAACTTCATACATAGATATAATTCTGAAATTATAATTATTATTTTGAATATTTCATTCTCCATTTTAGTTTTAAAAAAAAAACATCATTAGCGGAAACTTTGCTGGTTAATGCAACATAGTAATCACTTCATTTATAAAATTTTGTAAACAACTGTATGTTTTCCTAAATAAAATAAAAAATAAGAATCATTGCACACGCAAAATATGTTTTCCGCATATTATGATGGCAGTAGGAGTTTTTAAAATATTGTCTTTCTATTAAAAAAATGACAAATTACAAAATATACAGTATGATTGTGGAAACTTTCAAATATTTTGCCAAATAATTAAAGCAAAATGCAAAATAATCTTATCTTTACAAAAAAAAGCAAAACGAGAAAATTTAAAACAAATTGAAATTAGTCAAAACAAAGTTTATTCTTTGTCGTCGGTCACAGTTTTTTCAGTCTGATTCTAAGTTGGACCTAGATTATTATAATAGTTGTGTATGATTTGAAATAAGTCATCATTTCTAAGGATTAAATACCTGATCATTTTGGGGCCCTCACATTCTTTGTTTTTGTATATAATGTAATAAAATATCTACTTTCACAAATAATTATGTTTTATTTATCTATATGAAATTTACATAAGTACACATGTATTAATATGAATCAAAACCTTAAATGATGTGATTGGAAATTTTACATTTCCCCTGATGATGGACAGTGTAACGCTGACTGAAACGTTGGCTAAAGGAGGAGGAAGCGCAACTCGGCATAATACCCCAAAAATTAATCAAGATATATTTTTATATGGATATTATAGGAAAGTATTTTAAAATTAAAAACAAAAGATTACTTTGGAACCAGTATAAAATATTGAATTATAATTTATCTGTTTAAAAAAAGTAGTCACTGCCTTTGTTTGCAGTTAATTGAATTCACTGTCATTTAATATTGAAATCTTTAAAATCGAGGCAGGAATATTGTTTTTGCTTCTTGGGTAAATAGGTCACATAATCTTCACTTGGAAATAAAGATGACAGTGCGCCTGTAGAATGTGACAGCAATATGTAAAAATTGTTAGTACCATTATTTGTTTTTAAATTTTCATTTCATCGGTACAAAAATCATAAGAAAAGATGTATGTTATTATTTTTATTTTGATAGATATAAATAAGGAATGTTAAGTGATTTCATGCTTCCCAAATTCTTGCTTTTAGTTTTATAGAGAAATTATTTTGAGTAAATTTTTTTTTATCAGAGCATGATTTAAGATTTTCACGGTCAAAAGTATTATTGTGGTGGATTTTTGGGTTATTATGCCGTGTCGTGCTTTCTTCTCTAGCCAACGTTTCAAACAGTCTTGTAGTATCGATAATGTACCCCGATGATGGACACTGCAAGGTTTTCCGGCATGATAACAGTGATAACCCAAGAATCTATCGCAACAATTATCAGTCTACGTCGTTTCAACAATATAAGTGCGTTCTTTTGAAAATCACTATTTTATTGCATGAATAACTTAATATTGAATCATTTTCATACTACGTTTTATATATAATAAGACAATCAATGTAAACAAAACATTTATATACCTTGGCTCCATCAATGTCGATACATTTAGTCGATAGTCGAGTCTAATTAGACCTATTTGTACTGTGTACGTCGTAAAAAAAATGTATGCCAGACACCAGTTAGAATTTGTTTTACACAATATTTGCAATGTTATCTAGATGTTCATATTTTTGCAAAATAACTACATACGTTTTTTTTCTGAAAATGTTACCATCTCTACACAGTTTTGCTTGTCAGAATTTAAGCGAGAAGGAAGTAAAAACAAAATTTCTTAAATGTATTTATTTATATATAACTGCAGTGTTCAAGACAAAATTTCATACAATTTAATTTGTATTATAGTATACGTCCTTACAAATTATTGAAAAAGTAATTATTTATAATGCTTCATACAATATTTTAAAAAAGATATACCTATTGCGAGTAGTTTAAACTATGTAATAGTTTATTTATTTATTATAGGTTGTTTATTTTATAAAAGAAAATGAAATGTTTTTTTTATTAGATAAGTACTTATCTTCCAATAAAACACTATTATTTTTGCATAGTGGATTATGACTTAATTAGAAAATAAGCAGGAAGATATTTTTTAATAGCTTCATATAAACATTATTAGTAATGTTATGAGAACAACTTATAATCTATTTATAAAAAAATATATGTAATTTGCTGCAATTACTAAACACTTTTTTTCTGAAAGTCATAAAGTAACATCTATTAATATATCTAACTACTGCATGACTTACAAAATATTGAAAATAAGGACACAAGGGTCATGTGTAATATACCATAACATAAAACCATAAGACTTGGTGCACAAGTCAGGGTTCTAGCTGCTACGACTCGGAAATACGGCGCATCACCCCATCTAAGGTATAGTATCCCGCGCTATAATTACTGAGCCGCAGCGATTCCGCGCATCACGGGTGCACCACGTAAATATTATTAAACAAGGCCAGGTAATTCAACATTCCGACAGAAGGGTGGTGGTGGATTAACCTTCCAACACGCCTTTTTCTCACCCCTACCTTCAACCGATTCCCTAATTATTCCGTTAGATTCATATTCTGTTTAGAGTATGTATTTGTTTTCTCAGGTGCTGGTGCTTGTGTATCTAAGTAAGTTTTACTTATGTATACAATAACTTTTGTTGTTTGCATACCCCTCCCCTATTTGGTACGCCCTTCAAAATATGGTTCAAGTAAGTATATAATTATTATTTGATTTTCAACTTATGCAAATAATTGCTTATATAATTAAAATAATATGGGAGCAGCACCCAGTGAATCATCTTGTTCAAGTTACCTATTCCAGTACTAAATTAAATAAGGTCAGTTGGAGGAATTGTGTTAATTTAACTCCTTCCATTCATTTTTGGGCTTCATTTGACAGAACTGCCCCACAGGAGGTGTTTACAGAACTGACCTTATAAAAATCGTTCTTATATTAAAACACAAAACAAAATTTAAAAAATCAATTTACTCCGTTAATGACAGTGTTGGCATTAAATAAGTGATTGTTGCGTAAGTGGCAGCGAAGCGTCCTTATTTTCTCCCTCTTTGAATTTCCAGCGATGAATAAAGCTAAATGCTCCTGAAATACACAAAAATACAACATTCATTAGCATCATTTAAAAAATCACAAACTGTGACAAAGAGTCATCGGTCATCACTTTACGAGATAAAAAGATAAATGATGGCATTAGGAGCATGACGAAGGTTGCCAACATGAGCGACACAATCTCCAAACTCAAGTGAGGCTGCTGGGCACGACTAACACACTTCGGGTGGGAATGGGTGAGAGCCAGCAAGATTTGGCAAATCTTGAGACTTTCGAGAAAAGCCTGTTCCAAAGCTGGACGCAAGATGGCTTATGAAGAAGGAGATGAAGAGCTGCAGTAAATATTAAACAGAATAACAACGAACTGAAGAATAAAATACTAAAAGCATCACGTTTTTTACTCTGACAATATTTTTGCAGACAAACACTGTTTGTTTTACAGAAAACATAGATAAATAACGTATGAGCATTCTTTGTTTTATCAAAACTTACCAGAATTTTCATGGAGTGTATTTGCAAAAGTAAAACTCGTAAAAGGATCTGAAACTTAGTCTTCAATTCCACTGTTTTCTGTGATACATTCTTCTTTATCTCTTCAAATGGAACTTTCTGCAATAAAAAGATAAAAGTTGAATCATTTTTATTTTATTGTAAAATATCTTCATATTTTTTCATGTCGATTTATAAAGCGCCAAGGAAATGGTTAGAAGAGATTGTGTATTATTCAAAACAATAGCCAAACATTTTTAGTTGACAGAAGTCCATTATTAAATCTGATAAAATATATTGTCTTTGACAGTCTTTCTTTTGGAATGACTTTTGACTTCAAGATCTATTTAGAAAATGTGCACTATTGAATTTAGGGGTGTCCGTTGACAAAATAAATAAGTTTTATATTATTTTCAAATATTTATTAAGGAGATAAAGTTTACAAAAATAATAAATTAAGGATATCTTATAAATATTTTTCTAATCCTATAATAATGATACAATCGCACGATAAAATGATGGATATGTGTTCATTGGTGTGTATCAATTGTTGGTGAAAAATATAATGAGAGTAAGCTAAGTAAGAAATGATTTATTTAATAATATTAAACAAATTATGTTACCTAAATATTTATTTTTGTGGATATACATATATAGGTAGGTACTTAATGCAGAAAAATATTTTTGTACATATACATAGGTGGGTACTTAACATATGAACATTTTTTTCTTAAAATATTCACCCACCATTTTGTGTCAATTCCATGAGAATTATGAAATTAATGTTGAAAATGTTTCTGAATCCCTCGGCAAGCATTTGATTATTGCTTATGCTCTCTCGCCTCTGCGTGGAGAAGGCTGTTAGCTGAATGTTGGTGAATTTGTTAGTTACCTGAATCAGGGAGCTGGCCACACCGAGGAACTGGTGGGATGTGTTGCGAATGCTACGCACGGCGCCTCTGGAAAAACAAAATAATTTTATTAGTAAATTCAAAATATTAAATGGAATACAACACTAGACTTGGAATGAGACAAATAAGCATTTGGTTTTGTAATAACATTGATTGTAATTAAACTCACTTAGGCATCTTCACAACCCCACTGCTAACGAAGTTGATCAGGTGCACCAGCCTCCTGGCAGACTCCCTGGTCAGCAAGACTATCAGCTGCTCCAGTGTGGCGGGGCTGGCCTGGTTGTCGGGCTCAGCCTTGCTAAGGTCCTTCCAGAGCTCGCAGGCCTTGACGTAGGCCAGTTTCGGGTCTGTCACCACCTGGGAATACAACATATGTTACTTATGAATTTGTCTTAAGAAAATCAACTAAGTAGTTCGATTCATTGAGTACTAATTGGTATGATTATCATTTCACCATCATTATCTTTATCGGTAATTGAAGCAACGATCCGGTAGCCTGTAAAAACCCGGTTGATCTAATTAAAGTATGGGGCTGCTGTCAAGGGAATAAGGTGAAACTTAGAAGGTAGCACAAAAGGCTCGAGTGCTTACGGGAGCTAAATAGATTATCAAGGTACCTACTAACAATAGAAAACGTCAATCATTTAGGGCTCCACGACCCTCGGAGTATCCTGGCCGCTTCGCAAGGAAAAGACTATTCTCTTGCCGGTCTTCACCAGTCCAGTTCACCTCTACACCGCCTAGTTACCCCAACTCTCATTCGCCCTTATACTCATGCTTATTATAAAGAAGAGTCTCTGGTGGTTGGCTATTGATCCATCCTCGCTTGATTCTAATTTATTTGTAAGAACTTGATTATAAAAGGTAGTAGAAACAGAATTTAAGAGTTATGTGAATGTGAGCAATATTTTCAATATCATGTAGCTGGTGCTCTGTTAGATTCAGTTTTCAGTTATACGCCTAAGACACTGACACCACAACAGCAACAGTCAGAAAAGAGAAATTACTTTAAAGCTTAAAATGATAGTTCTCATTTCCGAAATATTGACAATAATTAATTTATCGCTCTTTTGAATTATGGTATTTCTCTATGCAAGTTATAAGTTGCCATACATGTGATTACTAGGGGTCAAAAATCTACGAAACATCGTACAAAGGTATCTAGAGATGTATACTTCTTTTCACGCAGTAAAACGATCTGATTCCAGCAGTGGTTAAAGGCCTTCATCACAATAATTTCTAAACCATATGTATGTTGGAATATGATTGTTATTTGTAATAAATATTGGATAATATTTGTATACCAATTCAGCCACATAAACCAGCACATGAATGGCCTCAGTCGTCTGTTCCTTTAGTGCCCTGGCCTCCATCAGGGTCCTGCGGGACAGCCTGCGGCCCAGCTTGCGGGAGAACCTGTCCGCGTGCTGCAGCGTGTGGACCACTGCGCGCTGCTTGGTTCCATTCTCTTCCATCTTGGCTGGAAAAGCTATTAAAAGTGAGGTTAGGATAGGTTATGGTAATTCAATATTTTTAACTAAATGCGAGTAATCGTTGGAATTCCAAAAGGGCTTTTATCAATGTTCCTTATGACAGCTGTAAAGCCATTTTTACAAAGTTCATCAAACATTTCAAGGAAACACCCAGACTATAGGTACTCCAACCACATAAAGATTGTCCACGGCAAATCAGAAACTACAATTAATTTAATGCAAATAAATGTGAATGTCCATATTTCTTAATTCCACTGCTACCAATTTATTGATACCTAGCTATTCAGATCTGGTCAACAAAAGTAAATAATTTACATAAAATCATTTAACAACTTACATAAAATAAAATCAACACATCATTTGAACATAGTTATGCAGAAAGCTTCCAACCCACAATTTCCCAAAATCGAGTTTTACATGTTTTACTATAGATAAATACGAGATTTATATCTGCTGAAAACATCCAAGCTCCAAAAGCAGTAGTTTTTTTGGTAATTATTTTTTTTACTAACGCACATTGCAGATATTTGAAGCATACAAACATTATAAAATGTAGGATAACATTAGAAATACATTTTTTTAATAAATACATTGATAAATTACCTATTTATCGTAATGCTCACAAAGAAAAAAACACTGATGTTCACTTTACAAATGCCGATTACGCATTTGAATGCTTTTTAATCGTCATATTTTCAAACGCCTTTTTCTCAGTTTCATCTTTTTGGGGTTGGATGCTTTCTGCATAACTACACCCATTTCTCCTTTGCAGTAACCCCACGAATTAATACTTTCAAATCAGAAAACACTACCTAACATATTTATCAACCCTGAAATAATGTCACAAAAACACCGTTTGTTTATCATTTATCAATAATCTGTCAAAATTGAAATCATAGACAAAACATATTACCACAAACAAACAAAAAAGTTCTGATGATCAAAAATGCCCCCAATCAAAGCATAATTATTTACTATTATATAAATGTCTTCTAATTAATTTTACAATAAATATATATTTGAAAATGCTTACTACGTATTTTTAAAATGTGTGAAGTATTCATATAAAATCTCATAACTTCTTAAAAAATGTACTTTTAAATAATTTCGATATTTACCTTATACCTGTACATGAAACTTGGCTAAATGAATCAATCCATGATAATGAATTGTTTGAAAATAGGTGTGTTGTATTTATAAAAGACCGGAATTACTTAGTATCTGGATATCAGTATGGAGGGGGAGTATTAATTTCAAAATATCTGTTGTACATATCACTCACAAAACACTAACTACATCAATTATCTAGCCCACCACCTCAACGCTACATCAGACCTGCACACTAATCACCCGGAAGGATTGTTTGTATTAGCTGGAGACTAAAACATACCCAAACTAAATTGGAAGATAAATAGAAGGGCAAAAACCAGTTAGAATCAAACATTCCAGAAAACACTGCTATCTGTGCGTTGGTTGACTTTCTTTCATGCACTCAACTACACCAATTCAACTCTGTGATAAATAAAAAAAAAAACAACTTAAATTCGCAAAGCAATTTTGAAATGTTTGATTATTTGTGTCAAATAAAAAAGATGGAAGAGAAGGAGGGGGGGGGGTGCATTCAATACTTACTGCACAGGGCGCTAGATTTCGTGGAGCCGGCCCTGATTAGATATGAAGTTATCTCACTTCGTACTGCACCATATTTTCCCAGTTTGTCTAGACTAGACAGTTCAAATGTTCCACCGAGGTGACTACGGCCAAATCATTTAGCAATTGTCAAAAATAAATTGAGATCTCGAATTCCAAAGTAAGGATATTTAAAAAGCCGTGTTACATTTTTCAGCAACATTAATCAACTCATTCACAAATACATTCCCGAAAGAAAAATTGAGGGTAACTTAGAACGGTTTTCCCCCTGGTACACTTCACCACTGATTAAAAGTGTAAAAGAGAAACTAAAATGTCACAAGAAATGGAAAGAATATAAAAACCTAGCTGACTACGGATCCTTCTCAGTACTGAAAAATCGCCAAAAGAAAAGCTCGCCGAATGCTACGAAAACTTCATTCAAACGGCGGAATAAAAAGTGCAGCAAACGGTTCAGGTCAATCGTTATAGAAGCAATCCTCTTCCGATCTACCAAAAAATGTACCTTGGTGATCTTTCCTGAAAAAAAATTAACTCAGGCAACTCAATGCTCTCACTGAGTTACCTGAAGCGACAAAAAACTAAACAAGTCCCGAACATGTGTCGCTTGAGTCAAGCCTTCTCCCAAATGGTAAATATATTTTAGATGGCTGAGGGGCCACAAAAAATCTTCCGAATTTAACGAGAGTCAGATCTTTTGAAACGGAAAAAAACTGCATATTTAACTAATTTTTTTACCAGTGTCGCTTTTGCCTTTCCAGCGAATATTTTTTATTTTTACTCATTTAGTATGGACATTAACAAAACTGCTAAATAAGTCGATATAATAAAGTCTATACTTGTGTGTCATTTTAGTTTGTTCTGTACTTTGTATCCTGAAATATGTACCATTGGTTCCGAAACATATAAATAATTCATCATTAAAAAAGTGGTCAAAACTAAGTGTTTATTATTATTTATTAAATTTATATTTAGCTAAAACTTTATCCCTATGACTTATTTCAAACATTTGAAACTATTACATTTGATGCTTAGATTAATTAAATAATGTAGATACGTTACGGAGACAACGCGCGTGAATGCACCTTAGATGAATTAAATTTAATATCTATGATTTGATGGTTTCTTATTTATAACTTATAACCTATGCTTAAGCTTAAGTAATTTTAGATAAAGACGGCGTATGGGTGTAGGTACATGTGTGTATGATGACAGTGCCTTTGATCCGGATGTAGAATGTAGATATCTAACACAAATCATTATAATGTTTATCACGAAGTAATCATCACGCATAGTTCATGCACCACGTCGGTGTCGGCACCCAAAAGGTCATCACCGGTTCAACGATATTTCAATTTACCAGGGAATCAAACTCCACGCGTGATAAGACAAACGCGGACATAGTGTTAAACGAGACAATGATAATGACATCATTAAAACTGACTAGACGGTATTAAACAATAATATGTTTTAAGTGAAGGACTTCAACTTTGCCCCTTCATTGAAATCTCGAGTCATCGCTCTAGTTCCAGAGATGGAAAATATGACAACGACATGACTACCTGTATTCAATGACTAAAGTGTTTTTTTACTATTGGTTTTATGACCACACAAGAACCCTAACCGCCAACAGCGATTCAACTTTTCTTATAGATTAAATGAAAAATATTGAACAAACAATAAAATCCATAGTCTATGGTGGAAATTTTTTTTTTTTTTTACATGAATACCGCACAAGAGTCTCAACTGCTCCCAACCGTCTAGAGCCAGTGAGACTATGGCATCCCCAAATTGGGTATGTTGTGAGGCTGAAGGTAGTGGGGAGGGGAAGGAGATCGGGAAGAGGAAGGTTGGGAAGTACCTGGCTATTCAGATCTGGTCACCAAACACGGCTTAAGCCATTTCAAGCAACGTTTCGATTCTGAATGGTGGTCTTTCACCAGGGCGATACTTAGAGTATCTACCACTCTGGAACGTGCCGCAAATATACTTGTTATTATTTTTATATGAATTAAATGTGTTATGACACATATTAATTAAATAAAAGTTATTAGCGCACGCCGGGTTTGAACCCGCGACCTTTGGATTCGTAGTCGAGCGTCTTACCACTCGACCATGGAGGCCGTCAAATAATATTGTATGACGTTGAAATAACGATGAATCAGTGAAATCCATATGGCATCAATTACTATAATAATCATTTAAATTTAACTTTCTGAAAATGGGAACATCTTCCTGTTTAGTCAGTATTTTTTTTTCTTTGAAATTATATTAATTATATTTATAAAATATGCATTCTGAACTAAATAAATAAATACAAATTTAAAAAATAAGAAATAGTTGCGTTCACCCTAAAATTCGAGACCAAAAGAGCTGTGAAAATTTAATGACGCCAAAGATCACCGCACGAATGTTTAAGCTGATTCATATAAAAAATTGCTCTAATGGCAGGTTTACGCGAGAACAGTGTTTATGACAGTAGTTTAGTTACCGCTTAAGCGTCCTTGAGGTGATTTTCCCACAAAAACGGCGCTATAAAAGTTATCCATTTATTATTATTATTATTATTAACACTTTCATTTTTTTTGTGCGTTGAATTTGTAGAACTTCATTTTATTTGTTTATATAATTCAGTTGAATTAAATTTGATATTATTATTATTGAGTTTTGCTATTTTTAGTTTTGTGTTGTAGTGACAGCTGTTTCGGCGCTTAAGGCCATCACCAAACCATCAAATAGTTTGATAACAGCAGATTAGTTATAAAATGTGAATCTAAATGAGCAAAATCCTAAAATGTATTATTCGGAATGCTATGCAATGCTGTATTTTACAAAAAAAAAAACATAAATGCGTTTCATGTTTCCTTACTATTGAATCAGCCAAACTGGACGTTTTAGGTTGACACTGTCCAAAGATGGACGCCAGAATGCTTATAAAGAAGAAAACATTTATAAATGTAAGATCAGCTCATCTGTCAAACTAGGAATTACAAAAAGTCGAAAGATATTTTGATAAAACCAACAGTAAAAAAAAATTATCTATGTGATTTGCTTCCCTTAGATTTTAGAAAATAATCGCCCCCAGAAATTTCGCGATATGGGAATAAAGAACTGTGTATAAAATAAACACAATTTCAAAAAAATCTTTTTATTTTTTCATAAGATGAAGCGTTTTTGTGTTATAATGTTTTAAGCGTCGAGAGTTTTTTTCCTAATCGAATCCAAAAGTTCGTAAACTAAGGAAAAAAGTACATTGGCCCAATTTTATCAAATTTGTTCTAATGCATCCCGGAATAAAATGTAATACTTATTAATATTTCAAGTATAACATAATAGTATTACGTATATTTCCAGACTGATGATCACATGTTGTTATATTCTTATCACCGCTATAATTCATGTCTTGTTTACCTCGTTTTAAAGTGCCAAAGGTTAAAAATCCACAATACTAAAAAAGGAAAAATCACGACACTGATGAATGAACTTTATTTTTTGCGTAGAATTCATTTGATGACTAAACCGTAGAACTGAGAGTCTGTAAATAGCTTTTTCCAAAAAGCAACAACATGTTTATTTGCGTTTTTATAACCCCGATTGTTCAGTTTTTAAAAATAATTAATATTATGTATAATTGTTCAAGATTATGGTGTGTTATGAGTTATTTTCTTGAACCCATTGTAATATTTTTTTTAACAAAATTCTCCTCTGCATTTTTGGAATAGTATTGGGAAAATGTCCAGGACGACTAAAACGGTTACAATAAAATTTTAGTTCATTCCAGATGAAGTTTTAAAGATTTTTTTTACAAAAATGAGTTTAAACAAAATTCTATGATGTCAATGGCGAAATGAAACGTACTTACGTACCGTGAAGGTGATTGAGTTTTTCGGTCCTGTGGATAAGGCATGCCGTTATATAAATATTTTTTAATTAAAAAAATTATATATTAATTTTTTCTTATGAATTTACTTTTTTTTTTTTTAATTTCTATACTATTGTGTGTATTATAACCTTTATTTTATTATTTTTTTACCATGTATTATTATTAATTACGGAATGTATTGTATTGCACTACTCCTGCATACCTTCTGGAATAAAACTTTATTATTATTATCCTTGACAGCTGATCAAAATTTGAGCGAACGCTGAAACGGGTAGAAAAAATCGGCTGTTAACGGGAACCGTTCAAATGTCAAGAATTCAAAATTGTTCTATTTGTCGATCAAATTTGGGGGAGGTGGGGGGGGGTTACAAATTCAACCTTAATCGTCATACAAAGCAGAAATCTGAAGCAGCAAAAACTCTCGACGTCTGAAGTTTTCACAATTTTGTTATTTGTCAAAATGTCTGTATTGATGTGTTGATACACGAGCAATATTAATAAAAAATCTTACGTTCTTTGGCATCTTGCAAGTCGGGCGGCAGGTACTTGTCGATGTACAGATCCGCCTTGTCCAGGACGCTGTCCACCGTGTCCGCCGCGAAAGCTGTGACCCTGGAATCCAGCACGGCCGTGCCCAGCTGCTTCACCGAGTCGGCCCGTCTCAGGACGGGCGTCACGATGTGCGAGCTCATGTAGTCCTGGGCGCTGGAGTACATCTACAGGATGTGTGTATTCAGTTTAAACAAATGTTGTTTGCATGTGGACCTTATCAATTCCCCTAGCAGTGCATGACTACACGCTTGCTAACCTACACCGCACAGCATGAATCCAGAATCCGAATCCGAATCCAGAAGTCCCGGTGATTTCCCTCTTCCCCCTCTTTAAACATTAAATTATAAATATAGTCTACGTTATTTTGGGGGGGGGGGGTTAGTGCTTATTTTTAACGCCAAAAGCGCTGCTTCTTTCTTTAAAAATATTTAATAAAATATCGCACATATTTTAAAAGCCGCCCAAAAAAATCTCTTTGGACCAAATAAAAAAGTTTTCTTTTAAAAGTTCGCAGAAGAACAAGATTAAAAAACATATTTTGAATAGCTTATTGAATTTTGAAAATGTTTACCATTTCTGGGGGTAGATACATATTCGGCACCCTTTGCTCAACAATGTCTAGACTTTTGCATAGAATTTTATCTAAAGTCGATATGGGTCCGGTGAACATGTTCACAGCTGGAATGGCCAGGTTGATCGAAGCCTGAATGGAAAGCTCTGCTTTGGTGAGGTACCACTTTGCTATCGGGTTTGAATCCTGTAAAAAAAAATCGTCACTATTAAAAATCAACTTTATTTTGATTTATTTCTCCTTTGTTCTTCCTAATACGTTCTGCTATGAACAAGTGTCCGCCATCTTTAGCCCGCCACATCTTTTGGTAAATAATTGTCTCTTCTAATTTAGCGAGGCGCTTTCAGTGCTGTCATTCTTTTTACATATCTTTGAAATAATTAGCAAAAGCTCTAGTTTACCATAACGCAGCCCATTGTAGTATCGTGGCTCTCAATTTCAATACGTTAATTATATTTTTTATCAATATTTTGACATGATATTGATAGTCTATCTATCAGCTATCGCTAGTTTTCCAAAAATGTAATACACGAATAAAATTATTTTTGCTATTTTTATATTATAAAATTATTATTACTCTTTTTTTACGTATTTCAAACTTATTTTTGTTTAAATATTATACTGATATCTATTTTTTTCAGAGGTCAACTTAGCAATCACGTTTTTTCTTTATGCCCAGAGCTTGTTGATTGTTTGTCATAAACAATACAAGTCCGTTTTGCTACAATAATCAGTCGCTTCTATAAAACAATAGTGCTTTCTTTATCGGGGTAGGTTCTTATAAAATTTGTTTATAATGCGCGAATAAAAATAATAATTCATTAGGAATTCAACATGTAAAAAAATTGTTAGTGCAATCCATCAAATGTGGATTCAGGTAGGTATGTCGATGTCGTACTTTACGTAAAAAACACTTCTCACCTATTTTTCATTGGTACTAGCGTTGGGAAAAACTTCAATGTTTTGTGAATGCTTCACGAATTGCTAGTTCTTTAAAATGAACCCTTCACAGTGAACACTTCAATTGAAGTCGAACTCGCAAAAAAGTGATTTGAATTTATCCGGTTATTTGTTCAGTTCTTTTTGGAACCGGTTCCTTGTCGAAAAAGCACTTACTAGTCGGAAGCGCTTTAAAAGTGAAAATAACTGGAACTAGTTCCTCGCAGCTGTGCTGCTGGTACTTAAAGTGCTTCTTTGTAATCTAACTTTTATTGAAGTATTTGTTCAATGAAATGAAGTTAATAAAATAAATGAACGCTAAAATGAAGTGCGAACTTCGTTTGAAGTATTTGTTCAATGAAACGAAGTTAATGAAATGAATGAACGCTAAAATGAAGTGCGAACTTCAATTGAAGTATTTGTTCAATGAACAATGAATGAAGTAGGAACTGTTTCCAAAAGAAGTAGTTCTTTTAAAGCGTTCACAACGCTAATTGGTACCATTCAGTCTGAATCTCAAAAGAGCTATTCATTTTTCGGGTCGAGTCTGGTTTTATAAAAATGTGCTTACTACCATTTAAATCTTTTAGTATTAATATAAATTATTATTTTAGCCACAAATGATAGTGATTCGTGTCATCGCTGCTATAATCAATAACTTTTTAGGTGGCTACGTATTTCTGGAATCAATATTACGTATAGATATTCCATACGCCCTCCAACCTTGAAGGAAGAGGTTGATACTAATATATTTTCTAATTACTTACTCTCAGTGTCATGTATATTTTTTCTCCCAATCCAATGCCGGTTTCCACGATGGGTATGGAGGTAATTCTGGCCACGGATACTAATTTTGGAAACCCTTTCTTTTCGGAATTCTCGTGATTTCGGGCCACTGCAAACACAAAAAGAAACTCATCTTTTAAACAGAACAAAAAAACAAATAATGTTTAATATTCTTGAAAAAGCTCCAAATTTATTTAATAATTATTAAAATATTATATAAATGTTTACAATAATAAAAGAAAATAATTATTTTGGTGATAAACTAATAATTTAAAAAAATGTTATCCCATATTTTTCACGCAGAAAATATGAAAGAAATATTAACTTTTTTGTTCGTTGCACGCCGCCAAATATGCTTGAGTTTTGCTAGAAACTGTCCCATTTCCTTTAGCTTTTCTCCCAATTGAAAAATTGTTGTTAAAAGTCTTTTGCGAATTCTTAACGTTTGAGATCGACATTTTGAATTCAAAACTAATACACAAAGCCCTCTACGACGTTAAAAATAACACTTTTTAAATTGGAAGATGTCTATCCAATTTGTAAAAAAATAACCTCGTATTCTAAGTTTGGAAAAGCCCACTCGTTGTCCAAAGGGTTTTTTTTAATTTTGAAAATCTGTTTGAATTCGATTCGTTCCTTTGCAGCCGCCAATTGCAAATGTCTACCGATCGATGTGAAAATGGTAACTGAAAAGACGATTGCCAACCTTCGCACCGAAACCCACAGACAGAGTGAAGATAAACAGTCATTAATGATAAATGTATTAATTGTAGATAACTTCAATCAACTATTGTGTTTTTTTACCGACGGCGTGATATTTACACAAATCAGAATTTGTCAACATGAAAATTATATCAAACCACCAGTTTACTTCCTTCGCTCAAGTTACAAAATCCTTTTTCAAGGTATTTTGTTTCGTATCATATAACTATTAATATGAAACACATGTTGCTGTATGGAATGTACTGATGTCGGTGGCGGCCGGTGAGTTCAACAGTTGACAATCACGTCTCTTTGGTGCAGTGGATGTAGTACGTTGACCCCACAAGTACAATTTGGAGTTCGCCATAATTTTTTACGATCAAATCAGTATTTAAAACCTCTATGGCTTATTATTGAATTCAGCGCCGGATCTACCATACGTTCAAACTGTGCAAAAAACATAGGCGCCATCTCTGAAGTGGCGGAGTTAAAATAAAGCTCTTATTTAAATTTACTTCAAATATTCTCTAAATCATTTCAAAATTTCCCCATATCATTAAAAAATTACCCACCAAATGGGGTAATTGTGTTTTTATTGGGCTGGCAGCATCGCTGTGCATTGAACTATTAGCGGAAATGTATGGGAGATAGATTTTTGGCACGGAAGTTTTTACGTATTGCATAGTGGTTATTTGGATGTAAAGTCTGTTTTTCTATAAAGTGTTAAACGTTAAAGTTATGAGAAGCAAAGTCTTCAACCAATCATCGTGCCCATCATTTTCATACAAATGTGAAAATTAACTGTTAGAGATGGTGCATATTTTTGTCACGGCGAAATTGTACCGCTGACTTTGCGCTTATTTGGTTTTTCATAATTCGCTTACAGTAATATTTTTTTTGGAGTTTATTTCTCAATCATGTAATTTTTTAAGAATATAAAAAAATATTAATGAGATCCCACTCCTCCGCTATCGATTTTTTACTGTGGCTATTAGTAACTTGTTCCAAAAGTAGTGACAGGCAATTTTAGATGTTACATCCCTAAGACGCAGCTGTTCTGTTACGATGAAAATCTGATGACATTTGACAACTGTCAATTTCGATACGTAATAATTTACGGCTGAGTTTTGTTTTTGTTGAAAATTATTTTCTACATCTCTAGTAAATAGTGCTTTGGCTAGTTCAGGATTGTATGATTGGAATAATTTCTTACAAAGTTTAAATTCGCTAAGCAATTTGGAAATGTTTGATTATTTGTGTCAAATAAACAAAGATTGTGGAGAGGAGAGGGGGTAGGGAAAAGGGGGGTTCGGGGGCGCACTAGTACTTACTGCACAGGGCGCTAGATGTCGTGGAACCGACCCTGATTGTATTCCGGAATAAATTAATTATTTTTATTATTACATTATGGAAATAACATTTAGAGCTGAAAATAGTTGAGTTGGCCGAGACAGGAAAACCTGTTCAAATTTCATGACGCCAGCGCTCACCGTCTAAGTGTTTTTACACACGATATAAATGTGGTTATACCTGATACTTCTTTGAAGGAACTTACATTCGGTGCATTGTGATCAAAGTCTTAGCACATTTTATCACCGAGTTTTGGAAGCTTTGGTCTAGTAGAGGTTATCTCTTTTTAGATACTGGAACGTGTAATTAATGTTTGTGTCTTCAATGATTTAACTGTCCTAATCAATCGATGTTTCTGGAAAGTTTCTAAACTACGAAAACAATATTTTTGAATGCGGTTATGAAAAAAAGAGCTTATTATGTTCCAATGAAACGGTGTAATTTTGTATCGACACATTTTTACACAATTTTATTTGTACGAACGTACCAACCGGTTTCTGCACAATCGTGCTTTCGTCGGGCAGATATACATTTGTTTAGCCTTTAAGAAGGTACCTACCTATTTTAAATGTCAATAATTTAAAATGGTCGTGTTCATATTAATAAAATGATGAACACAAAGTTACAGTATGGCATTAAATATTTTAACATCATAATGATACCAACACTATATTCTATATCCGCTTGTAGCCGAGGGGTCCAAAGCGTCGGGTTCTCACCCAAGCGTGGCAGGTTCTATCCTATGTATGCTAAGTCTTTAATCATTGCACAAGCAACATTCTCAGCTTTTTATGATGGAAGTAAAGGGAATTCTAATATTTTCGGGTCATTCGTAGCTTGGTTAATTTTGTCGTTCTTTTTTGAAAATATATATATTTTGAGAAATGTTTGTATTTTTGATCTATAATAACAATAATAATACTTTGCTAACTTTTACTATAGCGCAATTTGTGTGAAATATCACCTCAAGGGGGCTTTACAAAACTTAAAAACTAAAGTTACCATAAAACTATCGCAATATCTAAAACTATACCTAGAATTACTTTATTGATATTTACGTATGTCGCAGACTGTGAAAAAAAGTAGAACTTTTTGTTTAGCAGTAGATCGAGAATTTGCCGAATATTGCATGAACATAATATATTATTATACTGGTGAGCTTAAATGCTAACGGACTGACGAATTAAGGCAATTCTGTAATTTATGGATATGATTTTCTGAAAAGATGAGTTTTGAGTTTAGCTCTAAACTCTGTCGAGGCTTTTATTATTTTCAGATCATGTGGTAGTCTATTCCAGGCTTTAGAACCTGGCACTCCGAATGCACGCTTTCTGAACTTAGTATCTGGTGTGCGCTTTGGTTCCTTCAACCTTCCGATAGCCGATGAAATTACCGATCTAAGGATTAACTGTCGCGAATTGAAATCTTCAAGAATATACAATTCCGATAAATAATCCGGAGACATTCCGTTAATTAATTTAAATACCATCCAGCAAAGCTTGAACTGGAATCTTTCGGGATATTTGAGCCAGTGAAGATTTTTGAGGTGCTCTGAAATAAGGGAATATCTTGATACGGCGGAGATAAGTTTTGCCGCGGCGTTGAAAACTAGTCGATATTTTGGAATCTAAACGCAAAACGACGTACGAGCTTACTAGTAATTTATTTGCCTCTGTTGGCAGGTTTCTTCGCACAGATTTTATTTGTCGTAATTTGCCATGAGCGAAAGAAGCGTACGGATGCAGATATATGCATTATCTATTTCAGACTGCATCCATTTCTTCACCTTTCACAGAAGTCGTGACCTTTGACTTGCCTATCAATATCGTATCAATATGGTATTATGAACGCCGATACATATATACGGAACGTGAGAAGAGAGTATAAATTATCATTATGCTTTGTTTTATTGTTCATTTTATTCAAATAAATAAAATGATGATTGAATTGTTGGCTTGGTACCTTTGCGCAAAAAAGCCTTAATAGCATTAGGGTACCTATACGAATACGTATAACGTATAACATGCTACGACAAGACTTGCCTATTTCATAAAGCGTCATTTTTATAAAAGATCACTTCAAGGGTGCTTTTAGTAACATTAACAACAACAACAAAATATGACTAATACTAAATCATTTTACTGTCTTGTCATTCAGCCGGTTCACAACGTCTCGTTCAAATCGATAAAATATATTCAACGACCCACCAACCAAATGTTGAAAACAGAAAAATGAAATCAGGACGTTTTATATCAGCTTCGTCAAAATAAGAAACAAGTGTGTGACGCGAGAACCGATAGAGGGACCCATCTGATCTTAATTATTATTAGCGATCTCCCACAGTAAAATTAATTATTTTTTGGCTTTTATTTTGATTCTCCCTTTTTGCGAAAATACGATGATGGATCGAAGATTGTTGTTTAAAAATGTTCCAAGTTTAATATTATTTTAGTTTTTAGTATGTATTCAAAGATATATTTTGAAGCTGCAAAAAACATTTTGAGATAGTACTCGAATAATATAATATATGTATAAAGTTTAGAAATATTATAAGATGCTGCCTTAGAGTTCTGCATCGAAGTTTTCTACGCCTAACATTGCGTTAACTAGTGGGCAATTTTATCTTGAGCAGTTTACTAATTAAATGACTACAAGGACTCTCATTATTAGTCAATAAGACATTTAATGATTATTATTGCTTTATAAATGGCTTACGCCGAAGTTATTTTATAACTAGTTGCTGCCCGTGAAAAACCCGAGATGTAACTTGACTTACCAAGAAAAAGTTTTTTAAACTTTGATTTGAAGCACTCACTTTGTGGAAAGACATAATTAAATTTTAAATAAAAGCAACTTTGATTTGACACCACTTTATTAGATACATATACCAACCGGTTTCGGCTCTACCTGAACCTTCTTCAGGGCCGAACAAATATGTATTAACAAATAAAAAAACGAAACCGGTTGGTATATGTATCTAACAAAGTGGTGTCAAAACAAAGTTACTTTTATTTAAAATTTAAAAAAGTTTTTTATAAATATTGTATGTACATAGTTATAGACAAGTGTTACACTAATATTAAACACATTAAACGTGTTTATAAAATGTATGCATGTTGTTCAGGAACTTATTTTCTTCGATATTATATTTATTAGATTCATTCCTTATCTTTCTCATTGGGTGCATATACTCGTACACCTATATATCATATTGTAGAAATTTTAAGCAGTGCCAGGGAATATTTGTCCCTCTTCCTGTGGTTAGAGGTGCATTAATGAGGAAATAATCCTTTCTACCCGTAGCGGACTGTCTTTTGCTACTGTAGGGCTTAATTTTTTCACTGGGTACGAAAACAAAGATATAAATATATAGGTAGGAATAATTTGTTGATTTGACGGTAATCTTTAAAATTATTAAATATTTCTTCTTTACTATTTAATTTTTTTTTATATGCTTTCTTTTTCGCAATACTTATGTGTGTTTTATTTTTCTTTGTAAATATATTTTTTAATTATTGCGCTCTAGCTGTTACCCGTGAAAATTTACGGAATGTAACTTTTCTTGCCAAGAAACAATATTGGTTGCTTTAAGCTTTAATGCACCCATTTCAAATATGGAATAATGTCTGCACAAATACATTTAAGGTACGTACTTTATCAGTTAGGTGGGCATTTGAAAAGATAATCAGTAACAAATTTGATAAGTTACTCACGAAGAAAATTATTTAAATTTAATAATGATAATTTGATTTGAATGATTTGTCATAATATTATATTACATCCACACAGCGATAATAAAATAACAGTTTAAAGCACTTACTGTTTTGTTTTTTCGCACTATTCAATTTCACCATAGAAACTAGGTCCAAAGCACTCTGTAAAGTGCTGACTCAATACAAGTTGCTGTTATTTTTTAATACGTGAACTACAACTCTCCGGTCAGAGTTGGACTGAGCTACTGATAAAGGCGACTTCGGTTATTAGTTATTAGGTTTATTTATCTTCTTACCATACGTACTAATTATAATGACTATGCTTCCGTTGTATTCAACTGTGTCTTTTGAATGTGAGTAATACTAGTATATGTACTTTTCTAATACTAGTATAGATGCGGAAGATGTAAACTTTGGAAATGTGAACATAAAACACAATTTTTCAGTGGTAATCGGATTGGTTTTTTTTTATTTATAAGCGCCATCCTACAACAGCCGCATATCTGTACTTTGCTGTGTATATGCATTGCATATTCTAGATGCATATTTTGACTCCATGGTCGAGTGATTAAGTCGCTCGACTACGAATCGTGTGTTATTTAATTAATGTGTGTCATAACACATTTCATTCGATATTTTTTTCAAATAAGTGTTCAAAATGCAAGCACTTTTCTTCTGATACGAGGGCATTTTTCTCCGTCCCTACTTCTCAGATCTGTAAGTTATTGTGAGTTTAGAATTAAATTGATAAGTGACGGATGATTCTCAAATAAAAACCGAAGAATGTGAATATTAAGGAGTAAGAATAAATAATAAGTTGAATATTAAGAAGATTTCTTCAAATGAGTGGTGTAACTTCAAGGATTTTGCTTCTGACATGAGCGCATTTTTCTCCGTCCTCACGTGTCATATTTGTACGTTACTGAGAATTTGAAATTAAATTGATAAGCGACAAATGATTCTGAACTAAAAATATTAAGAATTATAGTATTTATATATTTTTTAAATGAATAGTCGAAATGCACGGATTTTGCATCTGACATGAACTCCTTAGTTAACGATGTAGGTACACATATCTTCTCCTACTACCACATATTAAATATTATTATATTTATATAGTTTGATATGGTAGTATGAAACCAAGACCCATATTGTGTATAAATATCAAGTGTTATTTTCCATTTCAGCCATACCAAGATTACTTACTCACCGGAGTCATACCAGCCCTCTAACGCAGAATCCAGGTATTCTGAAGAGGTTCGTGCCTTCAATTAAATCTGATAACAAAAACAATAAAGAAATCACTCACAGATGCATTCTTCCAATTTTCCACTAATTCACACAAAGTTTAGCGCTTATACCAAACCTGCTGGCGAGGGTAGGATTTGAACCCGCGTCCTTCTGATCAGGAAACGCGCATCATTCCGAGCGCCACCAAGCCATTCATGCACCGTTGGCAAATCGAGACCAATTTAAAATGATTCCTAACACATTGTAATATAAAATAAACGTATTGCATTCGGGAATATACGGAGTTCGTTAAATCTTCGTAATGTACGGACGCTTTCTTAAAAATGGAATGAATTGTGATATACTTAGCCTGTTCAAAAGAAAAGGTGAATTTTGAATTTTTGCGGGCTGTGTACATTCGATTATCGATTTTTTTTGTTTGTTATGTTGGTACACATATGTTTATCATATGTTAGCATTATCAGCCATTTTGGATTAGTGGTTTGTTTTGACAACTGGAAAGGTTAGTCACGTTTTTGTGTGTTCTTCGATTTTTTACTTAAAAAAAAAAGTAAAAAATCGAAACTCCAAAAGACTCCAAAATATATGTACCTTGCAAAATGCATACTGACAAAACATGATTTTTGGCTTATTTGGTTAATATCACTTTATTGTATGACTAAAGATACGTGAATATTTGCAACGTTCTTGTTTCTAAACCTACCAAAAGTAATGGATTTATATATATATATTAATAAGGGAGGGGAGACGCGTTTGGACATTTGTTTGTATTTGGTCACTATTCAGTTTAATAAAACAGCATTTTCAAAGCCAGAAAGAAAAGTTCATTCTTTGCTTATTGAAAAACGAAATAAAATATTACATAAAGAAACAATATTTTTCGGGGTATAAAAGGACTATGAAAAAATCATTGTTTTTTTCTAATTGTGGCCCCGACGTGGGGTGCATTTAGACTGCCAGGAGGCACATTAGGATACAAAATCAAATACTGTACATTTCTTTCAAAACGAGTTTATTTTTAGAAAAAAAAACACAACCATACTCATAAAATTGTGTATTTTACTGAAACACACAAGTATTAACAAATAACATAATCGAAAATGCCACAAAATACAAAAATAAAACAAATACCTGCTAAAGAAACATTAATTCCTCTTTTCACACTAAACAAACAACCTCTTAATTAGATAGGCAGTCGATTTTAATTTACGCAAAGTTAAACGAACATTAACACTACTGAAGGCATCACAAAACATGAATATCTCTTCTGAAGAAGTTGCAGTTTCTCCACTTTGGTTTGATAGAACTAGTTACGAAATAATATCAGCCGCTGATGTCTTCAATACTTGAACATTAAAAGCAGTCGAACCTATTCCATAAAAAATGAATTCTGAATTCCATTTTCATGTGTTCTTTTATTTGACCCGCATAATATTAAATAGTTTTTTTGTTGGCGAATTTGACCAGAACGAAATCCTTTATTTGATACCTTTTTATAATTATGTTATCATTTTATTCGTCAAAACGTATGTCATCACTTGATCCTCTTGACGACACTACAGCACTGCTCTCTGAGAATCCCTTTTAGAGGTAATGATTTTTTTAGTATTTTCTTATTTATTTGTTGCCTGTGTTTTCTTATAGATTTTTCTTGTGGAACAAGCTCAAACAACGCTAATTAAAATAACATAGTGTACTCACTACTGCCATCTATGGATGATATTTTGTAAATGTCTTGGTGCCAAAATTTGAACTGTCTAAATCTGCCTCAGTCTAAAACTGCCTCTTTCTTCCCTACTAATCTAAAACAAGTTTTTGACATGTATTGTTTTTTGCATTTAAAAATGTAATTAATTTTCCCCAAAGGTAAGGCCGTTTATTGCGAAAAAAATCCGTATACTATTCATAACACTGTCGATATAATTATAGAATCTTGTGAAAGCGCACTAACACAGCCAAAAGGCAAAAGGAAATCAAATAATCGTTATAAATATTGTGTACTTCAATATCATTTTCATGTGCTAGATAAAAAGACAATATTGCATTAATGCCAAGTATTTTTATATATACTAATTTCTCTCCAGATGGGTATAGGTACAAATAATTTAACCCAGCGTAATTTATAATCATGTTTACATGAATGGCTAAAATGAGCATATTTTCATATTGAATCCGAAAGAACCATTTATTTCTACCTATGCGTCGCAGATCAGTTCGACGATAATAGTTTTGCAGCGAAATCAATAATTAATTAAGTATTTTGTATCGTTATGCGCCACCTCTTATCATTTCCTATAACACCCGGGGCGTGTTACAACACAAGGTTTTAACATATGTCAATAGATGGGAGTTATGTATAAATTTCAAAGTTTTTTATTGTAAATGTCTAGAGATGTCGTTTGTTTAAGGTGTTGCTTACCGACATTTAATTTTACATAAAATAAGCATTTCGTTAGTTTCCGTTCAAAAGCCTTGGACAAGTGCTACCTCGTTTAACTCTGTATCAGCTCGTGGCCGTCTAACCCGATTGAATGGAATGAAGAATTGTAGCAGTAAAATTATGCTATTAATTAATGCGTGCAAATTTCATTCAATGGATCATGCCAGCTTAGCTAATGTTGTTCTAGGAAGTGCCATCGCGAGCATTCCACTTACTGAAAAGAAAAAAACATTGTAAAAATTAACCACATTGTAAAAGTCTTAAGTCTACATTGATCTAAAAGTTCGGGGTAGCCAATTTGTTTCTCGCTGGTGTCGACTTATTACATTAAACAATAGTTTCAAGCAACAAATTGATTTTTTGTCATGACACTATTCAATCGCGGGCAAAACTTTCGTCATGTAACACAATTTAAAAATACTCATTGAGATTTCTTTAAGGTTCATTTGAAATAAAAAAAGCTTTACAGAAACAATATTGTGAACCGAATCGAATCCGGATTGTCCACTTGCTAATGTATTATCCCGGTATAAGTTGTGTCCTGCAACCATCCCTGGAATATACGAAAGAGGAGGTTCGTACTTACTCGTTAATACAGTGGCTATTGCCACAAAGGGTAGAAGGCAACCCATCTCCAGCATGTATGGGAAGGTGATACCCCCGAGAATTGTGCCCATTCTGCCTGACATCATCATGATGGCCACCGCCATCGCCCTGCAACACCGCAGCGTAAGAAGCCATCACTTTATCGTTTGGATAACGCCAACCGGTTTCGCTTAGATCAAACTTATATCATGCATATTATTACTATGCATCAGGGCAAATATAATAACCAAAGAACAACACAGAGTTATCGGGTGTATATAGGTACTAAAAATAATCGAGTGACAGTCATAGACATAAAATACAAGACACGTCATATTCATACAAATTGAACGATAAATTTGGCACGCTCTGATTTCTCTTTGAAAACTCACAACGCATGAAAAGGATACCATACCAAACAAAATATGTGTGTACGAATGAGATAGCTATATGAACGTCCCTCGTTACTGTAATAATCGACCATTGAGTATCGCGCTATCAGCTGTGGAATAAAGGGGAAAGTCGGCTAAAACAAATACAGTGGGAAAATAAATATTTGTTTTATTATAATAACGACCCGAGCATACTTGCTGAAATTGAATCATGACATCGATTACAAAATAAGTGCGCACAAAACACATCAATTAAATATACAAAACAAAACAATTGGGTTGAAATAAAAACCTCCTCCTTCTCCTCTGGATTAAAGTGCACTGAGCATAATATTTTTGGTTGGTGTCCAGTCAAATTCCTGTATTTGCTTTCGAACAATAGCTACCCATTTATCTTTGCGTAATCGATCCATAGGAAACCTTTATAAAGGAAAATTATGCAAAATAATAAATTATGCTAGTACTTACTCCACTATTTTTGAAAAATTGTAAAATTGGTTGTCTCGTTTTTATTAATTTTATTTGTCGGGTTAAACGAAGCAAATTTATTTTGTATGGTATGTTTAACATATATAGTGGTATCTACATGCATTTATTGCAGGCTTAACAGAAATTATTTAATTATTTGTTCGATTAGTCAAAATTCGTTAGATGTCCGGCTAAGCCCTCTCTTCACTAACGAACTTACGAGCGAAGTAGCATGTGACGTACTCGATGTACTGTCGCTAGGTTGTCTTCCACACACTTATGCATTTCTGCATTCGCTATCTCACATACACTATTTGGTACGTGAATAATTGTATTAATTGAAATAATAAGTGATTTGTGTGTACTTCGCATGAAAAGAAACTCCATGAGATTTGTTTTTTGGTCCTGAATGATTTTTACACTTGTCAAAAGCACAGGAAGGCATATTATCTCAGAAAAGAGCTTACAGCGATGCGTTTGTGGTGACAGCTTGTTTGTCAAACGAATATTTTTGCGAGACTAAGCGCAGTAAATCTCAGGTATGCCAGTTTGGCTTAGTTTAGTGCAGTCACGCGCGTTGTCTCAGTAACATATCTACATTATTTAATTTATCTAAGGTGACAGTACGAGATATGCTAAAATAGAGCAAGAAAGAGAAAAATATGAGAGGGAGACTGAAATACTGAGGGGATTGTAGTATATTACACTATTTCACTCTATTATTTTTTGTACATATGTTATATATACCTGATAACTCTGTATTATTCTTTAGTTATTATATTTGCCCTGATGAAGATTAATCTAAGCGAAACCGGTTGGTGTTAAAACATAATAAATTCGTGGTGTAAAACAAAGTGTTCTTTTATTTCATCTGGTACAACAATTTCACATCAACGCAACGATTTATTGATGTTTTAATCGTATTTCTGAAAAACGGGGCTCTCTCTTAGCTCAAGCGATGAGAGAACCCTAGAAATCCCCACCCACACTCATTCGAACAAACGTTCACAATGCAATAATCACCTCTCCCGAATGAGCTCTATGACGTATGTAGTGCTTCCTCTAAACCTATTTACATTCATATTTCTATTACATATGTATTTACTGCTAAATCTGCGAAAACACTGAAATAAATATTTTTTTAATTCCCGCCAAGAATCTGGATTGATTTGAAGAAATTGTATACTATTGTGTGGTTAAATCTACATTTCGACAAACCTTATAGACGTGGGAAACAAATCAACTGCAATACTTGATAGGACACTCCCACTAAGGCTTGTGATAGAGACGAAGATGGAGAAGAGCGCCACTACTTCGGGGAGATTGGTAGAGAAATAGATGGCTATGGCGCAGGCCCCACTCCCGACAAGGCCCATCGCAGTCAACTTCCTTTTGCCGATGGTGTTGACCAGGATACCACCGAAGAGGTAAGCGAAGAAGCTGGAACCGCCAATGATCATGCTGTTAACGTAGGTGTCGGTACCAGAAGCCAACTGAAAGTCAAACACACAAGCTTTAAATTGACTGAACATCATCTAAAACAGATCCCAGCGACTATAATCCAATCCACAAAGGTTTTGATGGCATCTAATTGAACCCAAAGCCAAATAATTCCAGAAATGTAACTTAACGATACTGAATAATCAACAGCTGATTTTGCGCTGGAGCCACACAATACTTAATTTACATGATTGGCTCGGTGCAAAGGTGGACTGATCGTCTGATTAACGATCCTTTGTTAACAGATCAACTACCGTATTCAATGCATTTGATAGATGTATTATATATTCTAAGCCTGTTTTACAGGTATTTCCGTAGAGCCTGTTAGAAGAAACTAGCATAAATGATCTCCTGTATACCGGTAGATCTGCTAGAAATAAAAAACGACACCCTTTACAGTCGAGGTCGGCTGTAGGATACCGTATCGAACGAGTCGTATCGCCACTCGAAAAAAACGGACGTTTGTAAAATCCGAGCTACCGGTATTCGTACTTTCTTCCTCATTTATATCAGACCTTTACCGAATCTTTTCTTAGAAGTGCCTCTCTAAAGATGCCTAACCGTGGGGCGTATAGTTTCCTTCACTACAATTGTTTTATTGACTCTCCTTCTCTGTTGCAATTTATCCAGTTCAACATTCCTTGTCGTAGACTAAGAAACAATTGTATATAATTCGCCAATGTCCAGAATGTCAAGACTTGTTAACCCAAGTCATGGTCTTGAAATTTTTGGTAGCAGTCTAAATGATTTTCGTCATTCTTTACGACTCTACCAAAACATTGACTAGACCATGGCTTGAATGTTCTATCTTATGTTTATTTTGTCCTATTTTTGTCATAGTTTCAATTACTATTAGGTATGTGCTATTCCTTCTCTGTTGCTTTTTTTCCCATTTCGCGTTTTATGTTTTTTTTTGTAATTGGACTTTAGTCCGTTAATTTATAAATAAATAAATAATAAAAACAGTAATGCTCTTGTGAGGTGTCACATTAAAAAATGTGAGGAACATTATGATCAAACAAATTGTGGTGGGTCTCATATTGTGTTCGCCTAAGATAGACAACGATAACTTGACCTTCGTGTGGAGAAATTCAAAGTAGAAAAATATAGGAAATGGTTCACACACCACAACGCATTCAGCATTTATCTCTTCAACGGCTTGTGTCGTCTTGTTGGCCACATAAACTTCCAGAACTTGGCACAGCGGGGCACTATCTTCGTGCTTTGAATCGTAGTCCTCAATGATGGTGGCCATTTGTGGGAACCACAATCTCAAAGTGTTTGACCTGAAAACGGAATAGGAAATTGTGTCAGTTCATCATATCAGCTGATTTCAAATACTCACAGTGTTCTCAGTCGAGAAAATGAATCAGGTTAATCGGTGACGAGTATCAAGTTCACAAGTCTACAAGGTCACAAACCCTCCAGATATAAAACAGCCATTATGCATCGTGACTACAATCGATACTTTCTACATTTTTTTATAAACCTAACTAACCTAACCTCACCTAATCTAACAGCGTTCCTCTTTTTTAAGTGCATCGTTTGACCGATCCTTTTCTCCCACTTCATATGTTGGGTTAAGTTAGGTTAGCTTCCACAACCTGACAAACCTATTTTTTGTGATGCAATATGTAAGATAATACAATGATACAAGCAAAAGCCCAAAATAATAATTATTATTATTTATTTAAATAATTTCTTTTGCATTATAAACTTTTAATAGTTTGATAAATATAAAAAATTAGACATAGTATTTGCAAATAATTACAAATCATGGAATAATCAAAAGATATCAAAGATTTTTTTTTCAAAGAATTAAAATATATAATCTAAAAAATGACAATGATACTAGCGAAGTGTGCTGATTAATATTTTACATATTGTCGTAAAAGGGCTGAAGCGACACTTTTGTCAAAAATGAGTCAAATATGCAGCTTTGATCAGTTTTTTTTCTGCGTCGATTGACTCGTTTGATTCTGTATCCTTTTGTGGTCCTTCAGCCAACTTAAATATATTTACCATTTGGGAAAAGGCTTGACTCAAGCGACGCAAGTTTGGGACTTTTTCAGCTTTTCGTCGGGTAACTCAGTGAGAGCATTGAGTTAACTTTTTTTTTCCAAATCCGACCTTCCAGGTGTAAACTCCCCAAAATGGCGCTTCAGCTCATATTCCCTTCCGACGACGATATAAATATATCAAAAGATACAAATA
The DNA here is from genome assembly GCA_022651775.1 of Drusus annulatus. Lineage (NCBI taxonomy): Eukaryota > Metazoa > Arthropoda > Insecta > Trichoptera > Limnephilidae > Drusus > Drusus annulatus. The sequence continues at coordinate 1,509,966 of JAGWCC010000025.1, read as the reverse complement.
TAAAACTCACCCAAGCATAGCAGCCAACATGATGAAGCAAACTAGGAAGAGACGCACCACGTGAGGGAGGGTCACCAGAGGCTTTAGTTGCTTCATCCCTCCCTTTACGGCGGCCCACCCCTGCGGAGCCAGCTCGTTTTCTTCTCCCGAGGCACTCCTCTCATTCACGAGAGATTTTATCTTAAATAAATATGCAGACGATGATTTCACACAAAGTTCATTTGACATGTGAATTTTAACATTTTCGAAGAGTTTGTTACATTAGGAAGAAGGTATGAAATCAACTCTCTTACATTTTTATAAATCTCAGTAAAACAAATAAACTAAAAGTAAAAGGCAAATAATTTAAGGTTCATCCAGTGGTTCACAGACCTTTTGAATTTGTTGACACTTATATAATGTTAAGCAAATTGATTTTACAATAAATTCCTCATGAACAACTGTTACAATCCTTAGGTGATTACAAGATGAGTAACTGTTTAAAAAAATCCTGAATTTAATGTAGAGACTTTACTGAGTAGAACTTGTTTCGAAACGGGGCTAAGTTTGTGAGAGTAGAAGAGAATAGTCGAGTAGTAAGAATCAACCCACTGGGCTATCAATAAACTAGAATACAATTTCGAAACAATGCTGCCTTGCCTGTCTCCTCTCAAAGCGGTCCGTGGGACGCGCATTTAATTTAAACATTAACAAGTTCCAGATAGGATTGGAAGATTTCTGATTTTTGTTCAACCGGTTTTAAAATGAAGAGCAAGAGATTTAAGAAGGACGACCAACTATTCACTTACGGGATACTGGTCTTCTGGCAGTCCTTTGTTCATGGCAAACATCTTTCTGAATACCTTTAGTGCTTCATCGTTCCTTCCCCTCGACATGAGGAACTTTGGGCTCTCCGGAAGCAGCATGCATGCGAATCCAGTGATCATCGGAGGAATGCTGAACAAAGTCAAGAATATCTGCCAAGAGTGAAGAACTGGAAATAAATAAACATCATGTAGAACACACATTTTCGAACTCAAATTATCAATCTAATAATACGTTTTTTTACGAATGTTTATCCGGTCGGTAGGCCAGTATTTTACTTATTGACTTCATGGTGCCAAAATCTTTAATAGTGCCGTTTTCACATTTTTTAAATTATTTCTTTAAAATATCCTGGACCAGATAAACATCCTTCAATCGGAGGGAGCAACTTTATGCAAGTACAGTAATTTTGATTGAAACAGTGAAAACTGCCTTAAACCTTTACTCCCTTTAGTACCATTAAAGTCAACTAAGTAAGAAATAAATATAGTATCTGTATAACCTATAAAGCACAAATGAACCTCACCATATCCTCCATCAAAGAAAGAAATCGTCCAGTCCTGAGGTATGACCCCCCAAGCGATGAGAGGGAGATTCATGTTTGCGAACGAGTAATATGCACCCATGTAGACCAGAACCTTAGCCCTGATGGATGCCGCGTGCATCTCTGATATGTAAGAGATCATTACTGCAAATGGACCATTGAAGCTGAAAAGTATTTGTATTTATGTACCATACGCCACCCCGCTTGTCACTTACAAAAGTACTTACTACCTAACCCACTATACCGTAACTTCACCTCAATCGCCACACAACTCTCTCTCAGTGCATACTCCTTGCGTCATTCACTTTCATACATCGTATCATGCATACCCTTTTGTTTACATCCAGTATTTGGCTCACTCGACCACGCCATGTCTTTCTGCAGCGTCCCACATTTCTTCTTCCGTTGGCTTGGGCTTATTATATTCTTACAATTTTCCTTTCTTCGTCCATCCACTCTAAATATCGTCCAAACCACCTAAGCGCTACTTCATTAATCTTGATTAGGTTGGCTTACATTTAGTTACATGGTAAATTTGTATTGTAGATGTGTACAAAACATTAGATTCTAGCTTGATAAAAAACATTTTCAAAAAATTATTGAAACTGGTTTAATCATTGGTGTATTATAACCAAGCAGATTTGGCCCTGAGCTAAACGGCGCCTGGCTCAGGTAATTTTTTGGCGTCCTTTGTCAAAACCTACATTTTGATGTCTAAAATGTTTGTGTTTAAACACCATAGTTTTATTATTGCTGTACGCATCGAGTCAAGTAAATAACGTCCTGTGTGTAGCTGTAGCGCGTCTTCAAATTTAAAATCAAAAGTTTGCTGTAAACATTTTTTTTAACGACAATCGCCCAGAATTAAGACATCAACATAAAAGTTAATTCATATAAAAATCCACCATAAGTAAAATTTGTGAAAAGCACATCCATTGTATGGACAAAATGAGAGCTTTAGGGTCGGAAATTAGATGTCGTTTTTTCAGGCTCCATGGGACCGAATGAAGTTAACATTTGGAATTGTGTTTAAAATTATAAATGACTGTCAAATGAAAAAAATCTCCAAGAGTAAAATTTGTTAAAAAAAACTACTTTGCGGGCAAAATGCGAACCTTGGGGTCGAAAATTATATGCCGTTTTATCAGGCTCACGCTAACGCTCTCTAGAGAAAACAATTGGCGTTTTCCGAATGAAACTACTTTTTCTTTCAATTCAAAAATGCATATTTTAATAATAACATTTGAATATTATTATTTTTTTTAAATATATATTTAAAAAAACTTAAATGTTTATATTGAATTGTTTTTATATCCTAACTTGACAGTTTCATCAGGATGTAAAAATAATATTTACGCTGCTTTCAATACGTTTCAAATGCGTGTGCATTCACATTGCGAACGTAATTCTTCAAGATGGCTGGTATTGCTGAAATAATGCGACAGCACTATTAATTCTTATAGCGCTGTCTCATTTTTCCATTTGCACAAATTTCTCATTTGCTTACTTCTTGTTGCATAATGTTGCCTCATTTAAAATGTGTGAATTTTTCGTTTGAACAGATGATAGGTACCAACTCATATCAAGTATTGAGCGCGAGAGCCCGTTTCCCGTCAGCCCGGGAAATAGCAGATTCGACTACCGTCCGTGAATAGTAAGGTTTTTTAATTTTATACTATCATATTTTGAAATGCTCTGAGCGCGTAAAAAAGCACTATGATTAAGTACTATCAGCGCCTTAGCAATTCGCTGCCTGGAGCGAACTGCTCCAATTGCGCCTTCACAGGACTGGCTCTGTAATCAAGTATCACAATAGTATGGTATGATGCACCAATTCTTTCTTACAATATGACGTATTAGTTACAGTATAAATTATTTATTATAGGCGGCAATTTTACTAAAAAACTTTTGAGTAATTTTTGGAGCGAAACTTTTTGAATGCATCGTTGGGTTTAATTCTTAATACTTACACGAAACCCGCAAAGTATTTGGCCATAGAAAGAACCAAGTAGGTTTGACTTTGAGCAGCAATTAGTTCACACAGAGTCAGCGCTAGGTAGCCCCAAACCATTATCTTCTTCCTTCCGAGAGTGTCTGATAAGAACCCCCACAATAATGCTGAAGACATCATTCCTGAAATGTAAATTAACAAATTTTTTTTAGCATAATTAATAAAAAAACACATTAACAAAAATTGAAAATTTATCCAAGTATAAGTAAATATAACCCTTCAGGGATACCAGGGATATTTGTATTAATATGGAAGCAAAGAGTTGTCAAGCTACAAGTATATATTATGATAGTTGTGATGTGTTTAAGAGATACAGGTAACAGGAGCGCGCTTGCGCAGACCTCATTAAAGATGACCGATGGCCGGGTGTTGTAAGTTGATTTTTTTAATCAGGTTAATATGCGAATGTTTACCTTATTATTCGAGGGTTTTGTTTGAACAATCTAATAATTGCACATTAAATAATGAAATCATCAAAACACATCGCTTTCCCTCTAAAGTTTTCAACTTTCTGAATACATTGCTAAATAAAGGTCCCAGAATGTTCACAAAGGTGACTGACTGGTCAAGAAGTCGTTAGATCTGAAGTAGAATGGAGTATTAGGAGGATCTGACAAAGACCTTGGATCAGTGATTTGGAATCCACGATATAATGTTCACAAATAAGGCTTTGAAACACTTAAATTGTACGTACAACCCAACACCTGAACAACATAAAGACTCGTTAGCATTCCATTAGTTATCATCACTAAAAGATAGAAGAAATATATCCGACTAAATATTCCTGTTCAAATTATCAACAACACTGTTGACAATTACTACCTGCTAGAAAACGTCCATCTTCACTGCCCAGTACGAAACACACGCTCGAACCAATTATTCCACTTCCCACACTCAAAAACTAACTACACACAACACCACATCTTCAGACGCTGATATTTTCCATTTGTTCACTTGGAGGCATATTGACGATACGTGTAAAAGAGCAATATATTTATGACGAACCTGCATAAGTAAAAATATTTAATTTCCCCATGTCAGCCATACTCATGTTCAGGTCACACTCTGCGCTGGTCATGATGTAGGACAGAGCGGAGGACACGTAGACAGCCGTGGAGAAGCCGGGGAACGAGCACAGGAGAATCAGCATGTGGAACTTTCCATAGCCGGTTGCGGTCATCGCCTCCTCGAAGTCGCTCCCGACTTCCTTCGTTGAAATACCTAAAACAATACTTTTTTTTATTTTTTATTTTTTTATTTTTTTTTATTTGATTTATTTTGTTACATACATTTAAAAATTACAGAAATAATAAAAATAATGTAGACATAACAAAAAAAATCCCACATAGGCAAAAGCCAGTGCGTGGGTATACTAATTCAAATCATAGTTATAGCTCTCTATAGTTACGTTTTACAGTATAAGGTACATTTCAAATTAAGTAAAAAAAAAAAAAAAATAAATAAATAAAAAAATAATATTGTTATTATTATTTTTTCTTTTTTTTTTTTTTTTTTAAATTCAAAATCACAACAGATAAGTTAGTTAATTTTTTAGAATTTAGCACTTATAGTATGAAGAGGCTATTATTAACTGTTACAATTTTAAAATGATGCTTGTAATGCAGATATAATTTAAATGTCATTTTTGTACATATGTGTCTCAGAAAAAATAGAAAGAAAAACCTTGAGCATTTTTTATCCTTGTACTCAAAACCGCTCAGAATTCACGTGGATTCCCGTATTCACTACAGTTCGCACTAGCGTTGGGAATGTTTTGTGAATGCTTCACGAATTGCTAGTTATTTAAAATGAACTCTTCACAGTGAACACTTCAATTGAAGTCGAACTCGCAAAAGAGAGAGATTTGAATGTATCCGGTTATTTGTTCAGTTCTTTTTGGAACCGGTTCCTCGCCAAAAAAAACACGTCCTAGTCGGTAGGGATTTGAAATTGAAAAGAACTGGAGCTGGAACTGGTTTCTCGCCGAAAAAAACACGTACTAGTCGGTAGAGATTTGAAATTGAAAGGAACTGGAACTGGTTCCTCGCCAAATCAAAGTGCTAGTCGGTAAAAATTTTAAAACGAAAAGAACTCCCAAAAGATCACGTTCCTTTAGATCAAAGTACTTCAAATTAAACTTCAATTGAAGTACTTGTAATGAAGTAGTTCTTTGTAATCTAACTTCCATTGAAGTACTTCTTCAATGAAATGAAGTTAATGAAATGAATGAACCCTAAAATGAACTACCAACTTCAATTGAAGAATTTGTTCAATGAACAATGAATGAAGTAGGAACTGCTGCCAAAAGAAGTAGTTCTTTCAAAGCGGTCACAACGCTAGTTCACACAGTTCACACAGTCCTCTCAGTTTTCAAAATCACGATCGCACTAATTATCTCCTTATCTGGATGAGGCTTAACCAAGTTCTCAACTTTACTCCAAATGTTTGGTTTAGGTAGACTAGGTTTAGATGGGTTCTATTTTTAAATTATCATTGGCACAAATGTGATAGCATCTGTTTTATAATAATGAAGTCGTATTTTAGAATTTTGCTGTAGTTTTATATTGAATATGCCTGTTCAGGGGGTTTTGCTATATTTATTTGTCTTAATGCTACTTGACAGATATCTTGAAGTATTTGGCGACACGCTGGACTTTGGACCAAACAAAACTGTGCTAGTGTCGAACGATGAATGTAGGAGTGAAGATTTTAAAATAGACACGTATGAAAACTACCAGAATGTATGTATCATTGATACCTGAATTACAAAATGTTTAGGGTTTTTGTTCGCATTTTAGAAAAAGAATTAATTCAAGGATTAGAATGTACAGTGACAGTAAATATATATTCAAAAAGAAAACTGTTCAAATATATGGTAGTAACTAAACCTTTGTGGAAATTCCCATTAAATTTTACAGTGAAAACAAGTTAACCTTGGTGATAAAAAACTACCAATAAACCTTGAATTCCTCTTTCGGTTGAATGGTCCAAATCGAGATATCTATCAGTTTACTAGAGATTATTTCCACTTTTGTTTCATCCTCATACACAACTGCCTTTTTCGGAATCTCGGTACAATACTCTTGTAGCTTATCTGGAGTTACTTCTTGAATGGCGCAAGGTCGTTTCTTATATGTCTGAATTTGTTTTTGGTTTCTTTTGACCGCGCATAAAAAAACGGCGATCATTATTATCGCCGTATTATACATCTGCATATTAGAGATTATTATCATTAGTCAGATAGTCAAAAAGTCCATTAAATGCTTCAATCAGCCTTTTCATTACTAATGATTGATACACTTTAGAGAATTGTCTATGTTTTGCCAGGGCTAGTTCCAATCCTGAAGCCATGTGATCAACCAACGCTTTAAAATTCTGTCCCAATTTCCACAAATACAATTATTTGACTTCCATTTTTTTCAGATGACTCCTCCATACGCGTCGAATGGCTACTTCCTCAGGGTGGAGGACTCTGGCTGTTTCCTGACTATCCCCTATCACTTGGAGGACGACTCCCAGATCGTGGTGTTGTATCGAGTCATGTCTCCGGGAGTCAAGCTGAGGATATCCATCGGGCCAAATGTGTTCGAGCTGCCCACCGATTCCAAGTCCTGGGAAACCTTTGTCAAGATTATTAATAGTGTCTCAGGATACACACAGGTCATTATTAACTCTTTGAAGTTTCAGCTCCCAAAAAAGATTAAAATTCGGTTGGAACTGGGTCTCACTCAATTTGACTGCAAACGGCTGCATGCCTGATTGGATTCGTCGTTTAGGCTGACGTTAGGAACTGGGAAACGATAGAAACGGGCTGTAACGAAGGTCATTTTTAATTCCATTTACAGAATATGTTTTTTTTTTCAGATTAAATTCGTATCGGAACGAGCATCGGATGAAAGCGGGAGGCCACTCATTATCATTGATCGGTTTTTAATCATGCCGCCGCTTCATCGAGTGTTCACTGTGTCTCTGAAGCCAACGGCCGAAACGACCAACACGACACCCAAACCGGAAACACCTAAAACGAAATTGAAGTTCGCTACTGTAAGACCACCAACCAACAAAATAGCCACACCGAAATTAGTGTCACTTAAATCTACACAACCGACGTTAGCCACCCGTTCAAATGTGAAAACTTACAGAAGCTATCCAACATTTCATTTCTCTACAAAAAATATTATGATCAAAGAGAGAAAACTTATGCCAACTGAACGATCGTTTAAAAAAGTCGAGGACAAACTATTTGAATGGAAACATGAACATTTGAAGAAATCGAAAAAACCAAAAGCACGCGGCCACGTGTTCAGAGCAGACTCGCGGAATCAAACAGTTTCAAATACTACAGAAGTAATACTTACGACGACTGTTAAAATTTTACCTCCGAGTTATACTAAAATAAAAGTTTTTGCAATAATATCAATCGCTGTATCTATTGCAGCCATCACCATCGTTTTTTGTGTTTTTATGTTTCTCTGCAATATTAAAGATACGTGCAAAGTCAATAAAAGAATGAAACAACAGTGCGAACTGCTGAAACCTAGTGAAGTGATGGAGTTTAAGGAATGTAATATGACATGAATAATACACAAAGCAAAAATTAAATATTACCGTATGAGGTTTGAAGTCATGTTTTCTAGTATTACTTAAATAATAATCCCATAAATCTATTATTGACTTACCATTATATCGTTGTACCATAAATTAAAATAAAAAACATTTTTATACATTTTTTTAAAATATGTAATAAAACATTTAAAAGCGGTTTCATACTATTGTTATTTATATTAGTTTCCATAAAAAATACCGTCTGACTGAATTAATTCTATAAAAAATTATAAATATAAATTAAATAATAAGTAGGTACCTACTATTTTTTTTTAAACAAGCGAAGTAGGTACCTATAACACCTTTTTTATTGGAACAAATATTTTCTTTAAAGTTTTGTTTTGTTTTACAATTAAATAAATATAATTTTAGAACTGTAATTTTGTTGAAGGTTTATGAACTTTGTTAATTAATTGATGTTAATTTGCAAAGATGTTATCAATATATTTAACTTTATACATCATCTGTGAAACGAGTGGAAATATTAATGTCAAAGTTAATCAAGAGTTTGCTGTACTACCGAAAAAGATATCGGCTTACATGCCAGAAATCTCGATGTCGGAAAAACCTGAAAGAGCAAAATATGTTGGCCACTTTCAAACAAAACATCCCCCACGCACATGGCTTGAGTCCACAGCCACCCGAAAGACAGCATCACCCCTGACAGCAACAGCAGCCCACAAGCAGGGAGATAAAACAAGAGCAGTCACAACGGAAAGCCTTGAAACAATGCGCACCGCGAGTCCACGAAAAGGGCCCACGGTCGTATCTGGCGCATCAGAAACACACCTGTATTTGACAACACTTCGAGTAAAGAAAGCAGCGATGGACAAACAAGTCGCAAACACTTCAGAAAAGGGGCAGAAGCTATTCCCCGTGAAGTCAATAAATCTGAGGAATGTGACTCCATTTACAGAAGTGTTGACCAATACTACCTTTGAGCCTAGATCATTACCTTTAAAAGTGATTGAATATTCCATAGCCAGAAGAAATGAAGAAGGTTCTTCTAATACGACGGCTACATTTAGTATTAAGCAATCAGGCCACGTATACACGAATCCAAGCTTCGTAGACAGACCCCAGAAGAAAACTAATGTAAACGAACTACTTCTGTTCTGGAGAACTATTTACATCGCTTGTTTCGTAGTTTCCGTCTTATTGTTTACTTGCATGTTTTCTGTAACCATTTATCTAATCAATAGCAGGTGTGTGAAGGTAGTTAGATTCAAAGATGTGGACATCTCGAACGAAATCCCTTCAGAGAAAAAGCCGATGCAAAAACCCGCGCCCAGAGTATTTCAAAATTAACTAACGGGAACAAAAATTACCAAGGACTGCCAGAGAGTTGATTGATAGATCCGAAATATAAATATTTACGAATACGTAAGTTGAAATAATGCACCTGATGGTAGTGTTTAATTTATTAGAATGCATGTTCTTACAACCTAAATAGGCAAGTGGTAAAAATTATGGTCGCCAACGACCATACCATGTTGAACACACCGGTTCTCGTCCGATCACCGAAGTTAAGCAACATTGGGCGCGGTCAGTACTTGGATGGGTGACCGCTTGGGAACACCGCGTGCCGTTGGCCCTCTTCTTTTTTTAGATATGCAAATTTTAACCAAATCCTGTACTGTATGACAAATTCAGAAAGTCCATTCTTTTAGTTTCGCTCCCATGCCTTAAATCGGAAAAAAAAATATATATATATATATGTATATATATATTATAATAATAATTTTATAATAATAATTAAATAATAATCATAATTTGAAGTTCATAATTGTGTCTATCTGATGGGACCTGCCAGGTAAGTATGTTCCTGTATATTTTCTTTTATTTAAGCTAGGAATTAGTATGTAACGATAGAAAGTAAGATCTGTACAGCGCCCTTGAGGTGATTTTTCACAAAAACGGCGCTATACAAATCGTCCAAATATTATTATTATTATTATTATATCCCGTGGGATAATTTGCTGGAATGCATTTTAGATTAGAAGCGCCGCAGTTGCAACTTTTCAATGCACATATCGCATAACTGAGCTACTGATCCCGAATCAGTAGCAAGCATTGAAGAGATGAGGCGATGGAATTGTGTTTTGGGTTGTGGGTTTATCCGTCTGCCCAAGGTAAGATAAGGTAATCTGGCCGATCTGGAGAGGCAGCGGTTGAAAGTTTGCGGGGAGCGACCAGCGACCAGCGATGGATCGTTGTAAGTGGGATGGCTTATCCAAGGAGGCTTAAACAGTTTCCACTTGACGAGAGCTATACAGTAAAAAGTGCGTCAGCAATTGGACTGCCCTTTCAGTAAAAATATACAAAAAATAACTGGATCCAATTTTTTGTTGTTTTTTGTACGTATGTTAATTCTTTTTTTTATGTATTACATTACAAAGTAGTATTAAAGGTCGGGCTTGTTGCTAGGTGGACAATTCATTTTTTTTTACAGTTATTAGATTTAAATATTAACTAAGATGTAGCGTTTTCTGCATGGCGTATTCGTAAATAAGTAGGTACATATTATGTGAAAATAAAATTGTTACCAATTTTTTTTATTTCAAAAAAATTATATGGTGTTATTTGAGTAGTTCCGTAACTTGTATGAAGCTATGTCGAATGGTAGGTACATCAGATGATGGAAACTAAAATTTTAATTTAATTATTTAAAACTTACTGTTTGTTTCTATTTTCCATGGCAGGTAGTATTGATATATTCATAACTCCATGGTTACCTACCTATTTAATTTCAAATATGATTTTGTTTTATAAAAAATCAAACGTCACATCACCCTAAGCTCGAGTCTCTGTTTATTTTTTTTTAATATTTAAATAATGCCTTCATGGCAAGAATTTACTTTTATATTGACCTTGGTGATGTGTTTTATGTGCGAATTTTGCCAAATATTAGAGCAAGATTTTAGCGAGGAATCCTCGATGTTTGTAACAGAAGGAGAGTGCGCAGTCGACACGTTCTCCGTAGAACAGTATAAGAAGTACCCAAATTTAAGTGAACCGCATGGATCCAAGGGTAGCTTCCTCAAGGTCGATAAGTCCGGCTGTATGATTACCAGGCCACTGGTTTTGGAGCCAGGATCGCAGCTTATCATGATCTACTTGTCGGTGGTTCCGGGAATGGAGCTCAAAATCATCATCGGGGATAAGACCTTCAAACCAGACCTATCCTTCACTTCCTGGGGCGATTTTATTCAAAGGATTGATAGTGCAACAAACAATACGCAGGTTATAATTATTTCAAAATGTATTCCGTGCCACAGTTACTAAAATGAAGCATTATTTAACGAGCCGCTAATAGCAAAATATGTTTAACTGCTTGAAATCCGCTGGGAAAAGAAATGGGAGATACTCTTATTATTTACATGGTAAAAGACCACCATTTAGAATCGAAACGTTTGAAAGGAGGAGAGTTTTGGGGAGCCTAAACAAAGGGCGTTGCGAAGGTTACCGCATCCTTGCACGTGCAACCGGAGGCTGGATCAGGCGGTGTCCTGGCAGGAGAGGAAGTTTTCTAAATGCGACCGGGACTCGTTTGTAAATACGTCATAACTCGATCCTCAAAACATAAGTAAGATCATTGAGTATATTTTTAAAAATGTATACTTACCAGTCGTTAGCTGTTACCCGTGAAAAATCACGGGATGTAATTTAACTTGCCAAGAATTAACTGATAAATTTTGTATCTTCATAAACAAAAAAACCTTAGTCGCTTTAGTCCACCATACCTTACATCAATTACACTTTCAAAACGGGCCTGCGGAAGTTAGCCGCGCGGACGCACAATTCAAATATATGAAGTTTAATATTCTTAACGCATCATTCGACATCAGTTTCGACTTCGGAAATTTCACACTCCTCCGTACGCACGCACAGGCGAATTGTATTGTTTAATATATTTATTGAACGATTTATTTTTTGCAGGTAAAAATTATGGCACAAGTCCTTCGGGGTAATCCTCTACTCATAATTGACAAATTTCTTATAACACCGCCCCTGCGGAGATCATCGCCAGCTGATCCTGCTCCAACGACTGTGAAAAGACCAGTAGCTCAGACTGCGGTAGCGAAACGTACGTCCGAGCCGTCCTTGGTAGACATATTTTCAGAAAAGGCCACGAGTCGGGCAATATCAAGAGAAGCCTCTACAGCCCCGAAACCAAATATATTCAAGTTGACTAAATTGCGGATTCGGCCGGAGGAAGCGCGTCAATTTCAACCAACGGTGGAATTCAAACAGAGAAAGGACAGACAAAACGAAGGTTCTGCATCTACCGATGAGTCCGGTAAAACGAAGGCGGGTGCCAGTGCCAGTGCCAGTGCCAGTGCCAGTGCCAGTGCCAGTGAAGGCGGGGAGAACAAGGCTCGAGAACAACTTGTTTATCTGACGAGGGCTGAGGAAAGATTCCCGAGCCCTACAGTCCACCCTGATCTAGTGTTTATAGACGCCACGACTGGTACTACCGTTACATTTTGGACCTGTTTATCAATTGTTAGCCTTATATTAGCCATATTACTGTTGGCACTAATCATCTTGGTGAACGTTTATTTGGTGCAAAGAAATTGCGTTTAATTTTCAGGAACTTAATGTTTTCAAATACGGGGCGATTTTAAATTTATTTCATACAAGAACCCAGTTTTGTATTCAATTCGATAAAAAATTGTCTCTTAATTGTTTATTTCTACAAAATGTATTTTGATGTTTGCTTTTGTATACACATTATATTATATTACATTTACTATATTAAATAAAATATTGCGTATCGATTTGATTAGTTTTTTTAATAACATAAGGTTAACTGATAAAAAAAATAGCAACAAATTTTTGTAAATAGTTTCTATCTACAGTTTGACAATAAAACTTTAAAATGAGGAATTATTATATCTTCATTATCGTGGCAACATCGAGTAACACAGATTTTGAAACAATTTGTAATACTTTCAGATCGACTCCCGAATGGGACAGAAGAAAACGGCACAGCTAGATTTTTATTTCCGTTTTTAAGTGCGAATCTCTTTCACATCGTTTTGATTTTGATTTAGCATTTTAAATCTAAAATAAAGTTTAGGAACATAATTCGTTCCGGAATCGAGTTCGCAATCCAAAAAACTTAAGTCAAAGGAACGTCAAAGAAAATTTCTCTATAAAAAATAATAGAAGCCAGGATAATTCGTTCCAAAACTTAAAAATATGCATAGGCAAAACGGCTTAAGCGACACTTTGATCTAAATAAGATAAAAATGCAGTTTTGATCAGTTATTTTTTCTGCATCTAATACTCTCATTTGATTCTGAAGACTTTTGTGGCCCTTCAGCCATCTAAAATATATTTACCATTTGGGAGAAGGCTCGACTCAAGCGCAGGAGTTTGGACTTTTTTAGTTTTTATTCGCTTCTGGTAACTCAATGTGAGCATTGAGTTACCTTAGTTTCTTTTGACATTTGAAGTGGGTGGATTAAAGCAACTAATATTTTTTCCTTACAAGTCGTGTTGTATTCCATGATTTTTTTCAGGTACATATTATTAAAAAAAAAAACTTACCACTATCTTTCACAAGCAAAGATGGCTTTCGTGATTCAGGTTGTTCGATTTTAACCGCAAACAGGTCCTGGACACACACTGAGGTCCTTCGGGAACCTGTTTTTTCAAACGGTTTGGTAGTAACTTCCACCATTTTTATGCAATGTCACGAAAGCTTAAATATTAACTTCACAAAAAGTGTGAATGTTAAAAACACTTCAATTTCACAGTAACTACGAATATTAAAAACTGTGCCACAATAAAATAATATCACTTAGACAAAGACCTCTAGGAACAATGGTTTAAATAAATATCACTCTTTGGAAAAACCAAATATTAATTAAAGTAAAATTAAGCTGTGTGAAAAGAGTTTTAACACCAGAATGATATTCCTATTCCTTTGTCGAAAGGTGGACAAGGTTTACTGACAGGCTTGATTGATTTCATCGAAGTCCTTTTACTGAGAAATCTCTTTTTGGGCCTATAGTTGCAACATGGTTCAGTACTCATTCTAATCAAATATTCAAATCAACTGAACTTTTAACATAGCAACGGGAGCTTTTATAACGAAACGTTCGCTGAGAGTGACAGGTATCATCATCATCACACAAACACGGTCGTCTTTGTTGATTTTGGTTTGAATGTGACGCGAGGATTTAAAAACATTACATTCTCAAGATAACCATGTTAAATAAATATAACTATGTTTTATAAATATATAGTTTTAACAAGCGCAAAACGAGTACATATTATCACTCCGTGAGAATATTCACAAAAAAACTTTAAAATAAGTAAAAACAGAAACGTTATTTGAAAAATGCAGTCACAGACCTACCGACTTCTCTGTACAATCCGGGACGTTGCTGCGGCATATATCACGGATACAACACGATGTTTTTTTGGTTCGTTCACCACATTCCTCACGAATTTTTTCATTTCTTTTAGCCGCTGTATATATATTTTTTTGATCAGTACCTTTCTTTATACTCGAAAAAAAGCTTAAAAGCCTTTTCCCAAGCCGCAAAAACTTTCTTACGGTAAGCTCTGGCATCGCGAATCTCTAAAAACAAATTTCGGAGTGGGTTTTTTACGTCAACCCAACTATTTTCAGCTCGTGACCAATATCCAATGCGAGTTATTTTCAAAAACTAACTAACTAACTAACCATCACGCCGTTTCCCCGCAAGGGTAGGCAGAGAGGACGGACCGCCATACAACTCTGTCTTGGCACACACTTCTTGCTTCATTTACATTCATACATCGTCTCATACATACTCTTCTGTTATTCTGACTCTTCACACGACCCGATTCAAGTATTTGATTCACTTGATCGTGCCATGTCTTTCTCGGGCGTCCTCGACTTCTTCTTCCATTCACTTTCGCATCATATATTCTTTTCACACTCCTTTCTTCGTTCATTCGCTCTACATGCCCAAACCATCTGAGCGTCCCTTTCTTAATCCTATCCATTACGCTCACATCAGCCTTGCATTCTTTCCGGATATCCACATTTGTAATACGGTCATACATGGTTTTCAATTCATTCTCGGAAAAAGCCGAGTACTAAGTACCAGTAGATACTTCGTAAAATGGTTATTCTACTATTTGTTAGTTTTTCCCGAAGGCTTCAATGGAGTTTTACCCAACCTGAAATTGGAAAATACATGACAAGTTGTTGTTAAAACTTCACTGTCTAAATGCACTGTTTTGTGTGATGCTATATTATTTATTCAGTTTTTCCTTATTCTATCATAAATTCGCTTATTATTCTAATAAATCTTACTGGATGAAAACTTGACGGTCTAGTTAAATAAACAATGCATACGATAAGAGACTGTTTTCTTTGCTATATTTAATATTTTCTTTATTTTTAAATCTGTGTGTTAGGAATTTTCCTCGTATGTCTATTTTAGGCTCAGAAAATAAACAATGTACTAAAATTATTCAACTCATCCTTTTTTAAATATTTTACTAGGGCTTTGATCTACTTTTATATTGGGTTTGGGTGACTTATCTTACTTTTAGAATTGGGTTTGTGTGCCTAACTAAAATTGGGTACGTAGTTCTTTACTATGCAAGCATTTTTTGTATGTAAAAGGAACCTTTTGGGAGTATGGATTTCTGAAAAGTAATACAGACTTAAATAGATTATATCGAACATGGCCCCAATAAACTCCAAATACCAACAAACAAAATATAAACAAAGTAATCATAACGTTGTATCTAAGCCCAACAATAACGTTTTTGGAAATGACGCAAATATTAACTTACGCATTTTGCTGTTCTAATTCTTCTCGTTATGAAAATGTGATTGTTCTTTGCACAGGTATTTGCTTTTTCTCTTGTTTTAATATCGGTCGTATTTTATTCGCAGAGTACACAAAGACAGAACGCATATAGACTTACATATCGGTATGATTATATTTGTTCCTCGTGATCGCGTGAGGTAAAAATTGGACCGTAATAATGCAAATAAAGCTTCCCTTATCATTGATTTGT
The DNA here is from genome assembly GCA_022651775.1 of Drusus annulatus. Lineage (NCBI taxonomy): Eukaryota > Metazoa > Arthropoda > Insecta > Trichoptera > Limnephilidae > Drusus > Drusus annulatus. Next base: position 1,493,968 of record JAGWCC010000025.1, on the reverse strand, counting down.
TGTTACGGAGAAAATTACCAGGCGAAATGGAATAAGTCATTTTTACCATGTATGCGTCATAATTATCATTCAAATAAAATGACCTTTGTTATTTCAATAAAATAAAGCAATTTATATTTTTCATCTTTCAATAATCGTAAATTAACTAAACTGGGACATTTTAACATGTACAATGACGTCATTCGTCATCTTGACACAGGCCAGAAATTTAACTCAATGTTATTCATTTTAATTTGTCCAGTTTACATATAATAAACAAGAGGGTTGTTATTTCTTGCATTATTTTCTGACTTGACATGAACACAGTACTCACACAGATGCTTTGCTTGCATACAGCAGGTTTCAAACTTGTTATTTGAATTATGAAAAGGAAAGTTCGGTGAAGTTGAAAAGAGGTAATTTCAATATAATTAAAAGAGACAACTAAATGTATCCACTTTATGTCCCCTTTTCGGTAAAACTAATGAGAAGGCGTAAGTAAGACAACATGCTGTTTCTCAGTGACGTTGAGAAAGTATGTACCAATACATCATCAATTTGTAAGTATTGGCGATAATCGTGTGTATTGTTTGGGTAAAAAAAAGTAAAGGTTAAAACCTGCGGTAAACTGTTCGGCTCCTATGTGTATAATTAAGACATGTTCTATTGACATATTTGGCTGTCAAATACCCTATTAAAAATGAAATCAACATATTTCTTAAGAAATTGTTTTATAATCCCTCAAATGCGCATTGAGCTCATTGTGCGACTTATACTCACATAGTTTAGGATAATAAATATTGTATCAGAGATCTTTTGCTAGGAGTGTGCAGGTTACCAAGAATAATAGCCTTTTTATTATTCTTCAGAAACCAAAAAAGTCTGCTGCGACCTGCAATAACTATTAAACTCGCAGTAAAGCAGTGAACCTCTGTGTTCAGGTTTTTTCCTCATATCGACTATCGACAGGGCAGTTTGGATACACTAGACAAACTATGAAACTACTCCTGAAGTCAGCGCAATTATAGGCCCACAACCGTCGACCAAATATAACTGGTCGATGCTCCCAACACACCCTACGTCATCGGACACTCAAATGAAAACACGTGATTGGAAGCCTTCACCAAATTAATCAGCCGGTCTCGAATGCAATATCTCCATTGATACATTCGCTCCAACTGACCATACCTACTTACTAAATATTGCTCCAAAGCATCACAGTGTCTTCTCTCTTTCCAAATCAAATGTCTCGCATATCTTTGTTTTCGGGTGCAACAAACAGATGGCTTCCTGCAATATCATAAATACGCTACGTAGCACCGTATTTTTACAAAAAATATTTGTGTTTCAAACAACCAAGCATATGTACTCGTATGCATGTCATTTGCCTACAATCTTGCACAATGCAAAGTCATTGGAAACCTCAGGCACGTTTGTCAAGGATTAACTGTTTTCTTTAAACAAGCGGTATAGTGATAATAATATTATGCTTGAAAAGTTCCATGGACATGGCCTTTTTCTTAGGGAACTATACCTAAACACTCCTCCTTCGTGTGGTGGCCGGGAGTTACTGGAGGGCGTAATGGAATGCTGGGGTTATTTGGGCAATCGACGGAATCTAGAGTCACTTGACTCGGCACAGATGTTGCCTTCCGTAAACTGATGGAGGGCACCTCCTGTATGTCCACAGTCACACAATCCAAAACCTTAAGGCTCCATGTGTGTATCGCATACGCACAGCGACTGCGACTGCGACTGCACCGGATCTGATTTAGTGGGTCCAACGTCTTCCGAGGGAGAGAGAACCCTGGCAGTTTAGTAGTTGGGTCCGCAGCTAGTTTCTTGCCTTTTACGTCCGAGGTCTGCCACTGAGTTCCCGTGTGGTACCTCTTCGGGAGAGTGTCGTAACGAACCCAGTGACCGGGATTCAAACCCGCCCTCTCCGCGTTCAGAGACAACAAGCCAGCTAGAACCAGTCTGCCATGGAAAACGCCCGTGCGACGTAACGCAAGATTACATTATGCTGATGCTGTCTTGTAGAAAATGGTAATTATTATTATTGTGATAACAAATGTCTGCAGGGGGGCAGGAAAATATATGACATATTTGTACAAAGTGCCGCCGTTGCAAAACAATACATTAATCACTTATTTGCACAAAGTGCCGCCATTGCACAACAATAAATGTATCACTTATATAACCTAGATCGCCCAGGATCGCTCCTGGCCAATCTAGGTAGCACTTAACATAAAACAAACAAAAGAAAATGCCTTAGCGTTTATCCACTGCACGTATTTAAATACGAATGGGGATGTTCAACGTCAATTTATACTTACTTACACAAAAGGAGCTATTGTATTTATTTAACTTGTAGCCATTTTATGCGAGCAATCAAAAAAGAATTTCCATTACTTTTCTTCCGTTTTTCTCGAAGAAAAAGTTTTAGTTTGTGTTTTTAGTCTAGTGCTTAGTAATTCGTTGTCCGAAACAAATATCAACACGTAAATATTGTATAGGGAATTGACAATTAGGAATTCCTGCGAAAAATGGTATATTTTAAACTCACGTAGAATAATAAAGCTCGCTTCTGAAAATATAAGTTTGTATTGATATTTATCTCTTGGTGCCAGTTCGAATCGGACCCGTTTTCAGATGTTTGAAAGAAATCAAAATTTTACTCTTAGTATTATTTTACTTCGAAAATGTGCTTTAAAAATGGGTTTTAAGATTTGTAAAGAGCACTAACATATAAAAAACAATAATTAATTAAAAATACAATAATTAATTTGCCTTGGGCAGTAATACATGACACACTTGATCACAATTAATACACAAAATATTTTATATTAAGTTTATTAAATTTATAGGTGAACACTTTTAAAACACGAAACATGTTTTTTGTGTAACAAACATAGAAGTGAACATTTGGAGGTGTATTATAACAACTTATAAAAGTTGGTGATTGGTTGATACAAAGTAAATAGTTTAAGTTTACACACACAAAATGAGACTTATGCACAACACGTGATATAGAGATAACATTTTCACAATCATTCATTAAAAATTGTATCTACAATGTTGCTAGCATTTATTTCAAATGTACTAACGTTTTAAACTATTCGAATATAATTAGCATACAACGTATTAACGGTTTCTAATAAGGTCCCAATGGCTGAATTGGTTGATGCGTTACTCCCGGATAGAGTAGAGGATCCGACTTCGAGTCTCGGTTGTGACCATTGTCTTTTTATTTTCTGTTTCATATTTATGTTGTTGATTATTGATTTTATTTAAAGTTAATTCTAATTTCAATAAAAAAATATCGTTGAAAATCGTACTGCCCCACTTGAATGATATATTTTTGCTCCACAAAACAGCTAGTGTTTAAGAGAGAGAAAAAAAAGTGGAATTAGACAATTTTTTTACAATAGGCCTTTTTCCATACATCAAAGGGATTCAAATTTAAAAATTAAAAATTTGAAAGTCACTGTTTTTCAGTCAAAACCTCTAATAATCTGACTCGAGAAAAACATTACAAATTATTATTATTATCACAAGTCACCGGAAGTAAATACAGATTGAGATTAATTAGGTTATTAATTACCCAGATAAATAATATTAAATTTCTTAAAATCAATAATATTATAATCATCACGATATCAATCACACATCTTAGTTTTAATAAATAAAATGAACCCACATTTTCACTTATTGTTTCGGGTAACATGCTTCGGCAACCACAAGCAAAGAAAACCACTGGCTGAAAAAAAACAAACAATTAAATTAGTACCAATTAAAATCGTAAAATATTCATATTTTGAAAAGAAATCAACACTTCTCTAAAAGTTTTATTGTGATTTCCAAATTACTACCAGTTAATCGATCAATTTATGTCATAAGAAATCGAAAAAGTTTATTTGCCTCGACGTAAACAACGATTGAGATTTATTTATTTTTACTCGCAAATCTAACCCGATATTTATTTATTTATTTATTTTATATTTGCAAAAACAGTTTTACACCAAAACATTGCAAAAAACACAAAAAATGGTAATCATAATTACACAAAGATTAAAGTAAAAAGAAGTTTAAAAACAAAAAAAAATGTTTTCAAGAAGTACATAATATAGTTAGAACTTAATAGCTAGTTCTTGCTTAAACTTGTTGTAGCTCGTGTGAAAAATATCCAAATTTCCTGCGAGGCAGTTAATTAACCTAGTTAGTCTTCCCAGGGGCATCACCATTGGTAAGTTAGTTCTTCACCTGGGAAGAAACAGAAGCCTGTGTTGGCGGCCACGCGTGAAATTATCAGGGACATAAAATCCGATTTCCGCCAGGATGTCAGGTATTAATAATACACCGTTCAGGAGTTTATGAGCAAAAAGCAGTAATGCTTTATCCCTCCTCGAACTAAGGCTGCAGATACCCAGCATTCCTGAGATAAACGCTGTTGGAAACAGCCATGGGTAAAAACCAAACTCTCTCATGTAGAGAAACCGTAAAAATTTCTTCTGAATTTTCTCGACCATTAGTACATAGGTGGTGTCCTCTGCCCCCCATACCTGAGATCCACTCTCGAGAATGCTACGCACTAAGCTAAAGTAAAGCAGCCTTATCACTGCAAGATTTGTCAACTCCCTTGAATTGTGAAGGACAAAACCCAACATTTTTGTGGCTGATTTGCAGATCTTTTCGATGTGATTATGAAACGTTAAACCAGCGTCAAATACTGTTCCCAAGTCTTTACAAGTAGCCGTATGCTTCAGAGACGTATATTTCATTTTGTAATTGAAATATACGGTCTTGTGTGACCTCGTGAAGCACATGACGGAACATTTTCGGAAGTTAAAACTGAGTTTATTCGCAATACTCCAGTCAATAATTGTATTAAAATCCTCCTGAAGATGCCTACAGTCTTCCAATGATCTTATTCGAATAAATAATTTTATGTCATCAGCAAAAAGTAAAAAACGAGCGTATTTAATATTATTTCTAATGTTATTTATAAAGATTAAAAATAATAAGGGTCCCAAATTGGATCCTTGTGGCACACCAGAGTTTGTAGGATACGCGTCGGAGTTGTATGAACCGTAAGATACGAATTGTTCTCTTCCGTTCAAATAGTTACAAAAAAGTTTCATTAAATTTACAGATAATCCAATTTCCTCAAGTCTACTTAGGAGAACTATGTGATCAACCTTATCGAAAGCTTTCGCAAAATCGTGGTATGATGTGTCAACTTGCTCGTTATTATCTAGTGCTCTAGATATGTAATCTGTAAATATCATCAAATTTGTAGTGGTTGATCGGCCACGTCTAAATCCGTGTTGCTGTTCGATCAAAAACGGTTCGACTTTGGCGTATAAATATTTATGCAAAATTATTTCCAGTAATTTTGCAGGTGCGGAAAGTATTGCTACAGGCCTGTAGTTATTAGCGTGACACTTGTCGACCAAGATATAAGACCAAGTGCTTAGAATCTTTTTAGTGTGTACACCGTCCCAACTCCTCCAAGGGCCCGGAGCCCGAGTTGCAGTGGCATCCCTAATGGCTACGTTGTGAAGCTGAACGGGTGGAGAGGAGAAGGAGATAGGGAAGAGGAAGCTGGCGAAGTACCTGCCTATTGAGATTTGGTCACCAAACACGGCTAAAGCCATGTCAAGCAGCGTTTCAATTCTGAATTTTGGTTTTCTAGACCGTGTTTCAAAATAGTACCGCGAAACTTCAGGAGCTGATTATTCATGGAAATCTAAAGGAAAAATGTTTTGATACATTTTTTGCCGAATTTTAAAATATTCACTTTCCCGCCCATTACTACTTCTGGCTCGCTAAATGCGAAATCTAACTAACGATTTGCTGTTTTTGTTCTTGGGCGAATACTTATTCTACTTCCTACCTGCTCTCATTAGATTATTTTGATTTAAATTGTTGATATATTGTTAACAAATGAATCTACGACCGCAATTGTGACGGTGAAAAAGATGTTCGTTGTGCAAAGTGCAATCTTTTATTTCACAATGCATGCAGTGGTTTAAGTAGAACGGATCTACAATCGCTTGCTGTAAAATCTCCACACTCACTTTCGTACATGTGCGACAGTTGCTACACGACTAAATCAGGTGATGAAAAAAGTATAGAGAAGCTGAGCGCCGAATTAAAAAAATTTCTTAAGTGCGAATTAACAGACATAAGCAAGGCAATTGATTTCTTTTCAAAAAAAATCGATGATTATGAGGAAGAAAAAGAAAGAATGTTACCAAAAACTCAAAGAAGTACAAAATGAAAACAAATCTTTAAAACAAATGGTCAACCAAATCGAACAAACTTCTTTGGAAACCTCCTTGGAAATCCAAGGACTAGAAATAAAAAATGATGAGAACCCTATCATTCCGGTGGAATACATTTTAAAAAAACTAGACTGTGAAGACATAATTCGTACTAACAGCATCGTGAACTGCTATTCAACGAAAAAATCGATCACACTAAAGTTGAATTCAAAAAGCAGCGAAAGATAGAATTTTAACCCAGAAAAAAAACGGAAACTTCACGGCAAAAGATCTAAAGTATTCATCCTCAGAAAAACTATTTTCATCAACGAAAAGCTAACACCGGCCAACAACCAGCTACTTTGGCTAGCTAGATCGACGAAATCGATGGGGTACAAATTTGCAGTGGACAAAGAACGGTCGTGTGTTGCTGAGGAAAACTCAAGACTCTCCAATAATATACATCAAAGACGCCAACGACATCCCATTACATTAAATTGTAACTCTAAGATCGATTGTATAATCTCGCTGTGAAAATGGATACCACAAATGAAGATTCGCTCATACATACACAGGTATGTGAAGACATAATGGAATTAAATAATTACATAAGTGAAGGAAATACTGACTTCAATATGATAAATTTAAACATACGAAGTATCCGTAAACATTTTGACGAGTTATGTATTTTCCTCAATTCCTTAGAATTCGAACTTAATATAATCATTCTCACTGAAACGCAAATGCGTGAAACAATTCCATATTCTATTCCTGGATATAAGACATTTTCACTTCCCTCTAACCACACTTCGCACGACGACGGTCTAACTATTTTTTACAAAGAGCACAAAATATCTGATGTTTTAATAGATATATACCGAAATTTAAATATTCAAACGCCATTCATCTATCCTTCACGTTAAATAATAAAACATATTCTATACTTGCCATATATCGCTCACCTTCCTTAGACTCTAAATCCTTTGTCACTGAACTTGAACATTTTTTAATTGAAGGTAATTTTAAACAATCAGATTTCTTTGTTGTGGGTGATATGAATATCAACATTGAACATTCTATCTTAGACCCAATTGCCAATGAATATCTAAATGTTATGTATAGCGAAGGATATTTGTCTTGTATAAGTGGCCCTACTAGATGCGGCCTCCGTGCTGTTTCTTGCCTGGGATCATATATTATTAAAAACCAACAAAAGTCTTTATTCCCAGATCAGCTATTCTAAAAATTGATATAACCGACCACTACCCAACATTTTTTCAGTCACAGTACCTTTAAAACATCATAATAAAACTAAAGACCAACACGTGAAAAAAGAAGTAGAATCAACTATCAAACTCTGAATGATTATCTAAAAAAAGAAACTTGGAACACAGTTATCTACAACGATGACCCGAATCAGTCATTGAACAATTTTTATTCAGTATTAAATAATAATATAAATAATAGTTTAGAACCAACACCTACACCCAAAAGAAAAACACAAAAAAATTAAACCATGGATTACGCGTGGACTGATAGTTTCAAGTTTACACAGGAACAAGCTTTACAAAATTTACAAAAACATGAGAAATACTGTACGACTAACAACATACCACCTAATGCAAATTTACAACAGCAATATATAATTTATATAGAAATTTTTTTTAATATACTTATAAAGAGGTGTAAACAAGAATACTACACTAAACAATTACAAATAGCCGATAATGATTCTAAAAAACGTGGCAAGTCATAAACGAAATCGCAAATAGAAAGCATAAAGTACAAACTTTGCCTGAAAAAATTGTAACAGACGATAAAATAGTTATTACGGATATGGGAAAATTGCAAATAAATTCAACGATTTTTTTTACAAACGTTGCCTCAGATTTAATAAATAATAATCCTTCATTTAGAAACAAGTCCAGACCTACTCTAATTAACACTCACTCTGTAAATACTCCTATTTTATCTCAATTTAAACGTGTAACTGAATCGGAAATCATAAAACACATTGATAATCTCAACACAAACACAGCCAATGGACCCGATGAATTAAGCTGCCTCACAATCAAATCTATTAAACAACATATATCCTTACCTCTGCAACATATATTTAATTCTTGCTTTGAAAAAAACACATTCCCAAACGCATTTAAACTCTCAAATATTGTTCCAATCCATAAATCTGGATCGATTTTTACACCTGACAATTATAGACCCATATCTCTGATATCCCAACTTGCTAAGATATTAGAAAAAATTATGAAGATACAAATTCTAGAGTTTCTTGAGTCCAATGCACTTTTGTCCCCAAATCAATATGGTTTTAGATCAGGTCTTGGTACAGATGATGCTTTATTTAATCTAACGAAAAATATATACAGTAATCTCGACTCAAATATGAAAAAGCCTAACAATTTTTCTTAGACTTGAAAAAGGCATTCGATACCGTCAATCATAATATACTGATTGGAAAACTTAATAATTTAGGAATTAAAAATAACTGTCTCTCCCTTTTGAAAAAATTATTTATCTTATCGCCATCAATGCACAAAAAATTGGTGCTCATATTAGTAAACCAAAGCGTGTTAGACATAGGGTTCCACAAGGAACAGTTATCGGCCCGTTACTGTTCCTAATTTATATAAATGATCTCTGTAATATTAACATTTCGGGAAAACTATTCTCATATGCTGACGATACTGCAATCACAGTACATGGTAAATCCTGGAACGAAGTCACTGAAAATGCTAATAAATGCACCTCCATTGTCAAAGAATGGCTCAACCAAAACCTTTTAACTCTGAACTGTGAAAAAACTATTTATATTCCATTCTATAATACCAAAAAGGCTGCACCTCTAACTAACCTAAATATAAGGTTCCATAACAATAACTGCAACCCTATTTTATGCTCTAATTGTGTAGAAATGAAATCGGGAAATACAGTCAAATATTTAGGAATTACAATAGATAGTCAACTCAAATGGACGAATCATGTAGAAAAGCTTGTAAATAAACTAAGATATTTAACTTACATTTTTAAACGATTAAATAACATAGTTGACATAAAAATAATGAAATTGGTGTACCATGCATTGGTTCAGTCATCAGTATCTTATGGAATAATCGGTTGGGGGGGTATTTATAATACTCATATTAAGCCATTAGAAATATCTCAAAAATTAATAATAAAAATAATGTTGCATAAAAACATTACATACCCCTCCATACAATTATTCCAAGAAGCTGATCTCTTAGATATAAGAAAAATTTATTGTATACAGTGCCTAAAGTACATATTTTTGCGAAGTAAACTATTTGCAAAAAATGAAAATCGTTACAGCAACAGAATAAATAATGTACTGGAGGTACCTCTCTGCAAAACTAGACTTGCGCAGAGACATGCATACTTCATTGCCCCAAAAATGTATAATTCACTTTCATTACATTTTAAGTGTTCAAATTCAACTTCCTTAAATACATACAAAAATGTAATAAAAAACTGGATAAAAGCAAAAGATACCAGCCTCTTCATACTATAAGTGCTAAATTCTAAAAAAATTAACTAACTTATCTGTTGTGATTTTTGTATTTGAAAAAAAAAAAAATAAAGTTGGTTAAAAACAAAAAATACCAACCTCTTAATACCATAACTGCTATATTTTTTTTAATTCTTAACTAACTTATCTGCTGTGATTTAAAAAAAAAAAAAAAAAATTAAAATGTTTTGCTTAATTTGAAATGTAACTCTTTATTAATTGTAATTATATACTGTTTATCTATTTATATTATTGCTATAGAGAACCTACTATTGATTTATATTAGTATACCCACGCACTGGCTTTTGCCTATGTGGGATTTTTTGTTATATCTACATTGTTCTTCCTTATTTTCTTTTCTTTATTGTTTATAATATGTTTCTTTCTTTTTAATTAATGTTTTTACTTTTGTAATCTTTTTCTTTTCTAATTTAAAAAAAAATGTATGTGACAAAAAATCAAATAAAAAAAAAATAAAAAAAAAAAATTCAAGTTTTCGACAACTTAAAAAAATAAATATTTATTCGGAAAGTAGATTTGCTCTGTTTGAGTAATGCCTCCCTGAAGTTTAGCATTATCATCGTGAAATACAATGAATATTATATTTTCACTGTTATCTTGCTTTTTTATGTTGATGTAGGTTTGTATTTGTATTTATAAATGTATGCATCGCAATCTGAAATAAAAGATCTCTTAAAATGATCACAAGCATGAACTTACTGATCAATAAAGCTCCAAATGTATAGATCGGTATAATGCAGTTGAGATCTATCGTCAGACCAAAGATGACGTTGCCAACAATCGCCCCAATCCTGCCGCACGTCACTGTCAGCGACATTGCCGTCGCCCTGCGAAAACAAATGCACGTAAAACAAACATTTTAAAATACTCATGTTAGTACTTCCGTGTAAACCAAAAGTCCGAAAATAAGGCTTATGTAGCCAATACATTATTTAGTTATTCCTTCGCTAAACCAGCACAACAATGCCATATGTTTTACAGCTTGCACTTCTACTCTGGGTTCATTGAATGTCTGAAAACGAATACATGTAACAATGTAAACCTTGTAAAGGTACCGTTCTTAGAAAAGAACTGCTGTGCTTTCTGGACTACGTGGATTGATGGGTCATTTACACTGAAGTCTGTCAGTGTATATTTTGGGCAGACTTGCATACATGCCGTTGCAGTGATCGAGTCCTGGCACAACGTATGAGTTTACCAACATGTGGACTTAATTTGACGCAGGTGAAAGAGACCTGCGATCACTGTTTTGTTTATCTGGGATTTGAAGGAGAGATCTGCGTCTAGATGAACACCTTAGAGTTTCACACCATTTTTAGGGATGATGCAACTTTTGTTATATACCACTTGATATTACATACTAATTTATTTTATATGGTTCTTACAGGCTATTTTAAATTTATTACTTGGTATAATTTTCATAGTTTCCGAAAACGTATTATAAAATTTCATCTTTTTATAAAGTAAACTGTTTTGTTTATTGGATTTATTCTTTCTGGAAGCCTGTTTTCTTTGCATTTCCTTAATAATAATAACAGTGAACTTATATAGCGCAGTTTTGTGATATTTCACCTCGTTACTTGTATTACGTCTGTGAATATCCACGTTGTAAATAATTTTGTTATAAGTTGTTTTTGTTTTTTGTTTTATGTATAAATATGAATGTGTTTGATGTCAGCATCTGTTTCACTGTTAGCCAATTTAGTTCGTCTGACATTTTTGCTACTTTTGAATATCTATTTCGCCTAAGTATAATTCTCATTGCTCTATTTTGGAGAATTTGAAACTTGTTTTATTATCTGTCGTTAAACAAGAAAAGAATCGTTGAACAGTGATAAAAATGTGGAGCAATAATGAAGAGGTGATGAAGTAATAATAATGAAGTCTTAGATGCAAGTCACTAGTTATAAGTTATACTCAGTAGTTAGTTACTAGACATAAGTCCTAGTTGTAAGTCACTAGTTGAAGATATTAGTTGTAAGCCAATAGTAATAAATCTTAACTGTAAGTTATAGGTTAGATAAATTAATTTGCAAAGCGCCCTTGGTGTGATTTTTCCACGAAAACGGCGCTATAAAAGTTATCCATTTATTATTATTATTTGTACTTTTAGGGTGTACGGAAATATTGAAGTATTTTACCCTAAGTGCGGAGGAAAAATTTCGACGATGACGCAAAAGAGCACAGCTTCAGTACAGCTGATGATGGCCTCAAAGATACAGGACAGAATCAAGTTCTGGAAGGAGCTGTTGACCCAGTTCAAACCAACCGCCGCACAGCCTGACGTTATCAGCATGAAAACTGGGAACAAGAATAATACAGAAGTCATAAAACCAGAATCACTTGATATTCCATATTTATCAAAACAAGGATCTATCTGGGAAATAAAGAATAGATGTGAGGACATTACCAGGTTTATCGTAGGTTCAGATGGGACGAAAGCCAAGGCGCTTATTATAATGTTGTATTAGCGCAGAAATGCTTCAGTTCTTTCCCTTTACATTATTATAACCATTTATTTTCTGTCAATGTCATGTTGAATGATATTATGAACTACTTAGGATTTTTGACATATAATATAATATTTGTAGGTTGCAGCGAATCCACATTTATCTAAATAGATTAATTTTCATCTTTAGCACCCACCCCTTTGAATTTCGATTGTAGTTATCATCATCTTCAATGGCCATGCCAGCGAGAAGGGCACTCTTGCTGTTGAATCGAATCGCTTCGGATGTTGACATATTTTGCTTCGGTGAAATTTCCTTTAAACAGCAAGCTTTGTTACTTATTTATTATTTACGCATCATGTTCATTATCAATTTTTATAACTGCGTCTATCTTGTTTATATTACATATTTTCTCTCTCTCCTGTTTATACCTATATACTTTGCACTTTGTTGTACATCCTGAATAAACTTTGAGTGCAACATCTTTGAAAACACTCTAAAATTGTACAAGTTTTTAATGTTGAAAAAAAAAGTTAAACAATAGAATGATGGAATAACTATTTAACAATTTGATCAAAATGTTGTGGGTCCGATCTTAATAGCAGTCCTAGTAGAAAGGTAAAGGACAAAAATTCAGAGTCGGTTCTAGTTCAGGTTAATAATTATTCTCATTAAACTCGTTACATTTCAGCCAGGAAAATAACAGCTTTGAAGAAAAACGACAATGGTATCAATTTGTTTTATTGCAAATTTGGTATCGATAGTTCACCTACCCAGTAAAACCTTCTTCCCCAGCTTGTCAATGGTTAATCCAACCAAAATGGATGTCGGGAGGCAGGATAATCCAACTATCAGAGTGTGAAGGAAGACCTCTGAATTCACGAGAGAGCTGCATTTTTGAAAATTAATCTGAAAACATAATGTTCATGTATTTCTTTCTAGTTAAAAAAAAGTTAATAATTTTCAATAGATTTCTTGCATGAAAAATGTAATTCCATTACACAATGTCTATTTACTGGGTGAGTAATAATCTATGTATAAAAAACCATTTAATTAAGGCAGTAGAATTAGTAGTTGTTTGAGAATATGCACACTTACCTCTCCCTCCAATGCAAGATTGACCACGGAAGTGACCTGACAGACTCCTGCAGACTCTCCGGGGTGCATTTTGCTGAAGACACCAAAACGGTCGAAGAGGTCAGGAAACCACATCATCAGGATATACTACTTGTTTGAGAATGTGCACACTTACCTCTCCCTCCAGTGGAAGAGTGACCACGGAAGTGACCTGACAGACTCCTGCAGACTCTCCGGGGTGAATTTTGCTGAAGACACCAAACCGGTCGAAGAGGTCAGGAAACCACATCATCAGGATATACTACTTGTTTGAGAATGTGCACACTTACCTCTCTCTCTAGTGCAAGAATGACCACTGAAGTGACCTGACAGACTCCTGCAGACTCTCCGGGGTGCATTTTGCTGAAGGCACCAAACCGCTCGAAGAGGTCAGGAAACCACATCATCAGGATATACTACTTGTTTGAAAATGTGCACACTTACCTCTCTCTCTAGTGCAAGAGTGACCACTGAAGTGACCTGACAAACTCCTGCAGACTCTCCGGGGTGCATTTTGCTGAAGACACCAAACCGCTCGAAGAGGTCAGGAAACCACATCATCAGGATATACTACTTGTTTGAGAATGTGCACACTTACCTCTCTCTCTAGTGCAAGAGTGACCACTGAAGTGACCTGACAGACTCCTGCAGACTCTCCGGGGTGCATTTTGCTGAAGGCACCAAACCGCTCGAAGAGGTCAGGAAACCACATCATCAGGATATACTACTTGTTTGAAAATGTCCACACTTACCTCTCTCTCTAGTGCAAGAGTGACCACTGAAGTGACCTGACAGACTCCTGCAGACTCTCCGGGGTGCATTTTGCTGAAGGCACCAAACCGCTCGAAGAGGTCGGGAAACCACATCATCAGGGTATAGTAACTGAAAACACGAAAATAACGTAAGTATTTAAACGCTCAAAACAGTTTTTTTTTAATAGAATTTACGGCTTTCAAGAAAAAAAAAAATTGATCTAATTTTATTTGTTTTCGAATGTCATAAAATACAACGCTCTTGTACAAGTTTTTTGGTCCAACAGGACAGGGTGCTGTAAAAATAAACGAACATGTATTTTGTGATGTGTGGACGAGAGTCTCATCCACAGTTTTTATCATGAGACCACCTATTGTGATTGATTGGTCATTTGAATCTATAAGTTCGCACCAGAAAGCGACCATCAAGTCATATGGCGGTCTAAGCACAATTTTGTGATTTGATCATTGTACAGCTTAATATGAATTAACATAATAATAAGTATCGAGATCATCTTTACCTGAACATCAATCCAAAATCCACAAAGCACACCAGCAGAATATACTTCAGGTACGGCGGAGAGAAGAGCGTCTTGCTCAAGGCTAGTATATCTTCGAGCTTGCTCCTCGGCGGGAGGCTGCCCTGCGAGAAGTTTGGCACCTCGCCTTCCGAGGCGCGCAACACGGTACTGCGCGCCTTGGGCCCGTAGCTCGGGGGAGCCGAAGAAGAGCGCCGCTGGGACGGGGGGCTCTCCCCCTCCTTACCGCTGCGACTTAGGGAGGTGACGCGGAATGGTACCTGAAAATAAATCCCCCCAAAAATACTTAATCAAGGACAACATCTCAGGAAATTTAGTTTTGAAATTAGGATTTAGAATAAAAGACCTTCATCGTGCATTTGCTGCATTATAAAACGATTTCTGTAATTTTTTTCGACATATTGTAAATATGAAAAGGCTTAAGCCGTGTTTGGTGACCAGATCTGAATAGCCAGGTACTTCCCAACCTCCCTCTTCCCGATCTCCTTCCCCTCCCCACTACCTTCAGCCTCACAACATACCCAATTTGGGGATGCCATAGTCTCACTGGCTCTAGACGGTTGGGAGCAGTTGAGACTCTTGTGTGGTATTCATGTAAAAAAAAAAATTTCATTTAAATATGTACAATGATGAAGTGTTTTTTTTAACATTATTTTTAATGTTTTATAGTAACACATTATTATATAATTGCTTAGGTTTTTAAATACCACTAAAGAGATATAACGATGCAAGTTTATTGTGGGCGTATCCGTGTGTCCGAAGTAAGGTCAAATTTTCCTTGTTTCTGACGAAAATGATCAAACATTTTCGAATGTCGAAATACTTTCCTGAACAAATTTTTATTTTTTAATTTTATTTTATTAGGAACACAAACAAAATATTTACAGAACCATGTTTAAAGTATTATCAAATAAAAAGATGAGTGTAAATATTTCAAATTAATGTGATCACAGCGTACATTATAGTATTGTAATTAACAAAGTATAATACACAAAGCCTGCACTACGCGCAACATTGTGCCTAGGTAATTGACACCTGATGCACACAACAATAATGACATGGTGGCCAAACAAATAAAATATAATTGTCCAAAATAATGTTGCAGGCAAATGACACAAAATTATTTTTAATTATGTTATATTTTTTAAGTTAATCAATTTTACTATGCATATTATATTTATGTAAAAAAGTCATCTGATATAGCTGTTTGTATCATATTTTTAAAGGAATTGAGTGAATTTGAGAAGATATCGATGTTGGGAAATTTGCCAATAACATTGTTTAAACGAGACGTTCTTGACACAAAATTAAAGTATCCCGTATTATTTACGCGAACATCTGTCCAAAATATATCGAAATTTCTTGTGCATCTGGGTCTGATGTGATACATAAATTTACTCACTAAATCGCTATCAACAAAGTTATTAGCAATTTTAAAGGACATGGTTAAGTCTATTATTTTTCTTATTTTGTGCAAGCTATCAAATTGAAAAAAAATGAGTCTCTGCTGATAGCTATTTAATAAAAGATGAACACCAGATCGATGGGACAAGATACGTAAGATTTTTTTATGAATTGATTCAACTCTTGTTATATATGTCGGTAATGCGGGTTCCAGACAATTACTCCATATTCTAAGACACTGCGAACAAGTGATTTATACAAAATAACAAGGCTACTTGGATTTTTGAAAAGCTTTGTTGCTTGTGTTATGAAACCTAGCATCTTGTTTGCCTTACTAACTGTTTTTTCAATGTGTTGGTTGAATGTTAATTTGCTGTCAAACAGAATCCCGAGGTCTTTAATTAACGATATTTTTTCTAGTTTAGTAGCACGTATATTGTATAGGAAATCTACTTCTCGTTTATTGCGAGTGAAAAAAATAACCTTGCATTTGCCCAAATTCAACTCTATTTCATTTTCCTCACACTACGGAGAAAGTGTGTAGATCATTTTGTAATATTTGACAGTCTTCATTTGATTTGACGGCTTTGTATAGTTTTAAGTCATCTGCGTAGAGTGAAAATTTGCATTTAAGTCGATATGTTAAATCATTGAAAAAGATGATAAATAATAGAGGTCCAAGATGAGACCCTTGTGGAACCCCAGATGTAACCGTAACAGGGGAAGAGTTGAAACCGTTAATTGTAACTAATTGACTCCTATGAGATATATAGGATTCCAGCCATCGAAGCAGATTTCCATGAATACCGATGCTATCTAATTTTTTTAACAGAAGCGGGTGGCTAACTTTGTCAAATGCCTTGCTGAAGTCTGTGTAAACAGCATCCACTTGTATTTTTAAATTACTGCAATCGCACAAATATTTCATATATTCCAGGAGGTTCGTATTTATAGATCGCTTTTCAACAAAACCATGCTGGTAGGGACTTAGTACATGTCTAATGTGGTTAAAAATTGTTTTGTAAACTATGGATTCAAAAATTTTGCCGAAACATGACAACAGACTAATAGGTCGGTAATTGGTAATGTCGTTTTTACAACCGGATTTATGTATCGGTACTATATGTGCAATTTTACAAGGATCGGGAAAAGTACTTTCATTTAATGATTTTTCAATTATAATTTGTAGTGGTTCGCTAAGTTGATCAGCACAGTTACGAATAAAAAGTGAAGGAATTCCGTCTGGGCTGGGGCCTTTGTTGATGTCAAGAGATTTGAGTTTTCTGTTTACTTCTTCAGTACTGATGTGAATATTGGAAAGAGTGAAATTACTGAAACATTGTGATGTTGTTGCAGTTGAGCTGGTGGAAGAATTGAATACCGAGGAGAAGTAATCTGAAAAAAGTTCGCAAGTTTCCTCACCGGTGTTCGATGTTTTGTCGTAAAGATGCATTATTTTGGGAATAGAATTAGGATTTTTTTTTGAACGTGTGTAAGTGAAAAAGTTTTTAATATTATTGGGAAGAGAGCTTTCAATGGATTTCACGTATGAATGAAGACATGTGCGAATATTAATTTTTACTCTTGCTCGTAAAATAGAGAAGCTGGCATAATCGTTTTGATTTCTAAATTTTTTCCATTTTTTCTGAATTTTTCCTTTTCCTTAAGTTGATGAATAAGAGAGCTACTAAACCATACCGGATACTTGTTATTTCTAATTTGTTTACGTGGTGTATGGTCTTCGATTACCGACCATATCTTGTTGTATAAATACAGTAGTGAATCGTTACAGTCAAGATTGTCCATTTCAGACCAATCGGTGAGTAAAATTTGTTCTTTACATTTATTGTAGTCAGTTTTTTTGAAGAAGAATTTAATATGATCAGAATTATTGGATAAAACTTTTTGATTTAGAAGTAATACATCTATTTCCAAAGGTGGGTGGTAAGAATCGACCTTAGATAAAGTATAAGAGGCAGGTTGTACACAGATATTATAATTAGATCTAATTAAATCAAGAGTTCTATTACTTATATTAGTTACGCAGTTAAACTGTTTTAGGTGAGTAAAATTGAGATAATCTATAAATGCGATTGCTTTTTGGCCATTGAAATAAAAAGGTTTGGCGTGATTATCGTCAGGATTTTTCGACCATCGCATCGTCGGTAAATTGAAATCCCCTAGTATTATAGATGTCTTCTGGTGGTATTTTGGAATGTATAAGTTGACATTTCCGAATAAATTTAGTATACGATTCGATTGAAGTATCTGGTGCAAGATATGTTACGCACAGCTGAATAGTTTGCCTAGATGTTGCATGATGTTTTATGCGTACTCAGATTTCTTCCATTGATTCGGAGTTATATTCAAGATTAGCAAAAGATATGAGACTCTTGTTTATCGCGATGAGAACTTCTCCCCCCTTCTTTTTGGTGGAAAACGACGATTATTTCCTTATCTAAAATGGTGGCACCGAGCTAAGTTTCTGTTAGACAAATTACATCATAGTTGCAGCATAAAACTTCGCAATACAAATCATTCAATTTACTTTTTGAAAATAATCAACTTCATACCTGTCGAAGAGTGATACCCTAGGAGTCATATAAATTGTCATTTTTTTTTTAAATCAGTACAGATAATAATTAAAGGGATTATCAGTTTAGTGGTAATAATGCTTTTTCAATTTCATATATTTTTAAGAAACATTTTAGGTTTGAATATTTTTTGTACCACAAACTTTGTTTTATTTTATTTGTTTTTTTTTTTAAACTAGTGAAATGTGTTCGACTACTTAAGGTTATTATGAGCATGCATTCATTTAGACAGAAACTGATAAAGCAGAAATTAGTATGTATAAAGCAGCAAGAACATTGAACGAACCCATTTTAAATATTTGAAAAGAGTGTTGACTGTGATTCTATGCGTCAAAAATCTTATTTAAGCCTCTAAATAAAATATTTATAAGGGTTGCAAATAAACTCAATCAGCCTCCGTGCATTAATCACGACATTGATATATATAAGCTGGCGTGATGTTTGATTACTTTGCGGATATCCTTTTCTGTTCATCTGCCAATATGCCGACCTACTAACCTGTTTGGCTATCGACCAGTGTTAGGGTCTGGGCATTAGTTTTGAATAACCCACTAGTTTTGTTAAATAGTAAGAAAGGGGGAAGAGGAACTTCTGGTTCCTTTTTTATAGAGAATACCGCACCAGAGTCCCAACCGTCTAGAGCCAGTGAGACTACGGCAACCCCGATCGGAGTATGTTGAGAGGCTGAATGTAGTGGAGAGTGAAATGAGAAGAGGAAGAGAAAATTCGGAAAGAACCTGGTTATTCAGATCTGGTCAGCAAACACGGCTAAAATCTTTTTTTTAAGATAAACATTTCCGGGTTACGAATAACTTGACAATATTAGAAAAACTTCTACACCATTTATAGTATGTGGAAAAGTTTTGTGTGTAATAATGGAGGACTTAGCTAGTAGAAGAATTGAACCCACGAGGCCCGAGTGGGAATCCGACACGTTCGTCCATTCAGCTACTAACCGATCCAATCAATTTCAAGCAAAGTTTCGATTCTGAATGGTGGTCTTTCGTGGGATACACCACTCTGGAACGTGCCGCAAATATACTTTATATTATTTTATTGGAATTTATAAGTTATGACACATATTAATTTTCGCATGCCGGGTTTGAATCCGCGACCTCTGGATTCGTAGTCAAGCGTCTTAACCCCCCGAAGATGAGGCCCGTCAAGGTTTTGGCTCCTTAAACATATCTCTTGTTTTTATGACTACATGCTAACTTGGCTTTCTCACTTTGATGTGTATGGCCACGATTTAGGAGAAGTTTGTTTTGTGTGACAAGGAAAAGGGGATAGACGGATGGTTACCGAGTACGAGTTGTTACCTTAAAATGGGTCCTGTTCTTGTTAGCCGTGTGAATATTCTTGATGACGTTAAGCGCCGAGTCCTTGCGGCCGGCGTCCAGCAGGAAGCGCGGCGCCTCGGGCAGGTGAACCAGCGCCGCGGCGGCCAGCAGGGGCGGCGCGGCGCACAGCGCCACGAACACGCGCCACGGCGCCACGGGCGCCGTCGCGGCGCCAAACCACCACCACGGCGAGGGGATGACGGCCCAGGCTAGACCTGGAACACATTTTATGAGATCTTAAGCCACTTCATACATTCATACAACCTCCGTGGTTTAGAGCCTCACACAGATACATTGCGGGCATACATCATGTTTCGCGTTACAACAACTTGTTATTCGACTTAAGGAAGAAAATGAAACTGATTTTTTTTAAAGCGCAATTTAAAGAAAAGAAAAAAAAATCGGCCTTTTCAGTTTTTTTCTAATTCAAACAAATGAGTCAAAATGACGCATTGCAAAACCTTTTTGACTAGTCAAAATCGATCATCGTATAAACTTATGAGCAGGCGTAAGCAATACAAAAGGCGGTCATTCTTTACAAGTGTAATTGTTCTCACAATTGATTTCATGTATTTTACTTTCCCCTGAAAAATTATTTATTTGGTTGTTGGGAATGGCTCACGTGCGCTCTGGGCGAAGCTAACGACGTACTCATTGAATTGATTTGTTCCTACCGATTGCGAACGTACGAGTACTTATTGAAATGCTGTCGTTCCAATCGACTAGACAGTAGACACTGTGCGGCTCGAAACTTTCCACCTTGGCAACAGCTCTGACAAATATTTGGCAAAGAGTTGCAACTTCGTGTTGGTCGCCTTCCGAGAGAATATCACACGCATACCTCGTGTCTCCGTCTGGATCAAATGGATTGTTTTTATAAACATACAAACTTAATTCAACAATGTAGGTACTTGTAATTGGTACTGATTTTCTAGCGAGGAAAGGCTCCGCGAAGCTAGTACATCATTAACAACATGATTCGTTAAATAAGTGTAACAATTAAATGAAAACATTTGACTCTGCAAGCTAAATCTTTTACCTTTGCACCAGTAACAAATTCCGCAATCTACGATGGTAGTAGGGAGAATTAAAATACTATCTGGTTTTTCGTAACCTAGGAATGCTTGTTTCTCTCTTTCTTCAAAACTCGTTGGCCAGCAATTTGTTCTATAATCTATAATATACTTGTAACTCTGGATATAGAATTTTTGCTGTTGTAAATCTAATATGTACGAAATTGGCTGACAGCGCTTCTCAAACGATTTACTTTTATAAATTTGTAAACATCAAGACCCTCCCACGTTTTTCTCTGTCACTGAATATATTGGAATCTAAGATCGAATTTAATTGTAATAACGCCTGTACAGTTTCACGCTATTCCTGAGGGAATCAGAATCAAAACCTGTGTTTTACCATTAAAAGTAATCATGATAATTAGATTACGTTTACCTGGTAATAATATAGTCCCCATGGTCCAGAACACCTCAAGTCTACACAGCATCACATCTCGATGTCTGACTGAGAGAAAATCTCCGAAGTAGGGGAACACGAGGCTGGTAGCCCCGATGACTCCCATCCCGTTGAAAAACCTGAAAATTCAAGAGAGAACTACAAAAAATATGCCAGCTTTGCAAATATTTCGACAGGTTGAGTAGCTTAATCTACTAAGCGAAATACCGTTAAAAAATATTATGTTGATAATTTGTTGCGTGAAATGAACCAAAATAGAATTATTTTTAAATTTACAAAGTGATTTTATTTTTTATCAAATCCTGTCTAAAAATTCACTGTCCAGTCATTCTTCAGCTTATTTTTCTTGTTGGATCTTCCGGATCTATACCAAAAGCAATTCTTTGGAAAACCTTTCGTTGAATAACTTGAACAAACAAACCTGTTGTCTACGCTGTAACAATTCCAAACCGTGCGCGATTGGGGAATCTATCAGACTGCTTTTACACAGTAACAAGAAGTTGTTGTAAAAGGCTCCACTCCTGGCAGGAGGGTGCATTTGGAATGTATGCATAATCTACAGTTGTCGCGTACTCTTATAATTTATGACAGCTTACAGGTACTGCCTTTTAAACTTTGTAAAGACCAATATAACTCTCTGGTTTGGAGGGAGTTCTAATATGTTAACGCAAGGAAACTTCGTCTAGAATGCCTATATTAATGATGATTGTAGGTTTTTAACTCTTCCTCTTTCTAAGACTTTTTTAGGCGTGAACATGGCAGAAGTACAATCCAATGTGATTATCCCATTATATAAATTCGCAATTGACATATTCTCATTTAATGATAACTATGGAAACATGAATACCTGCAAGCCAAGAAGAGGGGGAAGCTATGCGCCACTGAAGAAGAGATGGCTGCCAAGGCGTCTAGCAGCAAGGCGCACATGATGGCGGTTCGGCGACCCCTTGTGTCTGCCATGGAACCCCAAACGAAGGAACCGAATATCATCCCTGTACGTATAAAAAGCATCTAATCAAATCATTGTCAATTGCAATGGCGATGGGTTGGGTGGGTGAGAAAAGGGTAAAATTCAACAATAATCTGGTGCCTGGAATCCTTATGTCTATAACTACACAAAGTTTAAGTCCAGAAAAAAGCATAATAAATATTATATGTAACTAATTATATAATACCAGTTGATATAGCCAATACTCGTCACAAGAATCCAAGTACAATGGATCTTTGGTTTAGACTACCCAAACATCACTCCTTCCAGTTTAAGATCTGCCCATAGACCGAGCAAGCAAAATTTTGCGGACGTCATCTGGCAGCGATTTCGTACGAATAAAATGTCCCCTTGCAATAAATAAAGGTGTTTACCATTATAAATCTTAAATACATATTTCCTATTAACAACAGATCTATAGATCCCTCGATAGACAAGTGGTTTAAAGAAGTCGACTGGTTAGCAGAAGATCCGCGACTTCAAATACCAGTTAAAGACGTTAAAGCAATAACCTTTTTCTCACGTGATACGTTTAAATAATAAAAATAATCTTGCTTAAATATTTAAAGATCGAGGAAGAGAGATTAAAAGTGGATAAATAATGGGTTTAGGTGTCAAAGAACCAGAACCAGTAGTAGAGCAGAGGAATAATATTATCATCCCAACTTTTTGGAAGAAAATCTCTACGACTATAGTATGCATTAACTACCTATAAGAGGGGTGACATTCAGCTTCCTTTTATCCCCGGAGGTGAGGCTGAATTTGCATTCTGCGGAGGGCAGCACGAAACTGGTGGTGGACATGGCGCAGGTGGCGTAGTAACAAGAAGTGATTGAATACCTATTAAGGGGGTTGCATTCAGCTTCCCCTTATCCCCGGAGGTGAGGCTGAAGTCGCACTCTGCGGAGGGCAGCACGAAGCTGAGGGTGGTGGTGGACATGGCGCAGGTGGCGTAGATGATTCCGCACACACACAGTAGTCTTGCTTGGTAACGCCCGTAACCTGGAATTAACCAATGACCGGTAAGGGCGCAACTATTTATCCTTCACCAGAGTAACAACCCTTATACTTGTACTTTACACCTCGAATATGTTTAACTAATTAACCCTCTGAAACAAGTGAATAAACCAAATTGATCAAACAACTTAAGACTATTATTAAAGTGGTTAGTCATCAATAATGAGTGTTACAGTATATTAATTTGGGGTGATATTTGAGCTATATTTCTTTCCGAAAAACCTTTTTTCCGTTCATCATAAATTAAACTGTACTAATTTTCGGCCTCCAAAACAACATGTAAAAAAAAATTTTACAACATTAATTTGGTGTAGGTATCGGGTATTGAGGTTTACGCGTTTACTATATAATATATACTTTCTACAAATATTTTTTGTGTTAGGACAAAATGCCTTATTTTTTTTTTCTTCTACATGACGGGCTCATTTCATCAAGTAATTTATTTATTTTTAAATACTTGTATGATAGTATATATATAATTAATATGAATTGCTGTTTTTGACTTGTACTCTTAAAACTAACCTAACATGACATTAAAAGCTATTTTCATGTTAAAAAAACAATGACAATAACTTTGTCGTAGTTTGTTTATACATTGTGATCTAAAAACCATGAATATTTAACTATTTTTTTCCCCTTTAAATTCTTCTAAAAATAGTTGTAAAAGTTATTTAACTGCTGCTTCTTCGTGTAGACACTGCCCACTTAAAAAAAAATTCTTTTTATTTTTTAAATTACTTTTTTCCCTTTAAATTTGTCTAAAAATTATCTGTAAAAAATTGTTTATCTATTACTACATAAATATGTTAATCCGTGAGAAATGGTTGGGATGCAGGCAAATCCTTCAGTGAGTGTATATTTTTTACAAAACTACTGCTATATCTGTCTTTTCTCCTTAAATAAAAAAAAATAAAAATAGTCATTGACGGATATATTTTGTTTTTGATACTACAACTTTTTTGTGCCTCTTCTCGCAAGCAACTTGATGCGTTTGATTTTCGTATGGCTCTTGAATTACCTACATTAGTTCCGTTATTAATTATTGTACATCTTATTACATTCATGGTAATATTTACATTACCATTTTTTTTAAAAACATCTGAGCTGTGGACGCAATACCAAACAGCGCGACGGGAAAAGTTGAGGGTTTGCTACAACAAAGCCTATAGACAACTTCTGCACCTCCCGAGGCTCTGCAGTGCCTCTACAATGTCCATGGGAAGGGGGGGGTGCACTCAATCTCCGCCCTACTTCGCCACCGACTAGCCAGCAGCAAGGCTTCTGGGGCAAGACACGGCAGTGGAACTCAACCTACGGCATTGCAGTGACTAAGCTCTCCTCTCAACGAGTGATGGATGTAGATGCTGGGAAGATCACCTCCAAGCACGCTCGATTAATGTTATTTTTATTGAAATGCTTAATTTTTTTATGAATTTATGTTATTTTCCTTATTACTTTACATAAATGTATCAATCGTAATAATAATAGTAAAAAAATATTCCAGAAGGTATGTAGAAATAATGCAATGCAATACATTCCATAATTGATAATAATACATAAAATAAAATATAATTTGTAATACATATAAACATAATAATAAAGAAAAAACATTAATTCATAAGAAAAAATAAAAATAAAAAAATGTAAAAATTGTTAATGGAGGATATTAGGTATCATGTCTACAGAAGGCCGTCGAGAGGGAGTCCATCCTAGAAGCATTAAGGTTGATGGGGCCAATATCTTACTCCAATGAGCTTCTATGCTAGAATTCGGGATCTGACAGGATTCAGAGTTGTTGATCCTTTCCCTCATGTAGATCAAAAAACACCAATTCTGAATATATATATATATATATATATATATATATATATATATATATATATATATATATATATATTTCCATATTATTATTCTTAGAATTAATAAATGCTTCTTAAAAATTGGTTAAAACGTCATAAAATATAAACGCTTCACGATTAGTCGAACGAACTCCTACGTCAAATGTACCGTTTACGTACGATGCGATGCCGCCTTCATGGCGTTACACCATTGTTTTACGTAAAACTGCATTTCTTAGAACGACGATAAATTGCAGTAATGCTTGAATTTTTACACATCGGTACGGTGCAATAATAATACGTATTATCTTCTGACGTTTTAGAAGGTTTTGTTAAATTAAAAGCTGTAAAATTGAAGAAAAAACACAAACTAACAAAATACGCGACTGACAGCTGGATATAGGAATAGGAATGGCAGCTACCAACTAACTTAGATGAATTAAATAATGTAGATACGTTACTGCGACAACGCGCGTGACTGCACTAAACTAAGCCAACGTGGCATACCTAAGATTTACTGCGTTTAGTCTTGCACAAACATTCGTTTGACAAACAAGCTGTCACCAGCTGCCACAAACGCATCGCTGTAAGCTCTTTTCTGAGATAAAATGCCTTCCTGTGCTTTTGACAAGGGTAAAAATCATTCGGGACCAAAAAACAAATCTCATGGAGTTTCTTTTCATGCGAAGTACACACAAATCACTTATTTTTTCAATGAATACAATTATTCACATACCAAATGGTATAAGTGAGATAGCGAATTCAGAAATACATAAGTGTGTGGAAGACAACCTAGCGACAGTACACGAGTACGTCGCATGCTACTTCGCTCGTAAGTTCGTTAGGGAAGAGAGGGCTTGTAACGCGGAGAATGTAACGCGGGACGTTCATATAGCTATCTCATTCATACACACATATTCTGCTTGGTATGGCTATCCTTTTTCATGCGTTATGAGATATCATAGCGTGCCAAAGTTATCGTTCAATTTTTATGAATATGACGTGTCTTGTATTTTATGTCTATGCCAACTAAAGTCATTATGTTCTGTTATTATTTTGTTGAATAAATCGAAGCATATACCATAGGTATACTTGTTTTTATGGGATATGAAATTACATGCAAATACTTGCACTCACCATATTCATGATATACTTATCAATGTCAACTGTTAATAAATTAAATTATTTGATTCTGTTCCTCTCCGTAATGTCTTGTTGACCAGGTTATTTATTCCGTGTTATTAACAGCCAACAGCAACAAAGATATATTATTAGATTTATTTTGTTCTTGTCAATTGATATAATCACAGCAAGACAATCGTCATTAAATTTACCTCTGATGACTGTTGTACCTCTGTTTTGTTGAATAGTGCATATATTGTATTGGAAAACAAAAAAAAACCACTCGCCTGCATGTTGAATTGCCGTCTCAAAATCTGCTCTCTCGAACTTCTCATGGTCTGCCAAAAGATAAAAATACATTTCAATGAACATGGACTTGACAATTGAATGTGCATTGCTAACGTAGAACTAATCGTGTAATTATGTATGCTTAAAGTAGTTCGCGTTCATTTCCGATTAGAAGATAAATAAAAAAAGATCTCTTTTGTATGAAATCATGCGGTTCTATGTTATATTATTTCAATAAAATTTATCAACAAAAAATATTTTTCTAGGAAGCTTTTGACAAAATCCCGGTTAGACATATATTTTCTTTTTTGAACAAGGTAATGGTATAAAACTGTAGAAAGTACGTGAAGAAACAAAAAAATAAAATAATAGAAAATAGAGCAACAACATTAATTAAATAGGTAAAACTAGTTAGTTACACGTGAAAAATCATGGTATGTTACTTGACTTGCCATGAAAAAATATAAGTTGCTTTTATTCACCCATTTCGTATTTAGAATAATGCCTGCTAAAATGTCTTTATGGGTAGCTACTTGTCTAGATTTGAAAAGATTTTTTTTGCTTTGATAATTTTCTAAACACATCCGTCGGTTCCAAATTTTAAAAGTTGACTCTTACGTATGTACGTACTCGCAAAGGAAATTATTTATAGTTAATATGAATATTAGTACATAATGCAGGGTTAATACCTTTACAAATAAAAAACGAATATCAAAATTAAAGTTCCACTTTTTAATTTTAGATCGGACCGTTTCACTCTGCTACGGTACAACTTCAGACTAATATACTCGTATGCAAATTAGAATAAACACAATAATATTAATTGTTAAATATAAGAACCTATTGACAAACTACTACATAGCTCTGACTCTTCACATGGCACGAATCTAGAATTTGATTCACTCGATCGTGCCGTGTATTCCTCGGGCGTCCCCAACTTCTTCTACCATCCAGTGTGGCGTAATATTCTCCTTACACTCCTTTCTTCGTGGTATCTTTCTTCGTATATCTGTAACGTGGTAGTACATAATTTTACCACTGTATCTTATTTCTACAGCGTTCAGTCTACTGTCATCCTTCCTTTGCCATTTCCATGCCTCGCTGGCATTCATCGGGGTTGGTATCAGCCCCCCGCAGTGGACTGCTGGCATTTCTTCTTTTGACAGCGTTTTGTTAACGACTACCGCACTCAGTCCTCCGTCTTTTATAATTAACTATTAATTATCTATTTTCTGAGTACGTACATACATACTATGAGCTACATAGACGGATGTGTTCAGAAAATTATCAAATTAAAAAAGAATCCTTAAAAATTTGGACAAGTATCCATAATGTATTTTAGCAGACATTATTCTATATTTGAAATGGGTGGAACCAATATTCTTTCTTGACAAGTCACAAGTTACATCCCGCGATGTTTACGGGTAACAACCAGTAATTATGTAAATTCACTTACCCATTCTGAACAGTAAAGTTTTACAAAACAACGCAGATCACTAAGATTAACCTGTAATTTGGTACAACGCAAACTGAATTTTATATAAAGTTTTTAATGAGGCTTTATTTCACTTCAGTAAATTATATATTACAAACACACTTTTTTAAACAGTTCTCACGTTATCGCACTTATTGATTTGTTTCTCATATTGAACACTATTATTGTTATTTATACAAATATAATTCGGTTTCTCTTATTAAAGTCGAAGACATCATAATAAGTTTTTTTGACTACCCACACCGATTTTATATTATTTCACTGTTAAAATATTAGTGTAAATTACATTTCTTCTCTCTTTTCCAATACAGAGTACTAAACTTTGTATCTGTCTTCTCATTTAAATATTGTTTAAAACCAATGATTAAAATCAAGAATTAACAACACCGATACAAAAAAATGTTTCGCATCAAAAATACTCGTGATAAAAAAAAACAATTATTTTTATGTTTAAAAAAATATTCTTATTATTTGCTCAACAACTACAAACATTACACTTATGATCTCAATGAAATACTGTTGACTTGTTAGACTGAAAGTCAAAGCCACCGCCCTTGATTATTGACATGATTAGCTCATAGACAATATTTTGTCTCTCTTCAGAATTCCAAAGGCGGCTCGTTCTGTACTAATTAATTGTAGCGATTTTGGAAAACTACTATGAAAACATTTAATATCAGAAATATTGTGTGTTTATTTTTTTTATTTGAATACTGCACAAGAGTGCGATCTGTTTGAAATTTGTGGGACCATGGCATCTCCAATTGGGGTATTATATGAGACTGCAGGGAGGGGGGAAGAGAAGAATATGGGAATGAGGAATGTCAGGAAGTACCTGCCTATTCAGATCTGGTCACAAAACGCAGCTAAAACCATTTCTATAGTTTCGATTCTAAATGGTGGTATTTTACCGGGGTGAAATTGAGTGTATGTACAATGTTATTTAATGTTTGTAAATAGTCAAAAAATCATATGGCTTATTTTACGATGACCGAAATAGTCAATTACTCTTTGAGTAAGATATTCGGCTGGCAATCGACCATCGAGGTTAAAACTTACCGCGTCGTGATTAGTAAAAAAATATTTATTCATTTATATGTACGGCTTCAGTTTAGTAATAATTCAACCACGTGGCTTCTTTGTTTTTATTGGCGCATTATCAATGTCTCTAATCTTGATATTATAATAGACACCATTTTACAAGTAATAAGTCACTTGCATGATTTTTATATCGGCTTAGGAAAGATTTGTAAAGCGTGATTTGTTTTAAAGTCATTATTTTATTTTTTAAATCAGATTGTTTTTATAAATATGGGTTTATCATATCATAACGTTAATATAATGAAATAATATTATGATTTCAATTTTTTTTTTTACTATTTAAAATCGGGAATTTCAAGGTCACATTTCACAAAGGCGACCCAGTACAAAACATTATTTGTGGGGTTTTACAAAAACTATTAAAGAGCATAATAAATCAGATCGTTTTCATATGGTATCGCTACAAGGTAAAAACACCAAATTATTTGGTTTTTTGATTGTTTTATTAAATAGTTATCTCGGTAGAAAAAACTGTTCACGTGAATTTTCAAAGCTATTTAAAAATGTACTTCAGATGCTCACTACTTAACGTGTGTAACGAAGTTTATTTTTAAATTAGAAATATATTTATGGTAGATATTGAATTTCAAAAATTTATTAATTATCGATGACGATAATTGTTACAATTCTAATAATTAAAATGATTTCTCTACATTCGTGGATATGTTGTCTAGAAGATAACACTTTTGAACGATTACTTGAAGTTTTTTTTAACACGAAATCATCGATGTAAGCCGGAGTTCAAAAAAGGTAAAATATTCGAATCTAGCTATTAGTACACTTTTATGTTAAAAAACAAATCTGGAACAAATTATGTCAATCCTGTTTTTAATCGACTTTTTTAATTACGTATACCTTAGAGCAGTTAATTTGTCACTTATATAACAAACTAAGTAACCATCACGCCATTTCCACGCAGTGGTAGGCATAAATAATTGACCGCCAAACAAATTCAGTATTGGCAGATACTTCTTGCTTTTGCTTCATTGACGTTATACTGTATTCCCAAGGCAACCCCAACTTGTTATCCCATTCAATATATTCTCCTGACACTCCTTTCTCCGTCCATCTGCTTTACATGTGCAAACAATATAAATGCCGCTTTCATTGCGTTCACACCGCCCTTGAATTCTTTTCAGATCTCCATTGACATTGTTTGTAATAATACATTTCCTTGTTTCAGATATTTTATATTCGATAATGTCTGTGATATTAAGAATAAGTTATATTTTATTATTGGCATCGTATTGTTACACGATAGTTGGCTGCCATGTTCGTTTTCAAAGAGAAAGTTCGCACCTGGAGCATAATGAAAGTTTGAAACCAATTAAAGAAAGCAATCCCAACATACAAACCGGTAAATATATTATATTTTATTTTTAAAAATCATGCGTGTGGAAGATACGTGGAAGTGTAAAATCGAATATGATTTTGAATTTATTTAAAAAATGTATTTGTGAAAAGGGATGGCGAAATTCTAGTTTTTTTCATGTACCGGTCTAATCTGAGCCAAACTTGTTACGCTACAACTATTGTTCAACTAGCTACCGGTTACTTCACGATGGGTTGCATTACATGAAGGTAGAGCAAATTTACTGCCGTTTTTTAAAAACCGTTATATATATATAAATATATTATATTCTTCTCTGTCATCTATTCTCTTTGTATAATACAGGGACACGAATATATTTATACTTCTCAAATAATAAATGACAACTAAATTGCCGGTGCAGGTATATGATCGAATCTTGATTTTTTTGTTTGTTTTAATTAATAAATGTGCCTAGATGTCATTAGCAATGGAAACTTCAAAGGATCATTACCCAAGACGGAATCGGTATTGTAAAAGAATTGTCATGTTTCAATACCTCAAGAATGTACCACTCATGAGACTGAACTGAGACCGACAAAAACTAATAATTGTAGAAGCTTCCTATCAAACCTTTGTTCGCAAGTCTTACAAGACCAGCTGACAGACCCTGATATACATTTTTGATTAATTTCAGTGAAATCAGAAGATGCTCTGCCTGGCAAAGGGGCTGCCGGGTGCTCCGGTTGCCCGGGGCACTCCGTATGCGTGCCCCCAGTGCAGTGCCCTGCGCACGTGAGAATGGGACACGGCGGAACCTGCTGTCACCTGCCCCACGGCAGGGAGGGTATTTGCTGCGCCACTGGACAAAATCATACCAGTAAGTTCAAACTGTTTAATTACTGAGCATTTTGTTTATCAATAATTTTATTCCAAATCTCGTGGTTGTTATTAATTTCATGTCTACCACCGTACAGTCGATATCAGGGTTTTTTCAAAAACTATATCGACTGGTGTCGATATAGTTCCCTTAGCTGTAAAGTGTAAATTCAGGGGAGCTCTTGTATGGTGTCTCATAATTTATTTATTCTAATTGAAAAAGTGTTATCGAATATAATGTATCCTGACAGAGTTTTTGCAAAAAAAACTGTGAGATTTCGGTGACTCTTTTTTCGACTCATTTTGTCTCATTTGCTTTGTTCACGCCGGTGCATGCCGATTTTTGGGATTTTTTAAAACTTTGTTACTTTTCTCCACTAATTAGACTAGATCAGTACATATATACCAGATAATATATATAGACCAGATTACCTGACTGGTATATTTCAAATTCACGCTAGAATATTTACAAAAATGCTAGTTAATATGGTATCTAAAGCCGGATACTTACTTTTGATCTGTAACTGTAACCGTAGCGCGTTACTGTTACCAAAAATCACAGCGCGGACGTGGTTCGCGAGCCAGCCGCGAGGGACTCGTCGGCCGATACGCCGGCTAGTCGTTACGGTTACCGCGGTCGTGGACATCGCGCACACACTTGAACCTCGCCACTGTGTCTGGAACTTCCATAGTTACAGCCCGGCTTTTACTATTTCTAGCTGTAGAGGACTTGAAAGCTCGCCGTAGTCTCGCCCACGATCTGAAATCCCTGAAAGAGGCTGGGATCAAGGCTAAACTTCGACTGACGAGGCTATTGGAAAAGGAGACTGAAATTATGGGTTCAACTAATCACCAAACTGTTGTTCCGAGAGGATCTCCAACCTTTGGACACTTTCAGGTAACCTAACAAAAACTCTTATAATTACAAGGTACGATCAGAAAGTATTGCACTCTGTCGATTCAATCCAGAATGTGGCCATCTAACAAATATTTTTCCGTGAGATATTAACCTTACATCTATTTGATTATTTTAGTCCCAGCGTACTATAAACCCCCTGGAGGCATCTAAAATTGGATCCGGAGCTTTCCTGAATTTATTCGCTATGCAAGCTCTAAAGGAACGAGAAAGTATTTCTATTGAGGATGTTTCTTTGGGACTCAACAGAATGAAGCTTGAAGGTACTACAGTGTTTACGTATAATATTTTTTATTACATTTAGATCTACCCATCATCCTCAAAACGAGTTCAGTGTTAATAATTGGTCCTTCTTTTGGTTCCCCTCATTCCTTTCACCTTGTATTGTCTGATGTCGCTAGACCAGCTGATCTTTGGTGTGCCCGAGCTTCTGCGACCTCTCCTAGGTTTTCACTTGAACACCATCCTCCACCTGTTATCCTCGAGTCGAGCAATGTGTCGATTATATAAACTAGCCAAGTATTATTATTTACGAGGAAGGCGCTTCTCATTACCAAAGTAAAGCTTAGCAATAAGTTTTAAAACCATATATATTTTTTTAAATACGTTTTTGAAAAATTTGTATCAAAAGGCAGCTAAATAAGGGTGAATTATAATCTTTTGTTTTAACACCACTATTTTGGTTTCAGCCGAGTTTCAATTACACACAAGATTCATCAAAGCTATGTGCTCTATAAACGTATTATTTACGGTCAATATTATAAGGCCCTGATATAAATTATAACAATAAATAACAAAATATAACAAAAAGGTGGTCTTAAAACAGTGAGTTATTATGTCACACTAGGAAGTGTTTGCTTTCTATGTTGTCACTATCGATTGTCTGTAGCCGGTTGGTAGCTCAGTGGTCTACAGCGTCGGGTTCGCACCCAGGCATCGCTGGTTCAATCCTCTGCAAGCCAAGACCTCCGTCATTGCCCAAGATACCGTTATTTGAATGGTGCTACTAGGGTTTCGCCAAGTTTATCGTAACAAAAGAATATTTGTCTTTGTTAATTAAAAAAGTAATTATAAATCAGTACGCGTAAGCAAGAATGTGTGTGTTTCAGAGCCGCCATGTCCTCCACAGCCTTCCTGCCAAAATCAGATCCTCAGCAAGTATCGCACTCTGGACGGAAGCTGCAACAACCTCAAATACACGTCTTGGGGCGCAGCCCGCACTGCCACTGAGAGACTGCTGCCACCGCATTATGACGATGGTAATCTATTATTTGAATTCCTTGATTTAAGTGTTTGCAGCAAAGTGTTACTCTTTGTCTTGTGATCATCTTGCAAGTGCGCCCTGCTGACATTATCATCAACAAGCTTGTGTTCCTTTATTTTGAATTTCAATTTAAAATATTGGAAATTATTAATATGGGATTGTTTAGTGAACTTTGTCATTTTATCTCAGATCGAGGTCTCGGTGTTCCTGCTAACAGTGGTAACTATCGAAAACTGGGAGCGAGGAATTATATTGTTTCTGATTAAAATCGCCTCTTATATCGATATACTTTACATCTGTGAGGAAGAATTCTAAATAGAAATCCATTTGCTTCTTGAAAGAATCTCTCCTCATCGGCGTGACCTTTACCTCTGGAGGTTTAATCTGTTTTCATTAAATATAACATCTGTTTAAATCGACTCTCCTGTTGTATGTTCAAGCGCGTAGTTAAGAATCACAGCTCCTGCGACACTTACAAAATATTCACGTCAAAACTTAAACCTTTTATCTGCCTTTCTCATGTCGCATCCCAGGAATCTGGAGTCCCCGTGGAACATCTTCGCCGCTCTGCACAGCGAGGGCAGCCTCCGCCAAGCTGGTGCTCGACAAGGACCGCCCCCACCAACGGGCCACTCTCCTCACCATGCAGTTCGGGCAGTTCATCGCACACGATGTATCGTCAAGTGTTACACTCACTTTCGGTGAGCGTTGATTTATTTATTTTTCGTAAAAGATACATGGGACACTAGAAGGGATCAGAAATTTTGACTAACTTAGACCTTCGACAAGCTTCAGTTGAGTTCACTAAAGTTCAGAATTGTTTTCGCAGCTTCATTTTTTGCATAAATTAATGACACATATAACTAAATAAAAATGTGTTTGCCCACACCGGGCTTGAACCCGCTACCTCTGGATTCGTAGTCCAACGTCTTAGCACTCGACCACGAAGGCCGTTATTTTGTAATTTACAATGCAACAAGAACTAATAATAATCCCGGCCTGCATGTTCGAGTGGTAAGACGCTCGACAACGAATCCAGAGGTCGCGGGTTCGAACCCGGCGTGCGCAAATAAATTTTATTTAATTAATATACGTCATAACACATTTAATTGACATAAAATAAAATATAATTGCGGCACGTTCCAGAGTGGTAGATACGCTCACTATCGCCCTGGTGAAAGACCACCATTCAGAATGGAAACGTTGCTTGAAATGGCTTTAGCCATGTTTGGTGACCAGATCTAAATAGCCAGGTACTTCCTAACCTTCCTTTTCCTCATCTCCTTCCCAGTGGCGGCTCGTGACTTCTTAGTGTGCTAGAGTGGTAAGATTGAAAAAAAACGTCATCATTGATGTTGTTGTAGCCGAAAACATTTTTTCTTTTTTTAAATTTCATCTTTTTGTATGAAGATTTTTTAGAAATCCGTGCAGTGCACCACCAAAACTGAAAAACCTTGAAAATCTTCACACAAAAAATAAAAATCATTTTCGGCTACAACAACACTAAAAATGTCGTATTTTTCAATATTAGCACTCCAGCACACTAAAAACTCACGAGCTGCCACTGCTCCTTCCCCTCTCCATTGCCTTCAGCCTCACAACATCCCCAATTGGGGATGCCATAGTCTCACTGACTTTAAGCGGTTGGGAGCAGTTGAGATCCTTGTGCGGTATTCTCGTAAAAAAAAAAATCAAACCTTACTGCTGGCTAGTAACTTATTTTGTACATTGACCGAGTATATCATTTTGGGTACCTAATAAAGATACAGTTTGTTCTTAGAACATATCTTATATCAACATTTTACGAATTATAAATAACCGTGTAATGCTAATTTGTTAATTTTGGTCTACAGATATGATTTAAGTGACCAATCACTCAAAATATCAAATGGCTCAAGTTCTCTTTATAGGTGGGACAATACATTGTAATGCATTAAGACAACGACATTACAGAAATACTTTGAAATGCAATAAACTTTTCGTGGATTTAATCTAGTACATCTGACAACGGGCAACTTCAACTCACTAGGTTTTTAAAATGTATTTACGATCATTTGAACCTGCAAGGGATAAAATGAGTGACTCATAAATAACCAATTGTCAAAATATTTGTTTCAGGGAATGGCAGCGCCATTTCATGTTGCAGTGAAGATGGCACTACTGCCCTACCAAAAGAACTGCAGCATTTTGCTTGCTACCCAATAGAGTTAGACCCAAAAGATGATTTCTACGGAAAATATGGCCAAAAGTGTATGAATTTTGTAAGGACCCAGCTCGCTCCTAATCACGATTGCTCCCTGGGGTATGCTAAACAGGTACGGAATAACCATTATTTAAAAAAATATATATTCAACTCTGATAAGATATATTTTCTCGCTAATTTTATTTTTATTTATTATCCGTAAAAAATCCGGGGACTTGACTTGACTTGCCAAGAAAAAAACATTCGACGTTCATAATACATTTTGTCCAAAGTAGAAAACGACAAAAATACTAACTCACCTGTTAGAGGACAGTTTCAATGGGTTGTTCCAGGTTGTAGTTTATGTAGTAAAGATTTCTTCAACGATAGTCAGGAGATAAGAGCGTCGAATGTCCTAGAAGAAGAAGTAGAAGGATAATTGAAGATCCCAGTATATGTGCTGTGATTTTTATGGTTGATTTGCCTTAAAAAATGACTTCTCAAAAATTGTTTTTGTTTTGCTCCTTCGTGTAGATGAATGGAGTCACCCACTTCTTGGATCTATCTCTGATATACGGGTCTCACCCCAACACCCTGAGTCCCCTGAGGCAGTGGTCCGGCGGGAGGCTGAAGATGTTCACAGACTTCGGAAGAGATCTACTGCCACTGAGTGTTGATACAAATGACTGCATTACCATGGAACAAGGATCAGCTTGTTTTCAATCTGGTTGGGTTCCTATTTATGCTATTTTCCCCATTATGCTTCCGTTGAATTGTTGTAGTTGCTAATTTCACTTCTATTGTAATATCACCGTCGGTATAAGAGCTTATAAATTTATGATTTCTGCCTTCAGTAATGCTTTTTTTTTAATAATAAGGTGAAGTGGGTTTTGAAAACACTTCACTGCTATTACTTTATTATAATTAGGCAAAGGAACTGAAACACCGCACAACGCTGCCCTGACACATACCCCTTGTTTCAATTGCAATTATATGAGTAAGTCATCTCATAGATAGTTTCTATTATTCCAACTCTCAACATAACCTTGAATTCTTTATTCACTTCATTGTGTCATGTCTTCGTGTGGTGTCCTCGACTTCTTCATCCATGCACTTGCACGTCATGTATTCTCTCAACATCTGCCAATCCAAACCTGCCTCAGAGATCTGATTTCTCCTCCATCCGGTCTTCTTTTGATTTTCCTCTGCCAGTCCCTTGCCTCACTGCCATAACCTTCGTCAATGTACTGTATATATCTCCTTCACCGTCCTATTGTGTACGAGTATATTCTTGATAGTATGATGATTACAACGATTTTTTTGCAGGTGACGGTCGTGCCAATCAAATGGTATCCCTTACAGCTTTGCATATGGTCTTCACAAGGGAACACAATAGAATCGCTGAACTTTTATGTAAACTAAATCCGCATTGGTCAGATCAGTTGGCTTTTTTGGAAGCAAGAAAAATTGTTATAGCGGAGTTTCAACATATCGTGTACAGCGAATACCTCCCTCTTGTTATTGGTAAATTACTATTTTTAGAAATGTATCCTAATTGAATACCCTTGTTTTAATTTCCATGGTTAAATTTAGTTATGTAATATCTGTACATTTCTGTGCTTATATTTTTAAAGGTGAACGCGCAATGGAAGAGTTCGAACTTGCTCCCCACAATGGATTCTCTCTTGACTATGACATGAAAACAAATCCTAGTCTTACAAATGAGTTCGTAACGGCTGCTTTTCGTTTTGGTCACTCCACGGTCAATGGAAAGCTACGGTAAGTTAAAAAAACGTCTACTATCAGAAAATGTTGTATATTATTTAAGATCTTAGTATTTTCGATAAATACTGTCATCTTGCAGGATCCAGAAAGGAAATGAGATAGACGAAGTGGTTTCGATTCCCGAAGTGATGTTCCACCCAGCCAGAATGAGGGTTCTTGAATTCTACGACAGAATGCTCAATGCGTTGACTTCCCAGCCCATGCAAGAGACAGATCCTTCCCTTAGCATTCAGGTTAGTCACGAGAACTCAATACGGAAACACTTCCGCCAGATACTTGTCTAACACGTTGTTAAATCGCTTTCAGTTGACGCAGTACCTGTTCCGCGGAGGGAACCCCCACGGAATAGACCTGGCTTCCCTCAACATCCAGCGAGGAAGGGACCACGGCATCAGAAGCTACAACGACTACAGAGAGCTGGTGGGTCTTCCGAGGATCAAAAGTTTTCATGATTTTGGACATTCTGTAAGTGTTACTATTTTTATCGCAATATATCGGATGTATATTTATATTTCAAATTTAAAATAAGATGTGTTACTGTAGGTAGGCACTTAATCACTTTTCTACAAACATAATAAATATATATCAGTATATACACACAAACCATGATTCTAGAAACACATTGAAGGCATTGGTTGTCCAGCAGAAACAAAGCTGATAAATATGATTATTCCAATTTTGAAAATATCACTCTTACGGATACACGTACGCTCAAGGAAATGATGTTGTTTAATGATTGTTAGATATTAAGTTACCTAAAAATAAATTTCGAAAAGTACATGCCAATATTATAGTGAGACGATGTGCAGCTTTAGCTAAAAGTAAAAAGATGGTCCTTGATTACTACAATATAAGGGGAGAGCATTTATTTACTAATCTGCACAGATAATGATATTGAATTTGTTCTCCAGATTGCCGAACAAGTCAGCAGCGTGTACGGCTCTCCCGACGATATAGACCTGTGGGTGGGAGGGCTGCTCGAGGCTCCGGAGGAAGGTGCCCTGGTGGGTTATACCTTCCGCGAGATCATAGCCGACCAGTTCTCTAGGCTAAGGAAGGGGGACAGGTATTTCTACGAGCATGGACCACTCACCAATCCAGGACATTTCACATTCGGTAATTTTAAAATAAACAATTTCTGCATTTCTTGGGTTGTTAAAATACCTCACTGCCCTTAGGCCCATTCAGACAGGAATAAAAAGCATACGGTCGACATGTTTGCCATTGACTTTTCAGTGTCTATATGGGGTATGTTGTGAGGTTGAAGGAAGGGGAAGGGGTTAATTACCATTACGTCAAGCAATTGGTCCACTTTCCCTCTTTTCATTATGTCATGCTTTCATAGACACTCCATTAAATTAAACCATGCTGGACATAACTCCCAACATTTAAAAAAATATATAATACACAGAAGATTTTTTTATTATTTTTAGGTCACGACCATGAATGTATTTTTTTCTCCACATTAGAATATGTTCCATTTTTCAAAGGTTCTAAACTCAGAGCAATAATATACTAGAGACAGCGCTGTTGTAGACAGTTTTTAATGAGCTTTGCCGGACTCGGCTAGACCTGGGCGTGGTTAGGACTAAGGCTAGGGTATTCATACATCCATTCACATAGCTCATGTCGACATAATGTTTTAGTTTATTCGTATAACCACTTTTTCACATTGTTGTTAAAAACAAAAATATAGCATATAACCTAAAAAACCGTTGAATTATGTCAACTTATGTCGAATATCAAAACGTGTGGGCGCAGTCAACGGAGACGCGGGACACAAAGAACACTCTTACAATACTTTAAAGCAGTGTGATAATTTGGGATTTTTTGTCGTCTCTTTCTCCCTCATAGTGCACGACGTAAAAACCCGGAGAAAGTGATTTATCCCAAGTTTGTATGGGTTGGGTAAAAAAAATTAGCTCTCTCTCCATATATTGTTGTATTTCTAAACAAAAATATTTTACAAATTTATCATTTGCGTGAAAAGGAAACAAAAGGATTATAAAATATTGGTAGGAGATTATAATGGTGTAATATAATATGATAATGATGAAATCTCGAATTATGATGATATTTTGTTCCATGTGATAAATATATTGTTATCGTTTTACAGCTCAATTGTCCGAGATCAAGAAAACGTCCATGTCTAGGTTAATATGCGACAACAGTGATCACCTAGAGTTGCTCCACCAATCGCAGAGCGCCTTTCTTAGGCCCGATTTGCATGGGTGAGAATATTGCAATTATTAAAAAACTTTACACCTTTTCACAGTTATTTTTCAAATTCATTTTCTAGAACCCCCTTTGATTTTTGATGTTTTTATTTTCAGTAATAAATATATATTATAAAAAATAATCGGTTATCTCTATAGCGCCGTTATCGTGTAAAAATCACCTCAAGGGCGCTTTAAAACTTATTTTATCTAACCTACAACTTATCACTAAGACTTAACGCTGGTGACTTGCAGCTAAGGCTTTATGGCTGATTCACACCAACGTCCGGTTCCGCTCAGTGCCGATATTGTTCCGCAAGAAAACTTACTGATATGGTATGAATATCAATCAAGGAGTATGTGCCAAGACAAATTTGTGTGGCAGTATATCCTTCTGCCCACCCTTGTGATATTTAACTACTTATTTAGTTAGATAATTATTTTGAAGTGTAAAAATACTAACAACGCAGATTTTTTTTTTTAAACCATTTTTTTTATCACTAAATAATATTTTTATTAATTATTAAAAATATTATTTAGTGATAATTATTAATTATTAAAAATATTATTTAGTGATAAATAAATGGTTTAAAAAAAAAATCTGCGTTGTAAGTATTTTTACACTTCAAAATAATTATTTAACTAAATAAGTAGTTAAATATCACAAGTGTGGGCAGAAGGATATACTACCACACAAATTTGTCTTGGCACATACTCCTTGATTTATATTCATACCATATCAAAAAGTTTTCTTGCGGAACAATATCGGCACTGAGCGGAGCCGGACGTTGGTGTGAATCAGCCTTTAACCAGCTACTAACAATAATTAAGGCTTACAAGTTAACTAGTGACTTACAACTAAAATGTATAACTGGTGACTTACAACTAATGACTTAACAGCAATTGACACAAATAGACTATATCTACGCATTAGAGATGGTCGATATCAGAATTGGGTGTACCTGCGGTTCCAGTTACCGGTGACAGGTGAGGAACCGGTTAAATAATCCAGCTCTTTTTGGAACCGGTTCCTGATACCAGAAAAGTTCCTCCAAGAAAATTGTTTTACCATATAGGAAAAAATAAATCTCACCGCCAAAAAAAAACTTTCATGGGGAAGGGGGTTGCTAGAGAAATTCTGTAAACGAAAATAACTGGAACTAGTTCCTAGCCAAAAAAAAATATTTCATTGGGGGCAGCACCAAAAAAACAAAAAGAATGGACAAAGAATATAGGATATTTTTATTAGAGAAAATTAGGAACCAGTTCCAAAAATAGCCGGTTCCTCGGAGAAATAATATCGACGATTCCAGTGACCGGCTTGGAACCGGTTCCTTTTAACCGGGACTAATATCGGCCATCTCTAGTACGCATACATATTTTAACAACCAATAATACTAAATTAAAAATAAGTTTTTTTGTGACCCATCTTACCGGAGAGTGGCGATCATCAGAGCAGTTTTCACTCTGTGGGCTTATTATGGAGAAGCCCCTTTGGTGTCCGACTAACTTCCATCTTCGCAACTTGCAACATGCCCTGCCCAGCGGAGCCATTCTACATTTGTAAATCTTATTATTAACGACTCATCCACATTATAATATATTTTTTATTCTAAATAGGTACACCTACATCGATTTTTTTTAAGTGATTTAACTATTCTTTGTTTCAGAAATGAACCCATCGATTGCCAAAGTCATCAAATACCATTCGTCGATTTGTCTCACTGGAAAGAGTTCTAGTTTTTATTATGTTTGATATGAATGCAGTTTCAGAAACTACTGTCGAAATTAGACATCAATTAGGTTTTAAAATATGCACAGTATCACTCAAAATGTACCAAGTACCTATCTACTTACAAAGTATGAAACAATTAATATTATCGTCAAATACATATATGCATATAATGTGAAGAAAAAAAATACTGTGATGAATAAATGTGTTATTTTTTAACAGCTTTATTTAATTCGTGTACAGTGCTTTTATTATCTGTATTATTACTATTTAGGATAAATATCTAAGAATTTTGGCTATACGTAGTTTTTTTTCTGTCCAGTGCTTCTTTTCAATCCATTATCAAATCAACTGCATCAATTTTGATGATATTTTAAAATGACATTTTAAAGTGTATTTATAATCAAGGTGTCTGACTGACGTCGCTGTCCTTTTAACCTTATTCGTTTCAAAATTACATTATTATTACATGCCTACTCAAAT
Source organism: Drusus annulatus (assembly GCA_022651775.1). Taxonomy (NCBI): domain Eukaryota; kingdom Metazoa; phylum Arthropoda; class Insecta; order Trichoptera; family Limnephilidae; genus Drusus; species Drusus annulatus. Next base: position 1,451,878 of record JAGWCC010000025.1, on the reverse strand, counting down.
ACATAGTTTTGTTGGTAGATTCACACAGGTTACTTCAAATTAATACCTCATCTTTAAACGACTTTTCTTACATTTGAATGTTTCTAGAATTTGACTTTATTTTAGTCAAGTGTAGATGAAGTCCTTCCATGAAAGTCCTCGGGCATGTGCCCTAACTAATTAACTTAAAAAACGAATAAATAAATAATAATATCGAGTCAGTCCTTTTTTCCACCTCTTGTTCTGTATGCCTCTGGGTCGCTTCGTCTGTGGTCGGCCGGTCCCGTGAAGTTTAAAATGAATATTACATACCCTGGAAGGTACGAATTCAGACCGTTGATTTCGTTCTTATAATTTGAAGGAAATGTGTCAAAATGAATAATTAGAAACGTTCGTGGCACAGTAAGACGCAAACAAACATATGATTGTAGTTTCTTACGTGTTCACTTCTTCGCGCGAGCTATTTTACAGATAATATTATAATTTTGAAGGAAATATGTAGCTAGGATCAGAATAGGTTAATTGCAAGCACGCTGGTCGAGGTTATGATCGCCCTTTCTTACATACGGGATGAAACTGAACCGACGCGCAGACCCACGTGTTCTTTCTCGGGCTTCTTAGTTGGGGAAAAATCTCAGTATCTGGGGAAAAATCTAATTATTATTATTCCTATATGCATATTATATTTTCGGTAATGTTATTTTATACGTTTTATGCGTCTAATATTCACTTCATATAGAGAAGTGGCAGATTTAATAGAATTTTGTTAACTTTATTGAGATATATATATTTTTAATTAAACATAAACATAGATTTTAGTGTTAACTCCATAAAAACATCACAATTTACCTCGCCAATCAAACTCTTTGAAGCATGTAATTTTTCCACCTGTTCTATAGCAGTTAATATAATATCTTTTTAAATATATATATTTTCGACAACATAAGGAATATCAAGGGAAATTCCCCCAAATTATAGGGAAAAATCAAAATCTAGTCGGTCAATATTTGTTCGGGAATGTTTCTTTTCAAGTTCAGGTCTACGAGTGGATACCAGGAACCAATTCATTTTAAGTAACAATCTGCAATTAACTTTTGACGGAATTGTTCACAAAATTCGATGAGGATGACACATACGACCAAAATTCGAACTATTTTAGCAATACTTGATAATGTCGTCTGCTCTCTCTCAGCCTTAGCTTCCCACGCAAATAAATATCATTTTTTTGCGATGGTAAAAATGACTGAAATTATGAGAAATAACTAATTATTTCACTTAACAAATTAATAGACTTGATATATTTCTATGCCTACATTACTCGTACATAAATAGCCAGTTCAAAAGAAAGGTGAATTTTGAATTTTCGCGGGCTGTGTACATTCGATTATCGTTTTTTTTTATGTTGGTATACATATGTTTATCATATATTGGCATTATCAGCCATTTTGGATTAGTGGTTTGTTTTTGACAACTGGAAAGGTTAGTCACGTTTTTGGGTGTTCTTCGGTTTTTGGTTTTGAAAAAAATGGAGAATAAAATCCATGGTTTGTTTTTCCACAACTCCAGGACGCTCATCGTCATTAACATCTTCTCGGCTTTCTGTAAAGCGCTTGTACCACTTATAAACACTTTTTTGAGACAAAGTAGACTCGCCGAATGCCACAGTCAACATTTTAAGTGCGTTGAAGCACTTTATTCCATTTTTAACGCAAAATTTAATACATATTCTTTGATCCATTTTTTTCAAAAGTAAAAAATCGAAGAACACACAAAAACGTGACTAACCTTTCCAGTTGTCAAAAACAAACCACTAATCCAAAATGGCTGATAATGCTTACATATGATAAACATATGTGTACCAACATAACAAAAAAAAATCGATAGTCGAATGTACACAGCCCGCGAAAATTAAAAATTCACCTTTTCTTTTGAACAGGCCTCGTATATCAATTACCGCACAAGAGTCTTAACTGCCAGTTGCCAGCGTATGGCATTCTTAATTGGGGTACGGTGTGAGGCTGAAGAGAGTAGCGACGAAAAGGAGATGGAGAGCATGAAGATTGGAGAGTACCTGATTATTTAGATCTGGTCACTAAATACGGTTAAAGCCATTTCAAGCAACTGTGCTACCGAGGGTATTTACCACTCTGGAACGTGTCGCAAATATCGTACATATTATTGTAAATTCAATATAATACGTCAAATAACAAACACATCGGTGACTTAAAGCCGAGACACTGTACCTGTTCCTTCACTTTGAGGCTAATTCAGAAGTTCAGAAGCCAGTTGCAAAAGTGTGCCATCCCAAAGATATGAATCATTACCACAACGCTCCAGCCCAGGTTGAATTCGGCCTCTTCCACAAATTAATGTTCTCCGCTGGCTGCGGTCCTTCGTCATTTCTCGCATTTTTAATAAAAACTCACCTACCCATTTTCCAAAAATGGTGTCAAAATAAAACTTTAAATTATTTTTTTAAGTGTATTTCAAATTGTACCAAGTAACTACCTACTTAGTATAAAACAAATAAATTTTATGCCCTCGTTTTTAAATGTTTTAAATGTGTCATGAATTAATGTGTTCCTTAAAAAGAATAGAGTAATATTATTACTTTTTGGGATGAAAAACACAAACCTTTTACTTCAGTTGTTCCTGTCAATCACCATATTAACTTCTTCAACTTACTTTAATCCACATGGATTAAAATATTAAACCTTGTTTTTTGTTTGTTATTTTACAATTGAGGCTTCTTGCTATAATAAGGTACCGTTTTAAAATGCCAGCTTATTAATATTGTAAGAGGGTCAACCATATTCAATAAAAAACAAATGCTATGAAATATGTACCTAGGTGGATAAGTATTTTACATTTTCAATTTCACTAAATCAGTGATTCCCAAAGTGGTCTATATTGACCCCCTGGGGTCGATTCCGACCTGCGAGGGGTCCACGTCAGTGAAAAAAAAATTGGGGGTGCATGAGACGCAAATGGGGGTCCACGAGAGTGGATTCCATTTAGGCAGGCCGTCACCAAAATGTTGGCTTCCCACAAATGTAATAATCCACCTCACAGATAGTACCTTACGTAATACTCTCTTATAATAGACATTAATTCCCTAATTATTTTTTGTTGATTTGCTGGTACTTTTCGATTTCAAATCTCTACCGACTAGTGCTTTTTTTTGGAGGGTAAATTTTGTTGATTTGCTAGCACTTTTTTGGGGAGGTTATTTTGTCGATTTCAAATCTCTAACGACTAGTTCTTTTTTTGGAGGGTAAATTTTGTTGATTTGCTAGCACTTTTTTGGGGAGGTTATTTTGTCGATTCGCTAGTACTTTTCGATTTCAAATCTCTACCGACTAGTGCTTTTTTTTCGGAGAGAATTTTTGTTGATTTGCTAGCACTTTTCGATTCGAGATCTCTACCGACTAGTACTATTTTTTTGCGAGTTCGACTTTAATTAAAGTGTTCATCGCGAAGGGTTCATTTCAAAGAACTAGCAGTTCCTGAAGCGTTCACAAAACTTTGAAGTTTTTCCCAACGCTAAAAAAAAAGAATATTAGGAAAGCAGGGGGTCTACACAAAACAGAAAAAATCGGCAAGTGGTCTACGGGACAAAAAAGTTTGGGAACCTCTGCACTAAATGCACAATTCTAGAGAAGGACTTGCATTATTTAGGCCAATTCGGAATGTTGCTGCAGGCGATTTAAAATATTAAATATATCCCGAGTGGCCGTCTGCGTGTGCAGATGGAATCCAGATATCAATCAAATATGTTAAAGAATATTTAATAAAATATAATAAAAAACTAAAATTTTAATATATTTAATCAAATTTTGAACAGAATCTAAAATCACGCCTCCAAATATTAAGTTTATGGAAGAGATAAGTTGAGGGAAAGGCCTACTCAATCAATAGCAGAAAAATTTGTTAAATTTGGTTTATAAGTTTTTCGTATACAGTGTACACATAAACTGTATACCCATTTTTTTTCAGATTCCCAAAGATTTCATTTATAATCTCTAAATATATATCTTCCCACCTAAGAACTAACCAAATTATATCAATCGCAGTCTGCTCACATTTTTTTATATTTTTCATGTAACGAGTATAAATATCATTTTGAATTATATTACTTTGTCCAATCATCTATTATTTTCTTTGAAATAATTCAAATCTGCCGAGGGTTTCTCGTGTTTTATTTCCCTTTTTGTTTGGTTGGTTTTGGAAGTAGCCAACAAACACCAGATGACACTGAAACGAAGAAGTAGGTTACTTGGATTATCTGATAAATTTCTTTAGTTTCATTTGTTTAGTTTGTGGGTAGTCTGAATGACTTATTGCGACTGGTTCTTTACTCACCGATTAAGATGCTGCCGAAGAGGAAGAAACTGCTAGGGCAGTTGACCTCGATGAGCAGGCCGATTAAATTGCTTCCCATTATGGAGCCCAATCTGCCAAACATCAGGGAGAGACACACTGCCATTGCTCTGGAAATTTTCATATTGTGATCAAAATAATAAAATGTTACCTAACCTATCCCGTCACGTTCCTACCAAAAGGTCTTGTACAGTGGATTTGGTAAAAATATTCCAATTTGAGTGCATATTTGTCTTATTTCCAACTACAATACCATGAAGCCGTCGTACAACACCATTCCATGGGTAATCCATTTCCCTTCAGCAATCATGCTTTTAAATATATATTATATGTTATATATTAATTCATTAAATTATCATATATTTGAAGTACATGACTCGTGTCGTGTGTAACAGTAACCCTTTATAAATTGGTTTGTAGTGATTGTTCTACATTTTATAGTGGTAAAACAACACATAATATCAATATTAGAATCAAAGATAATTTTAAATGTTTAATTACTGGAATGTGGGAACCATAGGGCCATAAGCTTACTAAGTTCAGTTGGCAAGCTGTATGGTAGAATACTAATTGAAAGGGTAAAAATGAAAACAAAAGACAAAATTTGGGACATTCAAGGCGCTTTCATGAGTGGAAGGGGGTGCATGGATCAAATTTTCTCATTGCGGATGCTTACAGAGAAGTTTTTGGCAAAAAACCAGAAACTTTTCTGTGCTTTTGTCGATTTGCAAAAGGCGTATGATCGAGTTGATAGGAAAAAATTGTGGAAGGTATTATCCGTGTATGGAGTTAACACAAATCTTATACAAGCAATCGCGTCCTTGTACGAGGGAAGTGTTGCATGTGTTAGAGTGAACGGTGATTTTACGAAGTGGTTTAACATCACAAAAGGTGTAAAACAAGGCTGTGTAATGTCACCGTGGTTGTTCAATTTGTACATGGATAATTGTATGCAAGAATTGAAAGGTGTGGGCTTGGGCGCGAAAATGAACAATGTGAAAGTATGTTGCCTATTGTATGCGGACGATGCGGTGCTGATTGCTGACAATATGGAAGATCTACAGTTTCTCGTGTCTAGGATGAACCAAGTATGTATGCAAAATGAGTTGATGATGAATGTAAGTAAGTCCAAAGTGATGATGTTTGAAAGAGAGAGTACGAGAACAGCATGCAATATAGTTGTGAATGATGAATACTTGGAGCAAGTGGATGATTTTGTGTATTTAGGAAGTATGTTTACAAGAGACGGAAAAGGTGATAAGGATATTGAAAGAAGGGTGAATGCAGGAAACTCCATTAATGGAGGACTGAACGCTGTTGGGGCAAATAAGAAATTGTCCAAAGAAGCGAAGCTAGCAGTCCACAATGGAGTGCTTATACCAACCCTGATGTATGGCAGTGAGGCATGGAACTGGCAGAGGAAGAATGAAAGTAGACTGAATGCTGTGGAAATGAGATCTTTGAGACGGATGTGCGGTAAAACCATGTATGACCGTATTACAAATGTGGATATCCGGAAAGAATGCAAGGCTGATATGAGCGTAATGGATAGGATCAAGAAAGGGACGCTTAGATGGTTTGGGCATGTAGAGCGAATGAACGAAGAAAGGAGTGTGAAAAGAATATATGATGCGAAATTGAATGGAAGAAGAAGTCGAGGACGCCCGAGAAAGACATGGCACGATCAAGTAAATCAAATACTTGAATCGGGTCATGTGAAGAGTCAGAATAACAGAAGAGTATGTATGAGACGGTGTATGAATGTAAATGAAGCAAGAAGTGTGTGCCAAGACAGAGTTGTATGGCGGTCCGTCCTCTCTGCCTACCCCTGCGGGGAAACGGCGTGATGGTTGGTTAGTTAGTTAGTTAGTTAAAAACCACGTTTTTTTCTGAATTCGCTAATCATCTTATTGATAAAGATCATATCTTCAGTAAAAGCACTGGTACTCATAGTCTTCACAAAAATGATCATGGCAACCTATTCAATAATTTATAAGCACTAGAAATAAAGAAACCTATTAAAATTAATATTGATAATCAGGAAAATTTGTCCAGTAGTCCAATATTAGGTTATTTTCCCTAAAATGTATCATTATTCTTTAATCACCTTCTCAGTTGACGATTTGTGTCTTTTAATTCATATAAGCATTCTCTCTGTTCCTTTGTTATAATTTCAATGTTATTATATTGTTTTCTCATTGTTCTGTTATTTTATTTTATATTTTTTTCTCCTTCTGTATGTTTATATAACCGCACACTTTGAATTTTTTGTTTAGTTTAAAGTTGTACTCTGATGATGCTTAGGCCAAGCGAAACCGGTCGTTCATAAGAATTAAAATAATACCCGTGGTCTTATAAAATGTTATTTTTTCATTTACTTTAATTAGTATTCATGTCGTGTTTTTTTCATTTACTTTAATTAGTATTCATGTCGTGTTTGTTGCAAAAGTATTTTTCTAAAGTCCTACCGTGTAAGTGTATCCATCACTATTATTTTAAGTGCATGCATTACTTTTAAACGAAGTGAAATTCGGCCAAACTTCGTAAAACTGAAGAATCTTAAAACTATTCCGAATGAATTCGTTGCAAAAAACGCAGCCTTGAACTGAATGTCTGGTATAATGCCAAACATTATAATACATAGAATAAAGAACTATTGTATACATTTACTAATAAACATTTTTTTAAATTCATACCTTAGATGGGTTGGGAATATTTCTACAACCACAGCGTTCATCATCCCAATGCAGCATCCCACCAGCTGGAAAAGCCCCAAGAGAAGAAGAGAGACATTTTGATTGGTGCACCAGTGGATGGCAAACGCTGATAGTCCTGAGAGCATGGGCACTCCGACGAGGATGTTCCTCTTGCCAAGGAGGTTCACTACGAAGCCAGCGAGGATCATAAACGGAGATAATATTCCACCAATGATGATGGTTCTCGTGAAGGTCCCCGTGTGGACTTGATCCGAACACTGTGTTATCATCGCTGGAATCTAAAAAATGTTTTTATTGTTATTTCCGTCCTATCCCGTTAAGCTACAAAGAAACTGATAGACTATTACACCATACCATGCACTGTGCAGCATCATATAGTACAGCAATACACCAATATCTTTAGTATACATAGTAGATATTACATATTTATATAAGCGCCTAATATAAGGTATTTCTACTTAGGAGCCATTTATTCAGCATATATCTGACATTTCATATTTTTAATATTGTTTGGTAATATATTGAACATTTTAGGCACGTTATACTCAAGGGACACTGGACACCATAATGTTCAATTTGATTTGAACTACTCTACATTCACATAATGCGGAGTTATTCAATCTACACTTGTGTACCATGAACACACAGCAGCTGTGACTGTCATCAAAATGGGATCAACAATTGAATGCATGTTTTTGACGAGAAAAGTATGCCACTGCGTTTGAAAACTGTGGCTTTACCAAAAGCACTATGAACAAAATAATTTTCGCCTAATGTGCTATGGAGAGGAAGTCGATTAGCATAAATACACAACACGATATAAAATATAGTATGGCAAAACTAATGGAAGAGCTAAAGGGGGAATAGACAGGCTCAGGCCACGGAGCAAGCGAATAAATATTGATGAAACGCAATATACTGGAGAGAAGAAGGGAAATGCTATTAGGAGAACCGCGGGGGAGACGAAGTGACGATTTAAAAAGTCGCGGAAAGCTCTAATGGCTGGCCCTGGCTCGAAGCAAGGAATATTGGATAGAAGGCAGAAAATATGCCCATATCCTGCAATGGATAGAGTAGAGATAAATAAGATGAATATTATTTGGTTTTTTATCCAGGTACGTTGATAATCTTTTGATAATGCTTTAAAATATTTTATGTGTAAATTTAACGACCTCCGTAGCCGAGCGGTTAAGACCCTTGACTCCATATCCAGAAGTCGTGGGTTCAAAACCTGGCGTGCTCACAAAACTTACTTCCCAACTCTCCTCTTCCCCATCCCCTTTCCCTCCCGGCCCTCTCAACATAACCCAATTATGGATGCCATAGTCCTACTGGGCCCAGACTGTTGTGACTGTTGTGCGGTGTTCATATTTTAAAAAGTAAAAACATAAATATAATATCTTACCGTAGAATTATACACGTTCATTAAAGGTGTATTATTGACGACTGTGCGAACGGATATAATCTCGCAGACCGTGCCTAAAGATGCTGAGTTCTGTTGTTCGTTAACAACACGGTTTAGTATTTCCGGGATCCATAAATAAAATCCGTTAGCACTGTAAACAAAATATTATTTTTAGCTAGGGCTAATAACAATAAGAAGGGTGATTTTTTTAAATCTGGTTTACGTAGTGAATTATAAAATACATGTTTAATTATCATCTAATCAATAAAATAGTTTCATGAAGTTAGCTTAGGCCAGGTTAGGAGTTGAAGCTAGCAGCTTACTTGGAGGTTCTGATATCGACGGCTTAAGGTGATCCAATTGAACCAACTCGAACGAAATCATGTACTCCTTGCGCTGGTGGCTTTAATGTTGAAATTCCACTTATGTATATTTATTTAGGCCTAAAACTGTATTTTCTTCGACGCTGATAAAAAGACAAAAAAGGTCCGTTAAAGCAAAGGCCAATATATTGTTCTACGAGCAATATTTATTCAAATCATCTTTAATTAACGCCGGGATGTATACCCATTCAAAAACTATTATTTCGATAAAACGAAGTTTAAAATTTGTATCTCTTGAAAGCTCGCTGAAATATGTAAATACCTTTAGAATGGTGTGAGTTGGAGATGCCATACTTTTACACATTCAAATTTATGTTCTTACCAGTAGAGTCTCGACTAGATCATAATTGATGTTCACCAAAAAGTGAAGATACAATGTCTTGACTTTAAGCCAATGTTTGGTTTTGCTAAATAAAAGTGTATTGGAAGCTGTTAAAATAAATTCACTTGAACGCATGTGTGATTAAAACGGTTAAATTTGTGTAAAAGCCTCAATTCATGAAACGAGAGGCGGAATTGACAAGGAAAGAACAAAATTAGATTGATACCAACAGAAATAAAGTAGAAAACCGTGAACCGTCGTGTAAGGAAATGAAGAGATAATAAATGAAAACAAGATCAATGTAAGTGTGGTTGATAGGATTAAGAAAGGGTCCATCAGATAGTTGATAAATTAAGTCTCAGATGTGACGCACAATTGTATTGAAGAAGTAGTCGACGGGACAGAAACAGCACGATCAAGTGAATCAAATACATATGCTGGGTTATTTCAAGAGGCAAAATAATAAAAGAATACACTATTTGAATATGGATGAAACCAGAAATGTGCTCCAAGTCCATATTCTCTGCCTAACCTTGGGAAGAATCGGCATGATGGTTTGTTAGGTTATGGAGAGAGAAATGAATCTGCAATCCTATCAAGTTTTTTCAATGAATAATGCTCTATTGAGCAGTAATCAGTGTATGATTAATATGTTTTTTACGCCACCAGAAATGTATATGAAAAGTAATATTATAGATAAACATATAAAATATCGAGTGATATGTCGAAGAGTCAAAACAGCACATTACCAAGAAAAACATGCGAATTGGACGAAGCAAGCAATGCAAGTGTAGAAGAGAAGAGGGCTCTGGAACAGAGGGTAGGTTTGGTCCCACATGGAGCGTAGAACTGATTTGTCTACCTCGGTTTGTTTGACGTCAAGTTGAATGTTCTGAAAAGAAACGAACATTACTTTAATAATTGCATAATTAGGATCATAATTCAGGCAAGGAACTCGTGCCACCTCGAAAGGTAAACTTTTGTTCTGGTTTACTCTCAGGCCTAAAATTAACAGCTAAAATCTCTCTCAATCTTCACAACTATTTCTTTAAAATTAAAGTAGGGCTCTCTGTCCTGTAATTAATAATGATTAAGTATTTATTCTAGAACGTGCGTAAGGGTATATTTTACAATACGATCTACTGTGCATAAATTTGGTAATAAAGTTACGTTTTACCGTAATAAAAGTGGGTAATAATAACCTGTATATTTTATTTTTTGTCCCACATTTTTGTGATTTCGGAGATATTCTTAATGATATTAGAAATATGTAATAACGAAAGACGTTATGTAGTTTATGTCTATGTATGTAGTGTGACGGGTGTCCATATTTTCGTATGCTACTTTGATGTTGGTCCTTCTTAAAAAGTAAAATTATAAAATGGAGTGATCCTTCTAATGTATAGATACTGGTATTTCTTCGTGTAATTATTTTATTAAATCTAGTTTAGATTAGTTAAACGCCTTTCCATTTTTTCAAAGGGGTTCTTCAATTTCTGGAATCCTATGTCGAAAATCCAGGTTTTAATTTATATAATGAATGTCATTCTTGGTAAGTCCTATCAAATGCTTTAAACCCACCTCGAACGGATCACCTTTTCCTCCGTTAATAGCATACATCGACTTCAGGACCTTCATGGCCCCTTGGTTTTGGCCCATGCAAGCCAGGAATTTGGGGCTTTCCGGCGCTGTGATCATGATCGTTGCACAAATCGCGTTGGGCATGGCTAAAACGGCAACAAGCAACCTCCAGGGCCTGTAGTCGATACCCAAAAACTCTATGGGAAGCCTGAAGTCAGATGACTGAATCAACCAAGCCAAAGCTAGAAAGGGAAAAACATGGATGCATGGCTTTTAAACACAATAGATTCATCGTAAGAAAATAAATACAATTTTTATGCAGATTAAATCAAAACACCACAAAAACGCATGACTACGGTGCAAGCTAGAGCATTTTTCATTTTATTTTAATTTAATTCTACACAGGAGGCCTTGAGGGTAATAATTTCCCTCACGGACTGTGTCATCTTTGGAGATGCTGTTTGGAGGGTATTTTTGAGGAAAGGAAGGAGTGAACCTTGGCCTTGAAAAGAACCATGTTGAAGGAGAGAGGAAACAAAGAGGACCGGCAAATGGTATTGTTGTGATACTTAGCATCACTTTTATTGAAATCATCTTGTGAAAGATAACCAGAGTCGTCACCCAGCGGGTTCCAAGTGTTTCCAGAAGCCCTTCAACAAATGTATTCATGTACAACTATCACTTACTAACAATGCATTTTTTTTAATATTGGTAAGTGATTTTTTTAAACATTGACAAAAGTCAAATAGTAGCGTTTCGTTGACTTTCATTGGGGGTTATGTATCTTCAATATTGACTTCTTATATTAAAGTCACCGAAACAACTTGTGGCATGGGTAATCTTTTTTATGCAGCCTTAATGACTAATAATATATTTATAAAAAATCGGACTCGATAAGGACACCATCGAGTATAATCCATACAAAAAATTCAAGCTGCCAGAGATATTCAGATTTTTTTACAAAAGTATTCAATTTCATCTTTGAATCTATCACTATTTGTGTAATTGCATGTCTTCGTGGGCCTTTAAATGATTTTTGTTGCTATTAAGGGTATTAGTAGATTCTCCACATGGCAACCGGTTGTTAGGGAAATTAGATGAAACCACCGTATAAATCCTACGAGCTTGAGCATACCAGGTAAAAAGACGCATCCGACGCTGATGAACGATGCTCCAATGGTCACCATCTTGTCTCTGTGGATCGGATTGTTGAACTCTCCAAGGTAGGCATAGGCAACTGCTGATGGACCCGCTATGCTGAAAATATTTCACGCTGTTCAAATGAGATTTCATATTCAATTACATTTGAGAACATATATTATATTGCACGATAAACGTCGATATTTCATTATGATTTTTTTTAAAGAAAGACACATTTCCAGGAAACGAATAACCTGACAATTTAGACATTGACTTTTATCAAATGATCAGAAAATAATCCAATTAAATTTAATGTCTTTTATCTTAAGACAACGTATGATAAATGTACACATATCGTCTTTGATGTCATTTTTCACAAAAACATAAACAAACTACACAAATACGATAGTCACCTCGTTCCAATAAGATTCATCTGATATTTCTAACCTTAGATTATACACGAATGACCAACCAAACAAAATGAACGTATTGTTTCAAGATTCACACGGACCATTGAAATCTTCAAACTTTTCTGTGAACTGTGACCGTCGCACTTTCCATATTTTGGCCTGGACAACAGATGTTAATCCCTTAGAGTAACAATATATAGAGACCTAACTTTGCAAAATTTTGACGCTACTTTTTGACCAAGCAATGACCAAAGGGTGTGTGGCCTATATCACTAACAGGGTTGTCACAAATTAAGTAAATTAGGTATTTTGTTGTGAGTAGGTAGTTGTAAATCATTAAAAAGAATGAATGTTGTATATTCTTTTGTTTATTCAAAGATACATTAATCAATAAGATTTTTAAAATCTTATTTATAGATAAAAATATAAACGAATTAATTTATTAGTACAGAATATTTTATAATACAAATTATAAAATGAACTTCAGTTCCATCAACAAAATAGTTTACAAACAAAAGTAAAATAAAAAAAATGTACGGTGATAACAGATGTTAAATCATTTTCTTAACCTTGGAGTAAGAATATATGGAGAGAGATCAATTTTTTTTTTGCCTATTTAAATTTACTATAAATCACTTTCTCTGCGTTTTTACGTCGTACACCATGAGAGAGAAAGAGACACAAAAAAATTCACAAAACATGACACCGCTTTTAAGTATTGTAGGGATGTTTTCCCTCCCGCGTTATTTTGTAAGGAAATTTCGAATGCAGATAATAATAACAGTGAACTTATATAGCCCGTTTTTGTGATATTTCACGTCAAGTGCGCTTCATACTTAATTAATTAAGCTAATAATTCTAACTAACAAGGAGAAAATAATATATAATATGTATACAAAATTAAAACTATCTAAATGCATGATCGTTATCAAAAATCATCAGAGAACAGGTTCAGAAATGGGTACAATAGTGCATGTGCACATCAATAGATTTAAAAAAAAACAATTAACTAGAAGCTAAGGGTATAAAAATCCAAATGAAACGTATGAATTCATATTAACATATTTGTTAAATCAAAGAAAAAGAAATTAGATTGGAATTTGATGTTAGATCCGTAACGCCCGAGAATTCTGTAGTTGCACCAATCGTAGATACTTTAAAAAAGGTAGTCTTAAAAATATACACAACCTCTAAGCTTACAACATCTATCTCTTCATTTAATGTAAGTGCCTGTTCTGACACAGGCGGAGGGGTTTTTTTTGGGTTCGATTTTATCTGAAAATTTTATTCTTATAAGTTTGGTATAGTCATTGAATAAAAAAATGGTAATCCATGCATTATAAATTCATTTGTTTTGCACCAAAAATTTTAATGGTGGTGTCAAAACTGGTCAAAGATGTGAAAAAAACTGACCATAAAAACCTTTTGTATTGCCGAAGGTACTATCGAATCATATTGAGGCACCGCGAAATCCTTAAGACGGATCTTTACAAATGTTTTGTCGAAGTGGTTACTTGGGAAATGGACTGAGCAGATTGTGCTATGGTATTTAGGAGTCCAATTTTGCCTTCTCGTAGCACGGATCCATTTTTCTCGCCTTTTTTCATCCTTTGGAAATCTAAAAATAATTAAATATATAATAATATTCCAATTTTGGCATAGCCCTGAATCTGGGGAGGCAACCAAAATCGTAAAGATAACTAAAAGATAAACACTATTCTGTCTTTATCTGTTTGCCAACAATTTAGCGTTAGTATCATGAGAAATAAAGAGACCGGGATACTTTAAGAAGCCGTACGAAAAGGGAGTTCTCCGTTCTAATGGTTTCTCATGTGACATCTCGTATATATCTCTAAGTTAAAAATTTACAAATCCATTAAAACTCATTTCAAACGGAAGTTTATTATATTGGAACGAATAGTCCAAAGATTAATTACATATTGGTGTAAGTTACTAGTTGTTTTGTAGGTTAGGATGTTAAATATTTGAGATCAAACTAAAAAAGACGATGTTTATAGTACATACCTGTGAAAACTGTTTTTTTTTTGGTCCTTTTGTATTTCGATTAAAGCAACCAAGCATAGCACATATGGCCATGATGTTTTGCTAGATATTGCACAAAAAATAACTCAAGTTTTTAACTATTTACGTACTTTTGACAGTTCGTTCGCCTGACAGTCAAAACGTGTGTGAAGTTTGTGCAGATTAAATAACGGATACATGGCATTTAGCCCGCCCCAAATCGTGTATTGGTTTCAACCATTGTTTGTCTCTTTTTCTCATATGCTTATAGAACCGAGCATAAAGAGAGAGCTATATTTTGCGAGTTTGTCAACGATTTGTCACAAATTAGTACGGTCTCTTTATATTGTTACTCTGAGGTTAATCCATGTTTTGAAAATGGTAACGAGTAACACAAATAAAAAGCACCAAAAGCACTTACAATACAGCGGTCACGAATCGAATGATGGCAAACGTTATCAAATCGGGGCTGAAGCTGGAGAGCACGGAGAAGAAAGATCCTATCGCCATGGAATACATGATGACCGGCCTTCTGCCCCTGGTGTCGGCCAACCAACCCCATAAGTGAGACGACACGATGATTCCTGAAAAAATACATCACAGCAGGACATTCAGGTTCAAATGCTAATAACTTACTCGTTATAACATGTTCCATAAGTCCCCGAGTGGTAGATACTCTCAGTATGGCCCTGGTAAAAGACCACAATTCAGAATTAAAAAAGAACAGAATTGGTTTTAGCCATGTTTTGTGACCAGATTTGAATACCCAAGTACTTCCTAACCTTCCTCTTCTTCGTCTCTTTCTCCCCCAATTCTCTAAAGCCTCACAACATTCCCCTAAATGGGGATGACTAAGTCCCACCGGCTCCGGACGGTTGAGAGCATTTGGGACCGAAATTTGTTCCGGTATCCACATTTAAAATTAACAATAACAGTCACAAGTAATTTCTAGAGCTCACATTTACTTTATATTTATGGACAAGATATTTTATCTCAAATCAATGCTTTAATTTTGATTACTAGAAATACATGGTTAATTTTAAAAATAAATATATGAAACAGTAGAAAAAACTTTAAATAAATTTATGAAAATAAAAATAGTCAGTTGGAAACAATAAGAACATATAATAAACTGTCAAGTTACAAAAACAACCCAGCCAACTATAAATCAACAAGAAAGGTTGTTCTACTAATTAAAGGCACTATCTTTCTAACATTATAACGATCTTGCGATAAGATTCTGCTGCTCACATTATTTTATTCTGCCCGTTGAAATTAAATTGAACAGAATTCCAAAAGCGTGTTCCAAAGAGCTAATATTTACAGAGCGATGTTAGGAAATTTCCTCTAAAAGTTAGCTTCTATTTGATGTTCAAATATGCGTATCAAGTACAAGAAACATGACAGGGCACTATTGATATAATTATTTATTTAAGCAAATTATTTTTAATTTATTTTGACTGGCCAAACTAATGACTAATTTCGGAGATTTGCAAACACACCAACAAACGGTATTGCTCCAAGCCATCCTTTCTGCGTCAGGGAGAGCTGGAGGTCGCACTGCGCCGCCGGGGTGATGTAGCTCAGGCCGAGCGTCTCAAATATCATGCCTATCAGGATGGTCCCGCACAGGACGAGAATGCTAATATTGAACTTGCCAAAACCTGCAAATAAGCAATTTAGCTTTCAATACTTGAATCGGACGGTCAATATCAATGGTCGCACCGACAGCGATTTCCTTGAAATAAATCAAAGTTTGTCTTGCTTACGTCTGCTTATTGCCATTGGCGAAAAAGGGTTAAGGCATGATGTATGCAAGCATTGCACCTGTGTGAGTGCTATGTTTGACTCAACATCCGCTGCGATGCCTATACACGACCAGGGTAATAGTGTATAATGTTTTTGAATGTGATACTGTCTTAACCCTTATTTAAACGTATGAGCAACAGTGATGTGTGCGATACTAGTTGATCAATCGGTTGCTCATTTCAATACAACCATTACTCGTGTTTGTATTATGTGATTCTAACATGGCACATGTGCAGTAAATAACATTTATTCTTATTTATGTTATTTTTTATTTTTTTTATTATTTATTAACGCCCTAGTTGGCTTTTACAACATTTTTTTACAATATATTGATGTTGATAGGTAAAGCATTATATGATACATTAAAAAATAAAACAAAAAAGTACGTGCTTCTTGAAAACATCAAAATAAATATATAACCAGTGGTAAATACAAAATGCAATATAAAAATTACAATAATACATAGAAGAGAAAGATATATATTCACTATTGTCTGGTAGACTCGTATACTTCAGTGAAGTGTTTGTGAAGAGTAGCTATACAACTCCGATCTGAATCTCATGATTAAATACAGAAAAAAATCAACATAACTAAATTCGTTTCCAAGCCTATGTAACCTTTGGACTGGGGAGTTCATTGCATAGTTGGTTCTTGATGAATCAACATGAAACAACTCAGAAAGTCTTGTGTCACGATTAGGTACACGGAACGTTATCAGCTTATTTAAATCAGGTGCATCCAGTACACCGTTAACCAGTTTGAATAAGAGTACTAGGTCACTCGTGGTTCTTCTACAAGGTAAGTTACGGGGATTTTTCGCGTGTTTAACATTTTAACTAATTCGTTTAAACTTTCAACCAAAACTTATTACGAAATGTCATATTCGCTCGATGTCAAATAATATAATGGGGAAGAAAATATTCTAACGTTTCGGAGGTCTATATCTGCTAAATATAAGAAATGATTAATGAACGTCTTACTATTAATAGAGATTTCGTCTATTCGAGTGGATTCTCACTCTGCGTGGAATTTTGCAAAATATCTATCGTAAAAACAAATTGTAATACCAAAAATTACGTAGTAATGTTTAATATTTTCACTAAGCTGGTATGGTTAATTTGTTCAATAGGTAATGAGAGCTTAAAATTGATGAACCTAAGAAATTTGTGTTGGACTCTTTCAATTTTCAGTTGATGATTTTTATAGTATGGGGACCAGATCGTTGAGTTGTATTCTAAGTTACTTCTTACTAAGGCAGTGAAAAGAATTTTAAAAGAATAGAGCGATGTGAAGTCTTTTACCAAAGATATGACATTAAATAAGTTTGTAATGTCATTTTTGGTATTTTCAAATTTCTTTTTCGATTTGGTATTTTTCCCAGGCATGCTTGGACAGATATGTATTATTGGAGTTTAACGAATATTATCGATGTAACCGATTCATAACTTCGAAATTTCAAAACATTCAATTTCAAAACTCGAATTTATTTCCTTGTGTTAGAGATCTCGAATAAAAAAAATATAGGGGAAGTCATTCTACGTCAATCGAAACTGATACTCATATTACAGAACCCATTTGCCACCTATCAGCTATTAAATACTTCTGTTTAGTACTTACTTACTATATTATACATATACATAAATATATATATATATATTCTTTTTTTTTTATGTATATATATATTTTTTTTTTACGCGACAAAGAAATTTTCCTTTTTACCATTATTTTCTACCAACCATTTTAACAGGTGTTTCCAGCTTTGTAACACCATTGGTATGTTTATCAGTGTTTATGACATTTCCCTCATTAACTTGACATTTTCTCCTTATAAAAAACAGTCTTTTACCGTGCGATAAAATGTAGTCTTAAGTGCAAATATGCAGATCTCGTACAGTTGACAAATATGGTAGTTGAATAAGCATATATATCAAATGATAGTAGCTGTTGAGGCATTAATAGAGTTATCAAGGACAATGAAAAACACTATATTCAGTGTTCTTGTGAGACTTAATTGAACACCAGACTATTTAGATCAATTCAAGCAACTGGAATCAATCTGCGCTCAAATTGAAACGTGACATCTGTTTATTACTGTTTACGAATTAAATCAATATGTATCTACAGATGATGTATCGAACGTGTCTAGAATAATCTAGTTATAAGATTGAAAAATAATTCTGTACTCTCCCGGTGCGACAGTAGCCCAATAAATGCTATGCCAACAGCTACTTGCCGACACTCGGGAGAAAAATATATATACGCACTAGGATAAATTGTAAATATTTATGTTAACACATCAATGTAAACTCCACGGGCCTAACCCTTTTTGTAGCTTGGATATTGAAGTCCGCAGAGGATCAACACACTCAGCCGCTCATGTTAATAAGCATGAGCTAACAGCTACATTAGAGGAAGATCTCAAAAAACGTTATCTTCCTCTTTCGGCGCTACTGGATTATATTAAACAGGTCACGAGTCTCCTCTGACCACTAACGGGACTTTTCCTCAAACCCCGCCACCCTACTTGGCCCAAAAGCGGTCAAGACGGACGTCTCGCTCCGATTCACGCAGGTGTCTCGTACTTCCACGACCCGGCCCGGATTGGTTGAACCGATTTTGGCCGTTTTGAAACTCAGACAGACGGCAAAACGCCGTCTCGATTACAGACTTTTCTGCTCAATTTTGTACACAACGGCAGACGTACAAGCAAATAAATATCACCAATCTGTTTATATACAAATTCTGAACATTATGAGATAAAAATATAATACAATGTACTCCAGGAACTCCCGTTATCGTCCGAACTCTAGAACCTGTAAAGAGATTCGCGGACATGTAAAAACCTAAAACATTTTTCTGTGACTCAATAAAAATTCTTGAGACAAAGTAGGTTAGGCAGAGTGATAGGCAATTTAATAAACTAGAACTAGATTTTTTGTTTACTGTTCTACAAAAATCTGGGACGACGGGGCAGATAGACAAAGTTAACGCAGAGCGAACTAGTCACCCCCACTCCGGCGAAATTCGGGCTAGACACCGATTCCCGGCTCCGGGTATAAATACAGGGTGCAAACCGATACTCGGCACTCTGCTCTCAGCGCCCGCCGCCTTCACTCACTCTGCCCAGCCGTCTTCTCTCGCATTTGGACCTTGACCTGCTCTTTGATTTCGCCCCCCTGGACCCGTTCTCTCCGCAGCTCGAAGTGATTCCTCGCCAGCCGGAACCGGATCCAGAAGTCACCGTCTCAGAGAAGTATCAGCGTCACTGAGAAGCCAAACGTCTTTTTCAAGACGAGGGGATTTCGATTTGGAAGGTTTTTTCTGCGTGCCAGTTCCCTATTGCTAATTACTTTTATTTTTTGTGCAGGTCCCTTCCGTCCCGTACAGATGACATGCGATTTTCAGCATATAAGTTATAACGACACTTTAAAGGTTAAAAGTACGAACAACGGGAACAATCATTTTAAGATATTATCATAATTATAAAAACTAGTTTTTAAAAACTACGTAAAAATAATAAAAAAAAAAAACAAAAATAGTTGTAATAATTCAATCAAGAAGTACCTAAATAGTAATATTCACTCGTTTCCTTTTCTTTCTAATTCCTTCTACTAGCATCATTATAAGCGGAAAAGTTGCTTGAGTAATGATGGAGCGCTTGGCTAGCAAAGGATGGCGGAACCCCTATGTTTTGGACCACTCGGCCACTAATCTTCGTACCTGCTTGCTCCATCGTTCTACTACGATTATTAACATGAACCTTTTATAATTATATTGTCTGAACACCGCACAAGAGTCCCAACTGTACCAACTGTACTAACTGTAACATACCTTTTTACGACTTGCTCCATTATCTTTATACTTTAGACGGCCTCCGTGGTCGAGTGGTAAGACGCTGGACTACGAATCCAAAGGTCGCGGGTTCAAACCCGGCGTGCGCCAATAACTTTTATTTCATTAATATGTGTCATATCACATTTAATTCATATAAAAATAATAACAAGTATATTTGCGGCACGTTCCAGAGTGGTAGATACTCTAAGTATCGCCCTGGTGAAAGACCACCATTCAGAATCGAAACGTTGCTTGAAATGGCTTAAGCCGTGTTTGGTGACCAGATCTGAATAGCCAGGTACTTCCCAACCATCCTCTTCCCGATCCCCTTCCCCTCCCCACTACCTTCAGCCTCGCAACATACCCAATTTGGGGATGCCATAGTCTCACTGGCTCTAGACGGTTGGGAGCAGTTGAGACTCTTGTGCGGTATTCATGTAAAAAAAAAAAAAAATGAATATTTTATTTCGTCTGTCTGTAAAACTGTCATAACAATGCACCTGTTGCCAACTAATTTAGGGCTTTGATTAAGCATAATCAAATAAAACATAGTAAAATTCTAAATATTAGTCATGTCATGTTCTACACTAGTGGCTTTTCTTTTTACATGAATACCGCATAAGAGTCTCAACTGCTCCCAACCGTCTAGAGCCAGTGAGACTATGGCATCCCCAATAGGGGTATGTTGTGAGGCTGAAGGTAGTGGGGAGAGGAAGGGGAAGGTTGGGAAGTACCTGGCTATTCAGATCTGGTCACCAAACACGGCTAAAGCCATTTCAAGCAACGTTTCGATTCTGAATGGTGGTCTTTCACTAGGGCGATACTTGGAGTATCTACCACTCTGGAACGTGCCGCAAATATACTATATTTTATTTAATATCAATCAAATGTGTTATGACACAGATTAATTAAATAAAATGTAATTGCGCACGCCGGGTTCGAACCCGCGACCTCTGGATTCGTAGTCGAGCGTCATATCACTCGACCGTGCAGGCCGTCAATTTTACTCTACCTTTTCTCATTATTCTTTCATGCTAGATGATATTCGAACTACGAAGTTATTTCATTTTTGGAATATTTCTTTGATACCAGGTGCATTCAGGATAAAGATAAGTTAATGCTATGGATGCTTCTTTCAGCCAACGTCATCAAAGCGCTGCAATAACGCGAGAGCCCAAATAAGTTTGTTTGCGGACGATCTCAAACTTTTAAAGGAGATTGAATCGGATGAAGATTTTGACAAACTACAAGCCGACCTAGATGCAATTTCGAACTGGTCTAGAAACAATAATTTAAATTTTAATATAAAAAAATGCGTCATTATGACATATAGCCGATCTAAAAATCCTTTTTTTTTCAAATATATTATGAATAGTGAAATTTTAACCCGTGTATTTACCATCAAAGATCTCGGGGTGGTTTTTGATCCCAGGCTAACGTTTTCGAGTCATATTGTGCAGCTTACTTCAAATTGTTATAAACTTCTTGGTTTTGTAATCAGAAGGTGCAAAGAGTTCAATAACACAAATGCGATGACAGCCCTCTTCAATGGAGTGATCAGAAGCAAGTTGGAGTATGCTAGCACTGTCTGGTCTCCACATCAAACCAAATACATAAATATGTTGGAACAGATTCAAAAAAAATTCCTCAGGTATGTGTACATGCGTTCGCACGGAACATACCCTATGTTCATGCATCACATGGAACTACTCGAGGAGACACATTATCAAAGCTTAGAGGCTAGGAGCAATGCTGGTCTCATGACAATAGGCTTTAAAATTATAAATCACTTAATCGACTGTCCATACCTCTTGGCATGCTACTGCTTATTCGTACCAGAAAAATACTGTCGCAGCAGAAATCATGCAATGTTCAGAATACCCTATGGTCGGACAGATGTTTTGGCTCAGCATAGCATGACAAGAGGTATAATTCTGTTAAATACATCATCTATATATATTGATATATTTTCAGATAATTTACAAAAGTTCAAAAAACTTGTTAATTTAAAAATGTTATAATTTGAAATTGTTTACTTGTTGTTCCATTGTACTGTAATTGGGTTTATATCTGTTGTACAATAATAAAAAAATAAAAAAATAAAATAATAATATAATACTTGTGTTTTATAGTACACTGACACACACATAAATTTCTCATTCGTAGTGTTTAACTGGAATTCCTTCTAGTGAACTGTAACTCGTAAGAGGTCTAGCTTTTGACGAATGAGAACAATTCTCTCGTAGTAACAAAGAACACAAAGTGTTTTTTTGTTATTTATCAACTAGCATTCATTTATGGTTATTTGAGAAGATTTAGTCTGCACGAGTATCAAGTCTCTTAAGCGTTTAATTATTACTGAATCATGTCAGTAAACACTTGTCCAGCTCAAGATTCAGCGAAGGTTGTCGAATGTAACAAAATTATTTTATTAATTTGTAACGTACAGATTGAATCGCGAAAGCATCGCAGCTATTTGTTTGTGCAAAAAATATGTTTACTTCTCGCGACGTCACTATATGAACATTAATATTTTTGTTACACGCGTTAAGGACCGACAGTGAGTTTGACGATTTTTGATTTCTTTTTTGTACACACATGACTTGGTTTTATTTTAATAAATTTAAAACAACGCTTATTTGCATATGTGTGATTTTTTACGAGAAAATACCATACATAATTTCGACTTTTAAGTCAACCCAATACAAGACAGATATTAGATATATTCATTGATGACTGTAACCCTTATAAAATAAATACCTTTGGAATTACCCTTCTAATGTTATCTTCCTTCTTGTTAAAAATATGAATGCCTCGAGAATTATTATATTTAAAAGAATTATAAGCATTTAGGATAATTTGGTAAAGATGGCTACATTTTTATGACAAATTAATACGTGCCAAAGAAGTTCAGGAAGACGAGAGACATTTTAAACAATTAACTAATCGTATTACACCAGAGACAACATTATGCAGAAACAAGCAGTGCAAATGAGAGAGCAATTGGTGCGAATTTAGTTTAACAAAGTTATGAGAAAGCACTATTTGAATTTAAAGTGCTATTGCATCCTTCCAGCAATGTTAGTCATTTTGACTTGAAACTTTTCACAATGTGAATGCACACGAATTTGAAATGTGTTTAAAGCAACGTAAAAATTGTTTTTGCATACTGATGTAAATGTTAAGTTAAAATTGAGAAACAATGCAATAAAAACATCTAGCTACTTTCACATCATTTTGGAATTTGTGACGCACACTGTCGTTTTTACTGTGTTTTGTTATTTTTTTAACAACAAACGAATTATTATTTTACTCTGCTAATTCAACATAATAAAACATTAATATTTGATTCATTTTTTTTTTTTTTGATACGTTAGTTTATATTAAGGTATTTTCAGAGGGGAAACCTGCCAAAAACAAGTGGTTAGCAGTGATGAAATTTCAATAAAAGTGACGCTTTTTGTGTATGATGCCATGGGTCCACGTGAAAAATAGCGGATATCGTACTATATTCACACAGTGAGTTATTTTATAAGACATTAAAAAAAGTTTTTCGGAAATTCTTGTGTTCAAATTTAGGTTTTGACAAGTGGCGCCAAAAAATGTAGTTGCTCCAAGCGCCGGTTGGCTCAGGGCCGGACATGACGACAGTAATAGTAACTAAAAACAAAACGTAAGATTACATTCACAGTACAGATTACCTGTCATAAGCAGAGCCTCGTCGAAAGATAAAACCTTGGTCCACATTTCACAGATTTTAATTTAATTTATTGTTTTAAAATAAACACCACACTTAACAATGCAATCCTATTAAAACACACAAATTATCGATTATGTGTAATGTTAAATCATTGTACTTATACTACCAGGAGTAACAAACTTAATAACAGCTTATTTTAGCAAGTGCTTCGATTTGTTTCTTCAATTACTGGCAAAGATGATGCATAGTGACTATAATAAACTCATAAGATAATTATACTAGTTGAAGCATTCCCTTGGGTTATACATTGTTTTCACAGATGTGTTATCGTTTAAATTTCACTTATCAACGATTTGTAGTAGAAGTGACTTTTTTTAAATTGCAATGCAACTAATTATTTTAAGTTTATTTAAATTTAAATTAACTTATTAAAGCTTTATGCCTTATTGTGTAAATAAAAATAAAAATATTAGGTTTCGGCCAAGACTCGAACTCGGAACCTCTGCTCTATCCGGAAGTAACTTTTCTGCTAATCGAACTAGCAAAACCTTTTTTAGATAATCTAATAATCAAAGGCTACCTATACAGGAAAAAATAGAAAAAATATATATTAATAACTTACAAAGAAATACAGAATTGACAAAAATGACAGCTTTTGAAAAGGTTTCGGTAGCTCAATTGGCAGAGACGTACTCCCGGATAGAGTAAAAATTCCATGTTCGAGTCTCGATCGCAACCTTGTACTTATTTTTTATTTGTCTTCTTCTATTTTGTTGAAAATTATTGATATTTGTTCAATAATTAACTATTTTAAGGGTTTATTATTGACGGTGTATTCATTCAATTTAGTTTGTTCAAGTTTCTGAAGTATTTCCACTCTTCTTAGCTGTCTCAAATAACCGCACTGTGTAAAACTTAGTGTACTGAGTGCCCTTGAAGTTATTCTTCACAAAAATGGCACTATGTAAATTAGCCAATTATTGAGTTTTATTATCTTTTGAGTGTAAAACACCCTTGTCTTTTGTTGACTTTTAAAAATCAGAATCGGCGCTACAACAAGTAACTGAATATTCCTATTGCACTTTTGATTGTGTGTTTATTATGTGTACCTAATAAAAGGGAATGTCGATGAAATGAATGTACGCAAAGGATGAAACGGACGACGGACGGCGGACGAACAACCGAGACGTATCTACTGGAATGAGTTACTTTCGAATACGGTGCGAGGGGGCGTGAGTGGTGGCATGTACCGAATTGCGTACGCGTTTTATTTATACATTATCTATCAACTCGGCTTCCCTAACGTCATAATAGTTGTAAATTAACTTTAAATACCTTGAAGCCACCAAGACGCAATACTCATAAATTCACTTTAAAACTATGTAGATATGTTTCAAGATTCTCACGGTCGAAATTATTGGACTGCCTCTGTGGTCGAGTGGTAAACACGCTCGACTTCGAATCCAGAGGTGGCGGGTTCGAATTCCGGCGTGGGCAAATAAGTTTTATTTGATTATGTGTCATTTGACGTTTTAATTCCCAATTTAATTTATTAGTAGATAGTAAAGAATAAAATGCTTCAATTAATATATCAGACTACGATCGCGATGATCCAAATCCAATCCAAAGATCGCGGGTTCAAGTCCCGGCGTGCGCAAACAAATTTAATTTGATTAATTTGTATTAATTCATATAAAATAATGTACAGCATATTTGCGACACGAATTTGGTGAAATTCCACCATTCGGAATCGAGACGTTGCTTGAAATGACTTTAGCCGTATTTTGTAAGCAGATCTGAATAACCAGTTGGGAAGTATTAACATTCATCTTCCCTAGCGCCTTCCACTCCCTACTACTTTCAGGATCGCAACATATCCCAATTTAAGGCTGATTCACACCAACGTCAGGTTCCGCTCAGTGCCGATATTGTTCCGCAAGAAAACTTATTGATATGCTATGAATATCAATCAAGGAGTATCATGCCAAGACAAATTTGTGTGGCAGTATATCGCTACCCACCCTTGTGATATTTAACTACTTATTTAGTTAAATAATTATTTTGAAGTGTAAAAAGACTTACAACGCAGATTTTTTTTTTTTAAACCATTTTTTCATCACTAAATAATATTTTTATTAATTATTAAAAATATTATTTAGTGATAAAAAAATGGTTTAAAAAAAAAAATCTGCGTTGTAAGTCTTTTTACACTTCAAAATAATTATTTAACTAAATAAGTAGTTAAACATCACAAGGGTGGGCAGAAGGATATACTGCCACACAACTTTGTCTTGGCACATACTCCTTGATTGATATTCATACCATATCAATAAGCTCTCATGCGGAACAATATCGTCACTGAGCGGATCCGGACGTTGGTGTGAATCTACCATTATGAAGGCATAGTCCCACTGACTCCACAGACGGTTAGGACTTCTGTGTGATGTTCACTATAAAAAAAAACATTTTAAAATTTTCTATCGGTTAGTAGCTAAGTGAATTGGTTGGTTTCCTACGCAAACGTCGTGGGTTCAATTCCTCTACTGGCTAAGTCCTCCATCATTGCACAAGCAACATATTCCGCTTATTATGATGGTTGTAGGAGTTTTTCAAATACCGTCAGGTTATTCGTAAACCTGTCTTTTTTGAAAAATTAAAAAAAATTGTCGTGATGGATTTTTGGATTATTTTGCCGTGTTGAGATTTCTTCTCCTTTAGCCAACGTTTCCCACAGCCTTGCAGCGTCCATCGTCAGGGCAGATGTGTAGATCGCTGAGAAGAGTGTGTAGAAAAGATACTTTGTTTCGGGGATTAATCCTCTAAGTGTGACTTCTTTTTGTCTTAACGTCTTTTGAAATAATTTTTAAAATAAAATTCCTTACTCTGGTTTTCGAAGCTTAGTTTTGGTAAAGCACAAAAAATCATATATTGGGTAAATTCTCTAGATAAATAAATATCTCTTTCCAATTTATCACAACTAAAATATAATATACAAAACAGTTGCAACCTCAACCAAAAACTTAAGTTGTTTTAAAAAAAAAAACTGCAAAAATTATTATTGGAAAAACTTTTTAACTTTCCTACATTACTTTAACACCTGCAGCTACCGACTATAACTTCAATCAGTTTTTTCTATTTATTTTTAAATTTTGAAACAATACTTACCCCTTTGATTAAATAACATGATTTTCTTTGTGAGTGCGTACGAGTGAGAACTTTAAAAAAATATGTGAATTATAGTTATCATTAATTTTTTATTTTTTTTACAATAACTGCACACAGGAGGCCTTGAGGGAAATAATTTCCCTCAGGGCTTATGTCATCTTTGGGGATGCTGTGTGAAGGGTCTTTTTGAGGAAAGGAAGGAGTAAACTTGGGTATTCGAGAGACCCATGTTGAAGGAGGGAGGAAACACAGAGGCCGGCAAATCGTTCCATAGCCGAGCTGCTGAACATAAGAACGAGTCGTAAAGCGACCCGTTCTCATGTATTGAATGTCAATCGTATATAAATGTTGGGTTTGCGTTTGGCGAGTTTCCCGACTACGGTGTCGAAGGGATCAATGACGTTCCTCGGAGCATCTTCTATTGAAATACCTGTAGAACAAGGACAGCATTACCACCTGACGTCTGTGCTCCAAAGTTTGCAATCCGTTTGTTAAGATAAGAGAATCTGTCAAACGGACCGCCCGTTTCTGCACAGAGTCAAGGGTTTTTTCAGGTATTTAGACCTGAGGTGGCTGCCAAATTCAACAGTGGGGCGTACTTGCGATTTGTACAAGGTCAGCAGTTGTGTACTATTGAAGTATCTGCGGGCCCTGTACAACACGCCCAACTTCTGAGAGGCTAACTTGTCTCTGGCTTCGATGGAGCCCCGGTGCCTTAACTGGTCACTTAAGGTTACACCAAGCATTTCAGTGGAAGGTTTGTTGGGAAGATTACTTCCGTTGAAGGAGACTAAATTGTCATTTGGATTCCTTTTAGTCGTAATCAGACATTATTGGGTCTTTGAAACATTAAATTCGACGAGATTATTCTTACCCCAAGAGGAGATTCTCTCGAGGTATTATTCAATTGCATTATTTATTGAAACTACAGTGGACCCTCGGATTGGTTAACTTGTTTTGCGAGTGATTCCCAAGAATGGCATTTAAAAAAAAAATAACTTGGGAAACTCGCTGTGTTTTGCTATACAAGCAATGTATCAAAAAAAATTAATATAAATTCTCAAAAAAAAATAGAATACCCTCTTGGTCGAATTCGACGGGTTTTGAGCTTTCTCAGAACATTAAAATAACTGAAACTTAAAGTAAGCAGGTATATTGTTCCTTACTCTAAAACCTGACCCAAGAACCGCTAACCGTCCATGCCTAGGCAGTCTAGGCATCTTAATAGTATTATAGGAGGGATTTTTCCGTTTTTTTATGTTTTTCGCGCATTTTAAAAGTCGCCTGTATCCACAACAGTATATCAAAAAAAGTTTTACTAAAATTTACATTAGATATATGTACGAGGTTTGTTCAAAAGAAAAGGTGAATTTTCAATTTTCGCGGGCTGTGTACATTCGACTATCGATTTTTTTTGTTATGTTTGTACACATATGTTTATCATATGTTAGCATTATCAGCTATTTTGGATTAGTGGTTTGTTTTTGACAACTAGAAAGGTTAGTCACGTTTTTGTGTGTTCTTCGATTTTTTTACTTTTGAAAAAAATGGTTCAAAGAATATGTATTAAATTTTGCGTTAAAAATGGAATAAAGTGCTCCAAGGCACTTAAAATGTTGACTGTAGCATTCGGCGACTCTACTTTGTCTCAAAAAAGTGTTTATAAGTGGTACAAGCGCTTTACAGAAGGCCGAGAAGATGTTAATGACGATGAGCGTCCTGGAGTTGCAACCACGTCAACAAACGAAGAAAACATCGAAACAGTGAAGAAAATGGTTTTGGAAAATCTTCGAATCACTATTAAGGAAGTTGCAGAGGATGTTGGCATATCAATCGGCTCATGCCATACAATTTTCTCGGATGTTTTGGGCATGAAACGTGTGGCAGCGAAGTTTGTTCCGAAATTGCTAAATTTTGAGCAAAAGCAACGTCGCATTAGTATTGCTCAGGAGTTGTTGAATGACGTCAACGACGATCCAGATTTGCTCAAAAGGGTCATAACTGGTGATGAAACGTGGGTATATGTTTATGACGTCGAAACCAAGGCCCAATCATCCCAATGGAAGCGGCCAGAAGAGCCAAGACCGAAAAAAGCACGCCAAGTTCGATCAAATGTGAAGGTTTTGCTCACTCTTTTCTTCGATTACAATGGCGTGGTGCATCATGAGTTCTTGCCAACAGGTTGTACGGTTAATAAGGAATACTACAAAGAAGTTATGCAACGTTTTCGTGAAGCAATACGGCTCAAACAATCGAAATTGTGGAAAAACAAATCATGGATTTTGCATCACGATAATGCACCAATTCACACATCAATGCTTGATTGTGATTATTTGGCCAAAAACAACACTGTAATCATGCCTCAACCACCGTATTTGGCTCCCTGCGACTTTTTCTATTCCCGAAACTGAAGAGACCAATGAGAGGAAAGCGTTTTGCCACAATTGTTGAGATAAAGTCAGAATTGAAGAACGAGCTGATGGCCGTACCGAAAAGCGCGTTCCAGAAGTGCTTCGAGGATTGGAAGAAGCACTGGCATAAGTGCATTATATCTGAGGGGGATTACTTTGAAGGGGAGAAAATGGATATTGATGAATAAATAAATACTTTTCGAAAAAATTCGATTTCACCTTTTCTTTTGAACAAACCTCGTATGTTTTATACCACCAAGTACATAAAAAATACATTTTCTTACTTTATAACTCTTTATAAAAGAGATGTTTTTATTTAATCGTCAATCAACCTCCAAATGTTCTTCTTCTGTGGTCAAATGTAATTTTTTTTTTAAAGAACATTTTTGTTATATACCATGAAATATTTTACAAATGACTAAATGACGATAAATATTATTTTTCATAAAACACGTAAATGAATGAACATAGAAAATATTTATCTATGGTAAGTAAATAAAAAATACAGTTAAATATAACAGTATTTTTTCTACATAAATTGAAGAAAAAAAGTTATTTAATAAACGATTTTCAATTTTTCTAAATACTAAAAACACATAAGGATTGCATTAAAGAATCCCATTCATTAGGCGAACATACTTAACAGCGTGTAGTGCGTTCCTGACGCGCTCTCCCGTGAACTATTATTGAGAAATATGTATGTATTGGTGCTTTAAATAGAATATATACATACCCTGGAAGAGACGAATTCAGACCGTAGATCATATTCTTACAATTTGAAGAAAATGTGTCAAAAGGACGAAATCGGACATGATGGTTGTACCTTTTAATGTATTCTTTTCTATGTAGCGCGTGTAAGATATCAAATTACAAAACATAGCTGTGCAAATAGCTCGTTTATCATTACAATCCTGATGTATTTAAATGTATATTTTAATCAAATTATGTAATATGTGAAAAATATAGTAAGCGATACTATTTTTTTCATTTGAAGCGTTAACTTTGTGACGTAACATTGTTATTTTAAAATAAAACCCGGTCGGCAATAGGTATTAAAAAGTGTAACAATGTTATTGTTTCATACCTTCGCAATAATTCGTGAACAGAACGCACGTCTTTTTGCTGCGCCTCTTGTTTTCGCTTTGTAAAAGTTTTTTTTGCATTCTTCCAACAAAAATGAATGTCAACAGTGAGTTTACTAGTGAGCTTCAATAGTAATAATTTATTATTATAAATTTAAATCAACTTATTATATTTGCTTACTAAGTATTTGCAATTGGCCGTGAAACAAAACATAAACATTAGACAATTACACCATTAATCGCATTCTTCAACTCACGAAAACACATCTAATGCACGCGCGACAAGTAAAAACACGCTAAACTAAACGTAAAACCAATTAACAAAAATAATGATTAGCGAGCCTATCGGTTCAAATAATAATAAACCGCTTTTAAAAATAATCAATTTCACTTTAAACCTTGCGGTTTTATTGAGAAAAATAAAGTGCGTCGAATTGAAAAGAAAAAACTGCCATAAACAAGATTTGTAGAAATACCATCAAACTGATAGACCAAATGCGAGACTTGGGGTCGGATTTAGAATGCCGTTTTCTCGAGCTCTATGGTATCGATTGAGATGAAACTTGGCGGTTCTATTGATAAAATTAAACTGCGTCGAATTGAAAAGAAAAAACTGCCATAAACAAGATTTGTAGAAATACCATCAAACTGATAGACCAAATGCGAGACTTGGGGTCGGATTTTGAATGCAGTTTTCTCAAGCTCTATAGTATCGATTGAGATGAAACTTGGCAGTTCTATTGATAAAATTAAACTGCGTCGAATTCAAAAGAAAAAACTGCCATAAACAAGATTTGTAGAAATAGCATCAAACTGATGGACCAAATGCGAGACTTGGGGTCAGATTTAGAATGCCGTTTTCTCAAGCTCTATGGTATCGATTGAGACGAAACTTTGCGGTTCTGTTGAGAAATATAAGCTGCGTCGAATTCAAAAGAAAAAACTGCCATAAAAGAGATTTGTTTAATTAAATAATGTTCACATAAAATGAATGCGAGAACAAACAACATGAGATGCAGTTTGGTATCTCGTGTTGTATTTATCTGGTACGCAACAATTTATTAATCATACTCTCCAAATCAAGGTTGTTTTAATGTTGTTAAATAATAAAAAAAATTGGCTAATTCTCGATATAACTAAGATCTTTGGACGATCTGAAAACAAAACCGAGACATTTAAAAGTTTTTTTGTCATTATATCGAAATGGGGTATGAATGTGAACCTTTTATTTCAAAAACGATTATCAGATCTTCTATGATATTTTGAGAGATTGGCATTGTTCAAAGAATAAGATTGAGAAAGCATTGGATTTTTCTTATAAAATCGGGAAGCCAATAACGTGTAAGCAGTCACTCCTTGGCATTAATTTTAATTTCTGAAGAATAGATAGAGAGCCCAAATAGAGATAGAAAAACAAATCGTTCCACCGATGAAATTAAAAAAATATATAATAAATACCACACCACATGTCCCAACTGTTGGAATCCAGGGGAACAATGGCATCTCTAATTGGGGTATGTTGTGAGGAAAGTTGGTTGATACCTAGATCTAAAGCCATTTCAAGCAACGTTTCGATTCTGAGTGGTTTGTTTGTCACCAGGTCGATACTGAGTACAGTGTGTACCACTCTGGAACGTGTCACAAATAAACCATTTATAATTTTGTATTAATTTCGTGTGAACAAAACACAAATTGAATAAATTAAATTTATTTGAGCCCGCAACCTCTCTTATCGTATCTTATCTCAACCGCTCGACACCTCTGTCGCTATCGTTGTCGTTGCCGTTGTCTTTACCTCCACAAGCGTCAAATAATTCTTGAGAAAACTAATCTCACAAATTGCACGCGGACAATGAAATTAAAAAAAAAAACAAAATCACTCTAATTACTTTGGATAAAATCTGTTAAGATTTCTTAAAGTTCTGCCAAGAATATTTTATTTTTGAGCGTGGCAGCTATTTCGCCTTTTGAACGCATCGCAAATGTTCTCTTTTGGTTCCTTTCCCATTTTCATCTTTGAATATAAGACGATAGAAGGTGAAAACGATAAAAAAGAGCATAGTAAAAATAATAACACACAAAGAGAGAGATAAATTTGTATTAATAATTCCTTGGCGAGCACCATATTGAGCTTAAGTTGATTTGCGTCAATTCACACGCGAGGGTTATATTTTTTAAAATTAAATTAAAATACAGTTTTAATAGATTCCCGATATGATGTATAGTACATTGAATCTGGCATTCTTCCAGTTGCAAGGTAACATAATTAGTTTCTCTAGGTTTTGGAAAGTTCAACGTATGGATGACAGTTCTCTGTGGCCTGGTGACCATTGCCATCGTCTTGGTGACCATCGGCTTCAGCTACATCCTCCCGGCTGCGCAGTGCGACCTCGGACTGACCTTGACCTCGAAAGGGTGGATTGGTGCCATCCCCTTTGTCGGTGAGTGTGAGATATCGACTTATTTAAATTATATAAATATCACCCTGCTCCTGTAAAACTGCGTATGCCCCAAGAAAATAGGAAAAAATCCAATGTATAAAATTTAAATGTTATAATATTTTATCCTTTTTCTTTTGGGGCATTTGCATTTGTAAAAAAGTATATACTGTGCATTTCTAATTTTGTAACTGTTAATTCATGGTGGAATTCCATTTTCATGATTTAATAAAACAAATTTATAACTTTATTCCACTTTTTTGACTGGACAGGTTTCAGCCTATAACAGCCATCTTCAGACTAGTACAGGTTGTTCTTATTCTATGGCTTATATACTATTTTTGGGATGTCAGGGGTAGTAAACCATGATTTTCCTTTAATTACATTTATCAGTATTGCTGCATGATTTTACTAGTTATAAGTTACTTTTAGTTTGTTATTTTATGTATCTATCTGGTATGAATTTTTATTTAAGATGGGTTACAGTTGTATTTCTCTAAATATGATTTTACCATGTATTCATATAATGCAAAGTTGGTGAATACTGATTATTAATGAGTTTATTTTAGGTTTTCCCATCTCAATTATAATGTCTAGATTTTCCATAAAATTTCTTAATTATTGGGTTACTCCCAGTATTATGGTATAATTACATGATTACATTTATTATGTACTTTTACAGTAGATTACTTTTATTATTATCATTTAATTGGTATATAATTTCTCGGTATCAAGAAATTTTTAAGTGCTGTGCACTTGGGTAATAACTTACATTTATTGGTATTACCTGTTGATTGTTTGGAATTTTTAAGTGCCTTTAAATTATACTTTGTTTTAAATTAGAAAGAAATACGTTATTATATAACACTTAGAACCTATTTGGCTGATCATCTATTATCCACAGAAATTTGTTGTCACCCACAAACTATTTTCCTTATGATGAACTATTATGTAATTATTTGGGTATTTATCAATAAGAAATGTTATGTTAAGTTTTACCCCAACTGATATTGATATACCTTGTAAACATTAATTATTCTAACATTATATAAACTCCAAGTATCATATATGAGACGCTCATTCATTTTGAAGATTCAATTAGTCTGGGACACACAGTTACTATCAGTTGGAGTAACACTACGCTTCTGGTGTAGACATTACCCTGTACAACTTCATACTATACAATAAATACAAAGAAAAGGCAAAAGTGTTTTAGTACCAAAGAATCCATTATTATCAAAAGAAAACCAGCAAAGTTAGTAGAAACACAAAGCATTGAATCTATTTGTCTGAGCCTTCAAAAACTCTCGAACAGCGTCATGAAATACAGATTTCCATTTCTGAATGAATCTTTAAATACAAACACTTTGCCTGTTACATTTTAATTTTAAATGTTTAATAAAAGAAAAAGTTTTGGAATAAACAGTAAGCCCAGGGATAAAATGATAATATTGCATAGTGTAAAAATAATATTAGCTTTTGAATGCAACCCTGTATGATAAGATTTATCGCTGGTTATCTTAACAAATGAAACAATCAAGTGAGAGCCGAGATATGATGTTTGGAATAATTAAGTTAAATACACAACAGTACGATGATGTTCACGAATGCCTTCGACAACGGCCTAGGAACCATGTTTGATTACAGTCACATATATAAAATAATAAATTATCTTCGTCGCAAATGTATCCAGGGAGGAGAACGCGATCGGAGACATCATTAATTAACTCTCAGTCGCGTATCAAATTTTTGAAGCGTAACAACATGTCAATGAAAAGTTAACCAGAAAAATTCTATGCAGTTTATTAAAGACGATGCTTTTCTGATTGGTTAGTTTTTTGTGATATTTTTAAGGATTTAAAGCTACAATTTCATGACAATGGCAGTGAATAATTCTACCATCAGCTATGGCTTGGAGAACAAACAGAAAAACATTGTTAAATTTAATGATGCCTTGGATCTTACTGGTAAGGTGCTTTTTAATCATAAATTTCATACGATTGACTTACAAGCAAGTGAGTTGAGTGCCTCTTTATTATTGATTGCCTGATCTTCATTTATCGCCTCGTTATTTTGATAAAAATAAAATATTACACCGATAGTGCTATTTTTAGATTTGTGCCGCACAAGAGTTCCAACTGTCCGGAATCAGTTGAACTACGGCACCAACTATTTAGGGTATATTGCGAGGCTGATTGAAGTGCAAGGAGGAAAGAAAGGAGATGGATGAAAGTCGATAAGAATGTTGGTTTATTAATAGCAAGTAAAATGTTAATTTGAAGCAATGTATCTTTGTGTATAATCCGTTCAGATACAAACTGCTCTAACGAAGCTACGGCTGTACTGAAACCGGTTGGCATGTTGTTTTTCATTTGATAATGTGTCATCACAATATTACTAATTCCAACCGTTGTTCATTATTTAGGAGAACAAATTAATGTTCTCCTAAATACTCAGTACTCGTATCTACAATAATGAATAACGAGTAAAGAGTTTTGTAGGGCAGGGGATTTTTTCACAGTGGCCTTGTAACAATTAAAAATAAACGTTTTAATTCATAGTGCATACTGTTTAATCTCAAATTTAAAGTTCTTGTTTTTGATTGCACGTATAACATGTATTATTGTAAAATTATTAAAACCTTAATTTTAAGTTAACATAATAATTGATATACAGAATATTTTCTTTTGCTTTGCTTCTTTTTTTAAAACATTCCCGCGTTATAAACAACCTGAAAATATTTGAAAATTTCTTCTACCAACATAATAAGCGGAAAATGTTGTTGCGCAATGATGGAGAACTTACCTAGCAGAGGAATTGAACCCAAGACGCCCGGGTAGGAATCCGACGCGTTAATACACTCAGCTACTAACCGGTCATAATGAAACATATATTTTTTTATAAAGAACATAATCTAGAAAACAATATATCGTGTTTATTTTTATCCCAAAAAGGTTTAAAGTCATTAAACGACTAAAATATGTATTTCTAAATTTTAGTTTACATAATGAATTTATCATATCTAATACGAGTAGTTGCCTGTAAATTATCTTTCTAAACAAAAGAATTTTATTAAATCAAATATACAGTTTCAAGGCAGCTTATTTTATTTCCCACACGATGCAATCTCTGTACCTTTACAAGAAGTTTACATTAAAATGGAGTTTGGTGTCTCGTGTTGTAATTATTCGGTACGCGATAATAAATTAATCATACTCACCAGATGATTAATTAATGAATGATTTTAAATAATAATAAAATATGGCCAATTCTTGATATAATTAAGATCTTTGGACGATCTGAAAACAAAACTGAGACTTGTAATGCTCTATTTGCCATTATATGGATACCCCACGTACGAATGGGAACCTTTTATTTCAAAAACGATTACCAGATCTTTTATGATATTTTGAGAGATTGGCATTGTTTTTAGGATAATATTGAGAAAGTATTGGATTTTTTTATAAAACTGGGAAGCCAATGACGTGTAAACTGGCACTCTTTGAGGATAAATTTAATTTCTGAAAAATAGATAGAGAGCCCAAATAGAGATAGAAAAACAAATTACTCCACCGGTGAAATTAAAAAAATATATATTGAATACCGCACAAAAGTCCCTAATGCTCCCAATCTTCTAGAGCCAGTGAGACTATGGCATTCCCTATTTCGAAATGTTGTGAGGTTGAACGTAATAGGGAGGGGAAAGAGATGGAGAAGAGGAAGGTTGGAAAGTACCTGGCTATTCAGATAAAAGCCATTCAAAGAAACATTTCGATTCTGAATGGTGGTCTTTCACCAAGGCAGTACTCTGGAACGTGCCGCAAATATACTATATATTTTCTTATGTATATTGAATGTGTTATGACACATATTAAATAAAATAAATTTATTTGCGCACTCCGGGATCGAACCAACGACCCCTGGATTCGCAGTCGAGCGCTTTCCCACTCGACCACGGAGGCCATCGAATATGAGCAATCAAAGGCGCTCACTCGGTACGACCCGATGGTTCCTTACACCAGCCTCCGGATTTTTATTCGTGAAGTGTACCCGACCTAACAGGGCACACAAGTAAACTGTATAGGCAGCGGTCCCAATCTACCGAGTGCTCCAAGCGGTCGGTCTCGTTGTATGCGAGACGATCAATTGCTCAGGAGCGCGTGGCCGGGGTGAGAGAGCTTTGTATGGAAGAATTTTGCTCCCTCTTTCCCTCTCTTCCCGGCTGGCTGAAAATTTTGTGGGATAGTTTTAATTTATTTATCCCTTTCTCCTTACCACCAGCTTTCACCTCAACTTCAAATCGTCTCTCTATCATTTTTATGAAAGTCATAATAAAAGTTTTAAAATACAATTTACAAAAAGCGCCCGGTTTTTTGAGGGCTTAATTCTTAGTGACTATCTTATTCTAACATTCACATATTTAATTTTACAACAATTGTGTAGCCGAGAGTCAAGTCATCACAACAATATACTTTATTTGATTGTTCGATTGACCCGGCTCCCGTGATAAGGTCATAAAGATTAATTTCTCCCGATTGAGTCAGCCCGAGATTCATTCCCGAGATACTCGGGCTGGGCCATGATTGGTCGGCAATAGACAACCCGCTATCGCGGTACTTCCCGGCTAAGTCTAGCGGCTCCAGCCCTACAGCCTAATCTCTTTGTGTCATTGTGACCCAGCAAGCCGTGGGAGAAATATACATTCATAACATTTTTTATAAATGATATAAAAAATAATCTTAAATCTAATTCACTAGCTACACATCGTCGTAGGCACTGCCATCGTGGCTCTGTACGTCCGATACATGAAGAATCAGAAGAATGTGCGATTTATTTAATTAAAACCAAACGTTAACAGATCCCAACATATACTTTGAGACATCCGGTACTTTTAGTAAAAAAAATTGAAAGCTTTTTTCATGTAAAAAAAAAAAAGAATATTTATTTATCAGCCACTTAAAATGTTGATCCGTGAGAAATAGTTGGGATACAGGCGAATTCTCCAGTGAATATATATTTTTTTTATGAATTACTGCATGTATCTGTGTTTTCTCTTTAAAAAAAAAAAGAAACACGAATGTTTTTGGCTGCACTTTTTTTAAAGCAGGGCTGATAATAATAATAATAACACTGAATATAAATATTCACACTTTTTCCCGGTGTGTCAACACAATCAATAAAATGCAAATAGTTAGTTACTCCATCCGAAACAAACTGTTTTTTTTTTCTTTTGAAGTTTTCACACAATCAAAATCCGATGGGTAAAAATCGCTATAATATAGAGATGGTCGATATCAGAATTGAGTGTGCCTGCGGTTTCAGTTACCGGTGACCGGCGAGTAACCGTTTATTTATCCAGTGCTTTTTGCAACTGATTACTGGTGCCAGAAAAGTTCCTCCAAGAAAATTGATTTATTAAATCGGAAAAAAAACTTTCATGGGGTTTTTTTCATGGTGAGGTTTTCAGGGGTTGCTAGAGAAATTCTAAAAACGGACAAAGGATATGGGATATTTTTATTTGCGAAAACTAGGAAGCGGTTCCAAAAATAACCGGTTCTTCGGAGCAATAATATCGACAGTGTCAGTGACCTGATTGGAACCAGTTTCTTTTAATCGACCATCTCTACTATAACACCCTCGCACAAGCTGTGCCTTTGTATCATTTTTTTGTTTATACATTATTTTTATATTACCTTGTTATCATATACTTTTCAAAATTAACCTATGCATCAATTAAAAAAAAAAAAAATTAAGAATATTTTTTAAATTAAAATAAGTTAGATATGAATGGTTTCATGTGCGCTATTTATGTTGAGATATTATAGATTATTTGACAAAGGTTTAACAATATCTTTAAACGCTCTGTGTAACTTGACACAGATCGACTTAAGCCCTTAATAGCGAGCACCAAGGAATTATTGACATAAATTTATCTCTTTCTCTGTGTGTGTCATTATTTTTATGATGTTTTTCCATTCACATTTTTACTATGTATCGTGTTATTTTCATAGTTTTTAATAGGAAAGGCACCAAAAGAGAACATTGGCAAAGCGTTCAGAGGGCGAAATAGCTGCCACGCTTAAAAATGAATGTTCTTGGCAGAACTTCAAGAAATCTTGACAGATTTTATCAAACGCAATAAGAGTGATTTTGAAGTTTTTTTTTAAATTTCATTTGTCCGTGTGCAATTAGTGAGATTAGTTTTCTCAAGAATTGATTGACGCCTACGGAGACAACGACAACGGTGTCAAGCGGTTAAGATAAAATTCGTATCGAAAAGTCGCGGGCTGAAATAACTAACTAACCATCACGCCGTTTCCCCGCACGGGTAGGCAGAGAGGACGGACCGCCATACAACTCTGTCTTGGCACACACTTCTTGCTTCATTTACATTCATACATCGTCTCATACATACTCTTCTGTTATTCTGACTCTTCACATGACCCGATTCAAGTATTTGATTTACTTGATCGTGCCATGTCTTTCTCGGGCGTCCTCGACTCATTCACCATTCACTTTCGCATCATATATTCTTTTCACACTCCTTTCTTCGTTCATTCGCTCTACATGCCCAAACCATCTAAGCGTCCCTTTCTTGATCCTATTCATTACGCTCATATCAGCCTTGCATTTGTTTTACCGCACATCCGTCTCAAAGATCTCATTTCCACAGCATTCAGTCTACTTTCATCCTTCCTCTGCCAGTTCCATGCCTCACTGCCATACATCAGGGTTGGTATAAGCACTCCATTGTGGACTGCTAGCTTCGCTTCTTTGGACAATTTCTTATTTGCCCCAACAGCGTTCAGTCCTCCATTAATGGAGTTTCCTGCATTCACCCTTCTTTCAATATCCTTATCAGCCTTTCCGTCTCTTGTAAACATACTTCCTAAATACACAAACTCATCCAGGCTGAAATAAATATCGTTTATTTAATTTGTGTTATTTCATCCACAATTAACACAAAATTATATTTAGCATATTTGCGGCACGTTCCAGAGTGGTACACACTCTACTCAGTATCGACCTGGTGACAAACAAACAATTGAGAATCATAACGTTGATTGCATCTCAAAAGCCAGCTATTAACACATTGTAATCGGATCACGTATTAATACGTGTTTAGCAAATTAATGCTAGAGAGCGGATCACGTATTTATACGTTTTTGATAGATTGTTAGTGGCGCGCGGGTCACGTTAAAATACGGGTTCCAATATACTTGAGTTTTCGCTATATAGCGTCTGTAGGGTTGTAGCCATGCAGGTAAAAACCTTTTGAGAACAATAGATGGGGTGTACTGTGGGTACCGAGTAGTACTGTATCAAAATATATCTAGCTGTTAGAAATAACAGCTAGATGCCGCCAACGTCTAACGCTATTGACGAAAATTTGCGCCAACAGTTAGATATTATTACTAAAAATATTAGTACCTACATACGAATATTCTTCGACGCTATTATTATTGTATTAGCGTTAGCGCCAAGTAAACAAAAAGGTGTAAGAGTTTATGCATCGTAAGCGACATTAAGTGTATCTTTTTATACTTTCTTACTAAACGTTTTTGTGGAATATCCAATCCGAAACGCGCGATACGTAGCCCCAAGAGTCAAGCGAATAAAATAATGGCTAGGTAAAATAATGACGGCACCTAAAATGTAACTGTTATGTATAATTCTCCGAATATCACCAAAATATCTAACAGCTAGATATATTATAACGACGCCTCGTATTGTCATGTACCTATTATTTTAGTCTTTAAAAAGGTGTAAAGAGTGTGTGCGTCGTCGACAATATTATATACGTAGTTTGGAATAATCTTTTGGTTATACTTCTTCTTACTAGACATCTTTGTGAACTTTCCTATCCGAAACGGCCGATACGTAGCGCCTAGAATCAAGCGACGAAAATAATGACAAGTCAAATATATCTAACAGCTAGTTATATTATAACGACGCATCACATTGTCATGTACCTATTATTTTAGTCTTTAAAAAGGTGTAAAGAGTGTGTGCGCCGTGCACAATATTATACGTAGTTTGGAATAATCTTTTGGTTATACTTCTTCTTACTAGACATCTTTGTGAACTTTCCTATCCGAAACGGCCGATACGTAGCGCCTAGAATCAAGCGACGAAAATAATGACAAGTCAAATATATCTAACAGCTAGTTATATTATAACGACGCATCACATTGTCATGTACCTATTATTTTAGTCTTTAAAAAGGTGTAAAGAGTGTGTGCGCCGTGCACAATATTATACGTAGTTTGGAATAATCTTTTGGTTATACTTCTTCTTACTAGACATCTGTGTGAACTTTCCTATCCGAAACGGCCGATACAAAACGTGTGGCAATGCATATGATAAATTGTGCCTTATTCAATTCTTTGCGGGCTCCTTCTCGTGACCCTCCTGGAAGGCTTTCCATGGACATGCGCAAACATGTGATAGCCAAAATTGAAAGCAAGGGAAAGAAGAAATTTGTTCAAAGGCAATGTCGTGTCTGTTCAGCGCGCAAGGTGCGTAGTGAAACATGCTTCATATGCAAATTTTGTGAAGTTCCCCTACACAGGGGCAAATGTTTTGAAAGATATCACACCCTAAAACAATACTAATTTTTATTTTACATTTAGAAATAATTTTTGTGTATAATTTGTAAAATAAAGGATGTTATGTAAAAAAATATTTTTTTTCAAAACTTTCCTGCTTTATGTGAAATTCTGCACTAGTTTAACGATGAAGAATACATTTCTAAATATAATAAAATAAAATGAAATAAAATAAATAATTTGCAAAAAGAATTATTGAAATCAAACAAACATTTTTGAAGTTATCGAGATTTTTCTAGAGGTCTACGTTAGCGCGAAATTACGCGAAAAATCACCCGTTACCAGCACTAGTACGCGGCCGAAAACTGCCCGATCACAATGTGTTAACCAACCTTACTCACAACTCACCCTAATTAGAGATGCCATAGTTCCACTGGCTGCCGACATTGAAACTCTTGTGCGGTATTCACATTAAAAATAATTTTGAAAATTATGTTTTTAAGAATATCTGTGACAGTTTAAATAGGTTTCCCGATATGATGTATCGTACATTGAATCCGGCATTCTTCCAATTACAAGGTAACATAGTTAGATTCTCTAGGTTTTGGAAAGTTCAACGTATGGATGACAGTCCTCTGTGGCTTGATGGCCATTGCCATCGTCCTGGAGACCATCGGCTTCAGCTACATCCTCCCGGCTGCGCAGTGCGACCTCGGGCTGACCTTGACACAGAAAGGGTGGGTTGGAGCCATCCCCTTTATCGGTGAGTGTGAGATATCGA
The DNA here is from genome assembly GCA_022651775.1 of Drusus annulatus. Lineage (NCBI taxonomy): Eukaryota > Metazoa > Arthropoda > Insecta > Trichoptera > Limnephilidae > Drusus > Drusus annulatus. The sequence goes on along the minus strand of JAGWCC010000025.1, from coordinate 1,409,770 downwards.
CTAATTTGAATTATTTAAATATCACCCTGCTACTGTAAAGCTGCATTACCCCAAGAAAATAGGAAAAATTCCAATATATAATATATAAATGTTATAATATTTTATCCTTTTTCTTTTGGGGCATTTTCATTTGTAAAAATTACATACTGTACATGTACCGGTCACGTTTACCGTCCATAATCAACCTACTTACAATTATGTAGTAGCTGAGTGGGTCAGTGCGTCAGGTTCCCACCCAAACGACGCGGGTTCAATCCTCTGCTGCACATCTTCCAATTATTGCACAAGAAATATTTGACGCTTACAATGATGATGGTTGTGGGAGGAATTCAAATATTGTTTTGCTATTTATAATTTGGAAATGTTTTACTTTCTTTTTACAAAAATACAAACAATGGTACAATATTATGTTACAATAAAAAATGTTTAAAAGTTCTTAACTTAAAAAATCTGTTTACTGTTTTCTAAAACAAACAACTCCCCTTTTACTTTGAACATTAATGCAATTCGGGAAACAATGTTTTTTTGTAAGCCCAGTATATTTGTCTTAATTATCGTTTGTTTATTTGATTGTACCAATATTGGACGGTCTTTTCAGGTCTGATCCTCAGCTCTCAGGTGTGGGGCTTCCTGGCTGACACCAGAGGTCGGCGGAAGATCTTGATGATCTCCATGACCCTTGGCTCCACATGCTCCATGATCTCCAGCTTCTCCCCTAACCTGATCACCTTCGCCATACTGAGGCTTAGCGCTGCTGCTCTGTAAGGAACTGATGTATATTATCTTCTTCAATAGTGTTCTCATTGTATTGATGAACCAGGCTCCTTCACTCCCCATTCCTCCACCCCTCCACTCCCCTTTGTTGCCCCAAGCAGCGTTGGAAACAAACACAGCTCTATTGGCAGTTCGTCACACTTCTTCGTCGGTTATCCGAAATCAATCCTTTTGAATGGGTGTCCAACAGGTGTACCTACAGATTAGCGACAGTAACGCTAGGCCGCGTTGGAAAAAACTAGGTTTTTCGTTTGGATATGGCTTAGGCCAAAGTATAGCTAAGAGCTCGCTAAGTTAAATTAGAAACAACGGTCACTAGTAATAGTGTAAACATATTTTACCCGTCGTTTACAAGTAATTGCAGCCGTTTACGCAGACCTCATAAAATATTTAGGTTTCGTGTTTTTTTATCAATTCTGATTTGTTCAACTTTATCAAATACTAGGTTGGAATATTCTTAGGAGTGTAAAACAAATCAAAAAAGTGTTCCATGTCATCGTATTTATAGCAGTCATAAATTACGTGATTTAAAAAATCTTATTTGAAGAATTGTAAATAAAAGTAACTTTGTTTTGACACCACTTTATTAGATACATATACCAACCGGTTTCGGCTCTACCTGAACCTTCTTCAGGGTTGAACAAATATGTATTAAATTTAATACATATTTGTGTAATACACATATGTTACAGTGGCGGCTCGTGACTTTTTAGTGTGCTAGAGTGCTAAGATTGAAAAAAAACGTCATGATTGATGTTGTTGTGGCCGAAAATGAATTTAAAAAAATACATATAAAAATATATATTGTATGAAGATTTTCAAGATTTTTCAGTTTGGGGGGGTCATATGACCCATTAAAACTGAAAAATCTTGATACAAAATATATATTTTTTTTAATAAAATAAAATCATTTTGGTCTACAACAACATCAACAACGTCGTATTTTTCAATCTCAGCACTCTAGCAACCTAAAAAGTCACGAGTCGCCCCTGCAAATGTATTAAATTTAATACACAATTGTGTAATACATATATGTAATAAACTTAATACATAATGGTGTCAAAACAAAGTTACTTTTATTTAAAATTTGATTATGTCTGTAAGTGAGTGCTTCATGTCAAAGTTTGAATAAAATTAGCTTAAATAACAATAATTATTACTCGTCATTAGTCTTCATCTTACTTCAATTATTAACGTAGATGATAATGATGAGTTTTTTGAACGGAACCATCAGTAATTTTAATCATGCCTCTTATGTAAATTTTCTTTTCATCTCCTTTTATATGGCTCTGGACGGTCCAAATACGATATTCTCGGCAGGTACCAATTTACTCATTTTTTTGTTAAAAGATTTTTTATAATGGTTATTCTAGATATTAAAGCTTTTTAAATATTATATTAAGGTTATGTCACTTGATCAATTTGTCACCACTTTGAATTTGTCAGCAAAAACGATGCTTTTCCTCTGAATTTCTGGATGATGATTGCTTTTTTTTAAATGTTGTGTACAAAAAGATGGAAATTAAAAAAAATGGATCTTTCCGGTCATAAAAACACCAATTAAAAACGATTTTGTTCTGAATATCGAGTTTATTTTAGCTGACTAATGCATTTCAAGTGTCAACAGGATGTCTGCAGCGAATACAGTAATCTACCCCTACTATGGAGAATTCACTCCGAAAGCGTATTTGGATTCGATGATATCTGTCTTGTCTTCGATTATCATGTTCAGCACAGGCATTTCCACACGTAAGAACTTTTGAAATAAAGATTCAAAATCCCCAACTTATGTTATGGCTGCTTGATTGAACAATTAACTTTAATTTTCCAGTGATTGCATGGGGTGTTCTCTCTCTCGACTTCGACCTCCCGATTGCCTTCCTCGGCATCAGCTACAAGCCCTGGAGACTGATGGTCGTCTGCTTCGCGTTCCCCTTCATTCTGGCCACTGCGGCTCTCTTCAAAGCTCCGGAGAGCCCCAAGTTCTTGATGGCCCAAGGAGAAAATGAAAAAGCTCTGAACATCGTGAGGTGCATGTATCGCTTGAACACAGGGAATGATGTGTCTAAATTTGAGGTTTGAATCGTATTTGTTATTTATTGCATCTATTGAATATTTCTAGATATTAAATTAATTGATTTCGTGAAAACTTGGCCTAAACACCATGGCACTGATTCTGAGAGTGGGAGTCGGCCTCCTCCAGCAATCTTCTTCGTCGATTCCGGCACCTGGCCTAGTCCAGCCTGACAGCCCAGCCCTCACGCCTTCCCACCCTTCTCCAGTATTTTTTCCGTGGCGAGTCTACCCCTTCTTCGACACTTGCCTCTGGTTTGCGTCCACTGATCTGATGATCCATGTGACTGTCAGTATCCTCTCTTCCGACATTCTTTCTACGTTTCCAGCTCATCGCTGTCTTTAAGATATGTATGTATTTATTCACGGCACATAATGCCATTTTCATAATCTTTTGACTTTATCACACTCAAATAGATCTCCGAGTTTATGGTTCATTTTATATCGGTTGGGTTCAATTTTTGGCATTCCTGGAAGTGTTTTACATTCAAGGCGGGTTTTCATTATGTTTCTGTTTATGTATTTCAGTCAGCTTCTTCTAAATGTATTTTATTTATCATAGGTTGATGAACTTATTTTAGATGACATGGATAAACTAGGACTGAAGAATGTATCTTTTTGGATTTCGCTCAAAAGTCAAATAGTTCCTTTATTTAAACTTCCGCATTTAAAATACATGTTGATATTTTTCATGCTCAACTTTGGAGTATATGCGTGGTGAGTAGAATGTTATTACCCGCTTATCATGTCTACGTTGAAGTGTGCTCCAATTACTATGTTGTCTGTGATCATTTTAGCGCCAATGCCTTCTTTGTGTGGATGCCAGATACCATCGACCGTTTCTACATCGGATTGGAACAAACAAATTCAGGAAATAAAACATTTTGTGAGCTGATGGGCGTCCGTAGCCAAACAATAAATGGAACCATTCTGAATTCTACGGTAAAAAAACTAAAAGTTAGTAATCAACGTGTGTGGTGATTATTTAATGTCGTTCTGGGTGTTTATCTTAAAAAAGTGTCAACTACTAACACGAGTACTTTGAAAGCAACCTAGTAGAGCTCCAAAATTTTCTTGAAACGCCTTTTTTCGATTCAATTAATTTATCGACTTCTAACTACCCCCTTTGTAAAATAAACCAATCAACTTTTTAATGTGTATTTTCTCAAAATATTGTTTCAAATCCCACCCCAGAATAATTTTGGAAACAAATCAAAAACATTTTTTTAAATAACGGGTTTTAAAACACAAACCAAAAAGTCACTGCACGCCCATGCAAATCACGATTTCCTATATTTTAATTGACTTTCAGGATACCCTGGTTTGTAACGACACCCTCAACGTCGAAACCTACCCCATGATGCTCATCATCACCTGCGTCTTAGGATTTACCAACATTTTCCTCGCCGTCGGCCTTCGTTTCATCAAGAAGAAGACAGTCCTGATGGGTGTGCTGGGAACGTGCTGCATAAGTTGCCTAATCGTCGACTGGATTCGAGAGCCCTGGGTGTCTTGGGGTCTGCTCGTAGTTTTCCAGACCTGTGGTATTCTGGTTGGAGTATTGAACGCGTATGCTGTTGAGCTTTTTCCTACAAATTACAGGTACAGAATAGAAATAATTTCTTAAAAACTTAGTGTAACAGGACAACAGGACATACCCGACAGGCTTTAACCAGCGATTCTTCGACTAGCACTCGGCTGACAGAATAGCGCACGTCCTGTTACCTCATGTATATTTCTACGATATCCTCACTTTTACATTCTTTTTCTAGAAAGCTTTGAGACCCATTTTTTTATTGGCACCGTCTATGTTTGACAATATGACGCTACCCCAGTGACCAATACCCGTGATCTAAAAAAACTATTTCTCCTGTCCATGTATACTTCTTCATTTTATTACATTCAAATATTATTTGTGTTCAATGTTTAGTTCGGAAGAGACTGTCTTTTGATTTCAGGGCAATGGCTGTGGCGTTGATGCTCATGTTTGGCCGATTGGGATCGGTTGCAGGAACGAATACAGTTGGATATCTGATGGAAGTAATGTGTCCCGCAAACTTCTATATTTCAGCATCCTGTCTTTTGGGTAAACATATCATTTGTATCATTATTCAACGTCATAGCTTCGACTGAGAAAACATCTTTGTATCAATTAAAGATAACTTACACACTGCAGACTGTTTATAATACATCGTCATCATCTAAATTCCTCCTGCCAGTCTCCAGCTGTCTCCCTATAGTGCGTCATGTCCAAGGATTTGATTTCCACGTGTCGTGCGTCGCGCATCCCTCATAGGGAGAGTCAAAATGCTTCCTGCGAATTACATATTTTGTGTTTCATTTATTTATTTTTTGGTAATTTTATAAATCAATGTAAATGCGTTGCCCTATTTTGTGCAGAACGAATGTTGACTGAAAATGTTTAAGTATTTTGTTTTTTGCAGTTTCCTTCGGCTGTACCCTACTACTACCAACAGAAAAAAAGAACCCCGTATCAACATGATGACAAACATTTTAGGAATTTAATTGTCCCAAAATATTTATTGAATTAATTAAAAACATGCTGACATATTGACGAAAAGAAATAATCACGAGAAAAAAAAGAATTGTCAATTTTCGTTGCATTTTTACCATAGGTGGATAAATATCTTTTCCAATATCAAATTGTGATAAAAACAATATTGACGATAATTATTTACCAACTGAAGAACATCACGAGGAAATGCATATTATATTAATACGATATTACCTAAATAAAATCGTTCATTTATTTAGATGATGAAAATCCTGTGAGGAGAAATATGGCCTTTTTCAAATAAAATTGTATGAAATGATTATTTTGTATGAATAGCAAAAAAATAAGCATCAGAAAAAATATGCAGTACTATTTTGTATAATAGATGTCTAAATAAGTGAAAAAAGTAATAAAACATAGTGATTTTGTTTCTTCGTTATTGTATTATTAATTAATACCTACCGTGAATTAGATTTACTTAGATGAGTTTACAGTTTTTATGGTACAAGTCGACAAGCAGCTAACAGTGTAGACATCAGTTTTATTTTTAATGAAATGAATTTAAGCTTGTTGCACAATTGTTTGTGTATATTTTGCCCACCATGTAAGGGAAGTACCCGCGTGCAGGCAGGCAAATAATCTAGAAGTGTTTATATTATATCCAATACTGGCAAATAATTGATAAAGGGTTCACAACGTCACTACTGGTGAAAGTTTTAGCTCATGGGTTAAAATTAAAAATGGTGAAGGTTCAGTTAGAAGGTGTTTTTGTTAGATTTCAATAGGCGCTAAAATCTGATAATATTATTTGATTATATTAATACGCTTCAGAATATTCTGCCACGTCCGATAAAATATTACTGATACATACAAAAGTTTGATATTTTCTTCCGATTACGTTTGCTTACGATATACTCACTATGTTTCTTTTGTTGAGTGTCGCTACAAAAACAGTAACTAGCCTTCATTATATCTACACACCGTCAAGATCAAATAGACCACTGTCGCGACCGTCCGATAAAATATTGTTCATACACACAAAAGTTTAAAATTTTCTTCCGTTTACGATCCTAGACGATATACTCACTATGTTCCTTTTGATGGGTGTCGCAATCAAACCAGTAACTAATGTTGCATCTTCAAACGTTATATTTGAAAGAAGATTCCTTCTTTATCTGTAAGTCTGTAACGCAATGGCGTCAACTCGTCTGAATCTGACAGTTATTACTGATTCTTCTTCCGAATAAATAGGTTAAAAGAATCCTAGAAACGAAAACAGGTGGAAAAGAAACGTTTGAAAGGACAATGTGTTATTATTCTTATCACTACATTGTTTGCGGGTTGTTTTTGTTGTTGTTTTCTTGCCACCCACGCCGAAAAGCGGGCGGTTTTTGTACAAATTCGTAAAAAACGTCGTACGACTTATTTATCATACCTAATTTTTTTGTTATATAAAAGAAAACTAAGGGAGAGGTTAGCGCTACACAGGGAGACCGATCAAATCATGTTCGCCAAGTTATTTAATTCGGTGTTTCGTGCTAGGGCCCCTGGCATTATTTTGCACGTCCAGCCTATCAGCCTTTAAGACCCATAGAATATTACAACGGTCTCGCGCTCTGTAAGATTTTCGAGTTCATGATCCATCTTTATCCGGTAAGATTATAGTTCAAAACTAATTTTCACCAACAACTAAAGATATAATGTCTTGGCTTTCGTTAACTGTCGCTATGTATTTCTGAAAAAAAAACCGTATGCTCAGTAGAAAACTCTATTCACGTGAAATTTTCTATGCCAATGCATGCAAGAGACTCATTCAATTCACTGTGATAAGATGGTATATTGGGTCATATAAAGAAAGTAAACATTGCACAATCAAGTAAATCGTTGACAAGTTAAGAAGGGTTGATAAAGATTCGTCTGCATCATTGAGATAATGGAAACTGAGATACGTCAATTTAGTATCTCAGTTTAGATTGATTGCTTTGAAGTGCAACAACATGTTAATTAAAATATCATTTAATTAAAAGTTAACAAGGAGAGAGGTTGCGTAGTAAGTATAAAGTTACCAGTTTATTCAACGAAAATATATCGAAATTATTTAAAGTACCCATATCACTTCTTTTGAGTTCTGTAGCTTTTGATATAATTTAGTAACAATGGCAGTGAAAGATTCTACGAGTAGCTACGGCTTGGAAGAAATACGGAAAAACACTGTTAAATTCAATGATGCCTTGGATCTAACTGGTAAGCTTTTAATAAAATACCTGCCCACTATTGGCTCACTAACCTTCTTTATAATACTAATTTGATTTTATGGAAAGATTTATAAGTCCGCACATTTTCTTTTATTGTTCAAGTCAGTTAGAGAGCTTTTTTCAATCTAGATTTATTTGTTTTTTTATAATGAATGCCGCACAAGAGTCCCAACTGCTTCAAACCGTCAGATAAGAGGAAGGTTGGGAAGGTACCTAGCTATTCAGATCTGATCATCAAACACCGCCAAACCATTTCAAGCAACGTTTCGATTCTGAATAGTGGCCTTTTATCAAGGCGATACCATGTATTATTTTAAATGAATCAAATGTGTTATGACAAATATTAATGGCATAAAATTGATTTGCGCACGCCGGATGTGAACCCGCCACCTTTGGATTCGTAGTCGAGCGTCTTACCACTCGACCACGGAAGCCGACAAAATACGTTAAAATCATTACAATGCTAACGTTACATTGAATAATAGTTTTTATCTATTGTTTGCTAAGAAAATTTCAGCAGAAAAAAAAAAACAAGGATATTTTTACTTTGGAAGGTCGCCAAAACTATTTGTGCCGTTTACAGTAAGAGTGCTATTGGGCTGATAACCATACAATAGCGGATATTCAAAAGCTGGGTGTCATTTAATAGAAGTGGTGTTAGTATTCTTAAGAATATCACATAGAGATATTAGATAGATTCCCCAACGCGATGTCATATCCATTTGATATAATATCGTTTTGTAGGTTTCGGAAAGTTTAACGCATGGATGACTCTCGTCTGTAGCTTAATAACCACTGCTATAGTTTTGGAGACCATGGGCTTCAGCTACATCCTCCCAGCTGCGCAGTGCGACCTAGGGCTGACATTGACTCAAAAAGGGTGGGTTGGAGCCATCCCCTTTGTCGGTGAGTTTTTTTAAATTAACTTAGAGTAATAATTTCCCGAGTTCTACCACATCACCCTGACATCGCGCAGTTGTTGCTTCGACTATCATCGGAAGTAGCTGCACGCGCCATTTCAGAACCCCTTCCCCACACAACTAGCGCAGATGGCTCACCTCTCGTCATTTTATTCGTGCACATAAACCGACACGGGAAGAAGCGCAGACGATGCGACGAAAAGAACGACGAGGCAACGACATTCTCGCATCGCTCACTCGGGTCGTCTCGCCCAGAGTGTAGAGCAGGAGTAAAAAAAAAGTACAATGTAGATGGTGCTATCCTTCATCCGATTTAATCAGGTTGAAAGGACAAGATCTTTACACGGTGAATGAGAAAGCACTCGTGCGAGGTTGCTGTACAGAAAGGGGAGAAAATTATAAAACGAGATATAAAAATAAATGTCGGTAAGTAGACCCCTTGGATGAGAGACATCTCTTGGCATAATTTAAAAAAAATACAATTATATATCACTCCCATCCATTGACAGAAGTTAAAACTTTGAACCAAATTAATACAGAATGCAATATTTTGTAGTATTTATTTATTTATTGCATAAAAACACTTCAATGTCATAATGGCATAACTACTTTTCAAGGTCTCATCCTCAGCTCCCAGTTCTGGGGCTTCATGGCTGACACTCGAGGCCGCAGGAAGGTCCTGATGATCTCCATGACCATGGGATGCACCTGCTCCATGATCTCCAGCTTCTCCCCCAACCTGATCACCTTCACTATTCTGCGTCTCTTCGCTGCTGCTCTGTAAGAATCATTCAATGTTTTGAATATTCTTTGACTTAAACAGTATTTTGTTTAGTTTTAACGCTACCTTCCGCTCTCTAAGAATATTCATTTATTGCAAACGAGACTGTTATTCACTCGAAATCGCTGCTAGATGGCGTTTGATGTTTAGCAAATTGTTTTTTTCATGTTTACCTCGCTAGATGCCTCCACTATTATTTCTTGTGGCAAGAATGCTATTCACACGAAATCAGTGGTAGGTGGTATCGTGGGATTTGCTTATTAAGTTGCTTCTCGTGTGTGTTTTTAGTGAGAATATGTTCATGAGTTGTAGGTACTGTGTCAATATTTGATGACAGATCTGTATACTTATCTTTGCAATTGTTGGTGCGTCATCGCTGAGGATATTACTAGTACCAAAACATACCTCTCGATAAAGAAAAAGTTCATTCTTGCTCTTTTCACCGCCTTCAGACAAAAGTATGATAATCTCTAGTTTTTATCTGAAAGCTTATGTCGGTAGCAGCTTTCAAAGATAATACGTTTCATCGCTCGGAATTAATGTTACCGTAATATTTATAACTTATTTTTGTTGCTACAGCAGTATTTCTTGTATAACGTTATATTTTCTGCACGTCGAGTATAAAGCAGCGGCAGAATGTGAATTTGGGAAAATTTTGTGTCAAAGCTATTAAAACAATTATTTTTTACTATTTCTAAATAAAATAAATAACGTCAGTATAAATTAATTTTCAATAATAATTTAATGACTTATCGTATTTTTATTGGTGAGAAATTCAAATAAATTATATTCCCACAGCAAACTTAAAAAAATAGATTAAATTACAATATGTTATGTCATTATTTATCCTTAACAATCGCTAACTATTTACGTAGTTGACCATTTTATTTTTTTTATTTACCTAACATGTTTTTTCAATTACAAAATAATGTACATTATCCTCCACGCTAGAAGTTCATCTGTGTTGTAGAGGACATCACAATACTTGAATTGACTTTAGAAACGATCACAAGATATCTTTGGAAACTGTGAAAAATTTATGAATAAATTATAATTTAAAACAAAATATAGATGATGTAATTAGACGTAGCCGATAAATAACCAGGGATTCCTGAACTTTATGGAGTAAAAAACGTAGCATTTTGGTCCTTATTGGCATTATCCCTTTTTGATATACCTTACCAATGGCCACATGTCAAAGAATATTTTTATTTATTATTCTATGGTTTTTTCATGTTAGACTAACAAATATAGTTGTGCAGTATTGGGCGTTGGTTTTGTAAATATTGTGGTTACGTGTGCAACAAAGCACGGTCACTGTTTCCTCTTTTGACCGCCTGTTCGCGTTTCAATGGAATCCAGTAGGCATTCTGATAAGAATTGATGTAAGTTTCTCACTCAATGCTTTGTTGTTGACAGAATGTCTGCAGCTAATAACGTCATCTACGCTTACTACGGAGAGTTTTCCCCGAAAGCTTACCTGGATACGATGGTGTCCGTGTTGGCTTCCATCACGATGTTCAGCACAGGTGTTTCTACACGTAAGAAACTTTACCTTACAATAAAAATGATGCTGATGTATATATAAAAAAAGAAATTTAACTTTTGACAAAAACACAATAACACATACATCATTCTAACAAAGACCAGAAGTGTCTTTGTTAGATGTTCTCCTGGTAAGGTGTTTACAGTAATTCCATGCACACGCTGATCCTAAACACCACAACAATATTTTACTATTACTACAGTGAAACTTACCATGTTCGTAGTCCCGAATACAAATTCAATGTGGACAAGCGATAGTTGCTAGTTGATTGAGTTGAATTAATTAATTTTGAAATTCGTAATTAAACATGAATTAAATTCATACAAATAAGTCGTTTCCATATGGCCTCACCGCAATTTGATAATAACTTCGAACACAAAAACAGCTGTCACCAAAAACAAACTAATTAAACTAGAAAAGCTAAATAATGATTTTATTGAAATTGAGATAAATGGAGTTTGATTGACCTCACAAAATGCGTTAAATATGCGACGCGAAGAGTACTAAAATGTTTTTTTCCAGTGATTGCATGGGGTGTTCTCTCTCTCGACTTCGACCTCCCGATTGCCTTCCTCGGCATCAGCTACAAGCCCTGGAGACTGATGGTCGTCTGCTTCGCGTTCCCCTTCATTCTGGCCACTGCGGCTCTCTTCAAAGCTCCGGAGAGCCCCAAGTTCCTGATGGCCCAAGGAGAAAATGAAAAAGCTCTGAACATCGTGAGGCGCATGTTTCGCACAAATACAGGAAATGATGAATCTAAATTTAAGGTTTGAATTCTCTGTTTCTGGCCGTCTTCATCAACTACTCTAAAGCCTCTAATTTTATTGAATTGGAAGATTTTGTGGGAACCACCTCACGCAGCCTGGACAGGTTCTTTGAACTTCAAACTTTTTACGACTTCCGTTGATACTTTACGATTTCCATAGTTTTGCCTGATTTTTTGTTATGTGTGTTTTTCAATATGTGCATTTTTTTCTAATAAGGATTTATAATTAATTAATTAATTAATACTGATTTTAGGGTTTGAATTCTTTATTTCTGGTTGTCAATCAAAAATCAACTTTTATACAGCCTCCTAACTTTTTAAATTGACAGTTAGGTACCACGTAATTGACAGTTAGTAGTAAGTAATTTTTAGTCGACTTTTTTTAAATGTCAATGGGCATATTTTTAATATGTTCTACTTCTTGAGAAAGATTTAGAAACATAGACTTTTGAAGAATTGTTCACACCATCATTATTCAACGGCCTATTTACATACTAAAACTGCTTGGAACCAGAATTAATTCATTCATAGCTAATAAATTTTTCAGCAAATATTTTTAAGATCTCAATTTCTTTCATTAGGTTGATGAACTAATTTTAGATGACATGGATAAATTAGGACTGAAAAATGTATCTGTTTGGACATCTCTCAAAAGTCAGACAGTTCCCTTATTTAAACCCCCTCATATCAAATACATGGTGATATTTTTCTTTCTCAACTTTGGAGTCTTTGCTTGGTGAGTAAAATTCTATAAACTGTACTAATACATTGAGTATTTCACTAGGTATTTTAAAATGCTAATGAATAGTAAAACGAAGGTATCATCATTCTAGCGCAAATGCGTTCTATGTGTGGATGCCAGATACAATACACCGTTTCTACGTTGGGTTGGAGCAAATCGATTCGGAAAATAAATCATTTTGCGAGCTGATGGGCGTTCGTAGCGAAATACAAAAAGGAACCGTTCCAAATTCTACAGTAAGAAAAACATATTATTTAAAATGTCTCGCAGTTAGTTGCATTGTCCGTTAGCTCTTTGCATTCTGTGTCGCTGCAAAATATTAAGCTTTAGCAAGTATACATAGTTAATAACTCACCAAATCGCTTGAAGCATCGTGTGCAATTCGCGAGCTTGGTACTTATTGAATGACGTTTCCGAGCAAACATTTGCAATTCGAATTGAAATAACTGTTTGGGTAAGAAAATACAAACGAAAAACTTTTTGCCCGCGATAGAAGGACCTTCCACATCATGACCAAACTTTTGAGTATGCCAGATTATAAATATTGAAAAGAAAACGTAATTGATGTTGTAGCCGAAAATGATTTTTAGAGTTTTCCAAAAAATAAGTATAAAGGTTTTCAAGATATTTTCACTTAGGTAGAGTTAACCTCAAATTAGTGAAAAATCTTCATGCGAGAAATTTAAATCATTTTCGGCTACAACATCAATAATGTCGTTTTTTCAATCTCGACACTATAGCTCACTCATAAGTCTATAATTTAGCATGGCTTTCAGGATACACCGGTTTGCAATGATTCCCTCAACGTCGAAACCTACCCCATGATGCTCATCATCGCCTGCATCTTAGGCGTCACCAACATTCTCCTCGCCGTCGGCCTTCGTTTCTTCAGGAAGAAGGCAGGGCTGATGGGCGTGTTGGCATTGTGTTGCACGAGTGCGCTGCTCATGAACTGGATTCGGGCTCCTTGGATATCCTGGTGTCTGCTGATGGTCATACAGAGCTGCATCATATTGATTGGAATATTAACCACGTATGCTGTGGAGGTTTTCCCCACGAATTACAGGTAAATAAAGGACGCAAAACACCATTTTAATTTTCGTCTTCACATTTCATTCTTATTTTCCCACAATGTTTGCAAACTGGGTATCCGTTCCTTTGTTTACATATCTATTCGTGATTTATACTTGATATATATTACGGAGCTCTTGTGAAATTTTAGCCACTCCAACTAATCAAACCATCTAAACGTCCCTTTCTTAATTTCTTTCATTACTTTCACATGAGCTTTTCATTATTTTAAAACTATTCTAGGAGGAATTCTTGTGTCGAGAAAAACGCAGATTCAGAACTGCTAGCCTCGCTTCATCTGGCAAGTTTTTACTAGCGACCTTTGCGTTCAACCCTCCTAAAATTGATTTTTCCGCTTACACCATTATGTATTTATCCTTATCAGCCCCGACGTCTCGTGCAAACGTACTTCCAAAATATACAAAGTCATCCACTTGCTCCAAAGATTCACCTTTCATAGCATTTTCGAATACTGTCTTTCAAAACTTTAGTTCATGATTAAATCATTCTGGATTCAAACATCATTCATTTTAGAGACGACAAATCTTTCATACTGTTGGAAATTAGCACTGCATCATCAGAACTTTTAATTTCAGGGCTATGGCCGTATCTTTGACTCTAATGTTTGGCCGTTTAGGAGCGGTTGCAGGAACGAATGTAATTGGATATATAATGGAAATAATGTGCCCAGCAAACTTCTACGGGTCTGCATTCCTCTTTTTAGGTAAATTGTTATGATTATTAAATATTTTTATTTCTATTTTGGCTACTTGGTGTTATTGCTCGTATATCAACTACACACTAAAGGGTCAAACTAAATAATTATTCTGTTTCATTTTTTGCAGTTTGCTTCGGTTGTGCCTTTTTATTGCCAACAGAAAAAAAGAAACCTGAATCAACACGATTGTAATAAAACTAGTCGATTATTGGATAATGTGGCGTAGTGAAATATTTGACGAAACATTGTCAAAAATTACGAAAAATTCGCGAGCAAAGAATATGGATTGCCGAAAATTTGGAGATTTGATTTGAGATTATTGTTTTTTTTATTATTTATTGATACTTCACTTTTTTATATGTGTGATTCGGTTTTACCAAACATTATATTTTGTTTAATATAAAATATATGAAAGTATTTGAAAGATAAAACTTACCGTTAATTTAAGTGCTTTGCTTAAGCTTCATAACTATGACAATAAAGCCATAGCTACTACACTGGCTCATGTACAACTTATACCTACTTAATAGGACAAGAGGGATTTTTTAGTTTTTTTTTAAATTGCGCATTGTAAAAGTCGCCTGTATCCACAACAGCACCTCAAAAAAAGTTTTACTAAAATACACATTAGATATATGTATGTTTTATACCAGCAAGTATTTTTAAAAAAATCTTACTTCATAATTCTTTATAAAAGAGCTGTTTTCAATTAATCGTTAATCGACCTCCAAATGTTCTTCATAATGAGGTTTAATGCAAATATTTAAAAAAAAACGTTAAAAAAATATATTGTAATAAAACATTTCTTGATCTATACCACTTCTTTTTTTTTAAATTGTCTAATTAACGATGAATATATATATATATTTTAAACACGTTACTCGATAAACTTTGAACAGGTTTTTATGAGTTAAAAAAATTGATAAATAAAATAAATTTTTTGTTACACTACCTTAACTTTATAAATTGAAGAAAAAATAAATTGTTTATGTGCGGTTTTTCTAAATACCAAAAACACAAAAACGAGCGCGTGAGAGTATTGAATTCATAATGCGAAAAGGAGTCGCCTGAAATGGATGTCCCGCGAAGTTTAAATAGAATATTATGTATACTGGAAGGAACAAATTCAGACCGTTGATTTTGTTCTTACAATTTGAAGGAAATGTGTCAAAAGGAATAATCAGAATACGTGCGTGGCGCAGTAAGACGCAAACGAACATATGATTCTACTTTCTCACATGTTCACTTCTTTACAGATGATAGAGTTCCACCATAGAAATAATAAACATAGATTCTAGTGTTAATTCCTTGAAGTAACAATATATGGAGGGAGAGCTAATTATTTTTACCCAACCTACACAAACTTGCGAAAAATCACTTTCTCCGGGCTTTTATGGCGTACACCATGAGAGAAAAAGAGACAACAAATTTATTGGCCCGCTTCTATATACTGTCATAATGATCTTAAGGTGCTGGTTCCTTGAAGTAACACTGGCGGGACTCCGCCCACATTTTTTATTATGCCACAAAACTTGACACAACTAAACGGTTTTTTAGGTTATATGCTATATTTTTGTTGATAAAAATACTGTGAAAAAGTGGCTATACGAATACACAAAAACATTATGTCGATATGTGATATGAATGGATGTATAAATACCGTAGCCTAAGTCTTAGCCACGCCCAACTGCGCCGAGTCATGTTAAAATCATCAAAAACAAGTCCAAAACTGACTTCACTGCCTTGGATAGATACTACTCTATGTACTCTAAGGTTAATTCCATAAAAAACATCACAATTTACCTCCCCAATCAAACTCTTTGAGGCATATAATTTATCCACCTATTCTATAGCAGTCAATATAATATTTTTTGAAATATATATTTTGATAAAATAAGGAATATCAAGGGAAATTCCCCCAAATTATAGGGAAAAATCAAAATCTAGTGAAACACGAAGTCGGTCTCGGCCGGTTCGGGTCTACGAGCTGATACCAGGAATTACTAATCCATTTGAAGTAACAATCTACAATAAACTTTTGGCGGAATTGTTTAAAAAATGCGATGAGGGTGACACATACGACCAAAATTATAACTATTTTAGCAAATCTTGATAATATCGTCTGCTCTCTCTCATCTTTATAAAAGTTAAATAGGTACTCGACTGTAAATAAAAAAATCATTTCAATACAACCAATTGCATTTTATTACTTGTCGGTATTTTTATGTGTTCTTTTTTTGTTTTCTGGGGTCATCAAAGGTATAAAACTGTAAAAAGAATTACAACGAAGTAAAATATATTAATAATTAAGTTTAAAAATTAGAAAAAAAGTTTTTTTCTAATAAGAATACGAAAAGGTTTGACAAAAAATATTGTTATGGTTATAAAAACATTATGAACGTTTAAAAAACTAAGTTTATTTATAAATCGAACAAATGCGTGTTTTTAGTTAGTGGAGTTACTTTATTTAAATGATCATTTTTGTTACACATGACTATAACAATATCATTTTTTTACGATTGACGTTTCAAAGCTGAAAATAAAATTGACGGTTTTATCAAAGTGTCATTATTTCAAATAAATTGTAGGTGAAGATGGTTGAATTCATATTCAAAAACCAACTCATTTTTCGTAAATTATTTGTAATTATTAATATTTTCCTCATTATTTGACGGTTAAATGACAGCAAATTCTATTTCTTTAAATCTTTATGTTTTTCTTACGATCAAAAATAACACTTGATATTAATTCTCCGATTTCGAAGGTTTTTAAAACGTAAGTAATGTTTTCAAAAAATTGTTTCGGCTGACAATTTTTAGTAATTTTAAATTATATATGCTTTAGAAATCTTTACTAAAATGATTTGAATTAATAAAAACATCATGCAAGCGGCTATCATAAATACTCACTTACCCACCTTGCCCAGCTCATCAATAATTTGCAGGAACTTACTCGATAAAAACATTTCTTTAATTCAAATGTGGAAACTTACGGAACTTTTAAATTTAGTGAAATAAGTGTTAAAATGACAGATGTCATTCAAGTCATATTTAGCATGGAAGAAAAGAGTAAACAGAGAGTATTCAAATTTGACGCTGCCATGAGTATAACAGGTGATCTGTTTATTACCTATTTCGAATATCGTTCTTTAAATCGTATTAATGATAATAAGTCATCCAACTATCGTACGCTGAGTCTGTTTAATGTTTTATAACATAGTCTGCTCAGCGTAACTGGCAACTTGTCCACGTTCTGATCCACTGGCGAGAGTCAAACGAGTACCACCGTGAAACACGCCATACGTTGGCATTTGCCGTCAAAATGCCATGCGATGACGGAATCATTTATAGTTATGTACACTTAATGACAGCTTGTTTCCATAGGAAAAGCGATAGTGTAAAAGATCGTTAGGAAATGGCCATTAGGAGTACGTGGCTACAAATGATCTTTACAGCACTTTGTGTATATCTTTGGAAAATATAGTTTTCAAAAGACGTGCTCGTAACTTGGCCATGGAATTACTTTCCGACTTGGGTGCTGCTTCCCTCTAACAATATCGGTATTTTCAAGACCCAGATTCACAATTTCCCTTAAGTTGGGGTGCTTCAAGCTCCTCTCGCCTTTGCGCTTCTATACGATTGTCCCTAATGCATTAATTTCCCAGGTTTCGGATGGTACAACTTTCGAATGACACTATTATGTGGTCTAATCGCCATGTCGATGGTACTGGAAACCATTGGTTTTGGCTACATCATACCGGCTGCCCAGTGCGATCTAAAGCTCACCCTTGCAGATAAAGGATGGATTGCGGCTATCCCCTTCATGGGTAATAAACTAATTCAACATATTAAATTTCAAATGTTTCGGTGTAAGATGATCGTAACTCATATAGGCGTCAGTAATAATAAAGTTCATCTTTTTGCCTGTTCACCTTTGCCAGGACTAATTCTCAGCTCCCAGTTCTGGGGCTATATGGCAGATACCAGAGGCCGTAAACGCGTTCTAATGACTTCGATGACTCTTGGCTCTATCTTCTCTATCATATCTAGTTTCTCCCCCAACCTTACTGCATTCGCTGTATTCAAACTAATCTCCACAGCAACGTAAGTAATGCGATACCAATTGATTTCAATAAAAGTTTTATTTTTATTTAACGTATAATTTAACACCGCAAACATTTTTCTTAGCAAATGTTTCATTTGAACTATTCAAAAAAACTATGTTATCAGAATCACGGCATTTCCTGTGGGGTTTTTACTATAAACTATGTTTCAGGATGTCAGCCGCCAATGTAGTAATCTTTGCTTTTTATGGTGAATTTACCCCCAAAGAGTACGTGGACAGTATGCTCTCCATACTTTCGTCTATTATCATATTCAGTCAAGCCATCGCATCACGTGAGTGAAAACATCAACTTCGTATTAATTTTCAGGTGTTAGGTATAGAAAGTGGTATATTTTAATTGAATATCAACCATTTTGGTAGGTAAGCTGAGTTTCTTAATCAACTGTTTGGACTGTGGTCTGGTAATGTACTGTGCCCCGGAAACTTTAATATCATGTATATATTTCTTTACGACCGCGACGGGGACTTCAAAATGTCGATGTAATTGGAAAACCTTTACATTTTGATGTATTTTCAAATAATTATCAAAATAATAGTTTAGTCATTCTTTTTGTAAAACTACTCGAACCCGTCTGCATCGAATACAATGCGTGAGCAGTAGGGATATAGGATTTGCTTTAGTTCAGATCGATTCATTCTTTCGGTCTGCATCTATTAATAATACCTCTGACTTTTTTTCTAGTATTTGCCTGGGCCATTCTTTCCCTCGACTTTCTTCACCCTATTGACTTTTTGGGCATCACCTTCCGGCCTTGGCGCCTCCTGGTAATTTGTTACGCCTCGCCTTTCCTTCTGGCGGCCTTCTGCTTGTTCTGGTCTCCAGAAAGTCCAAAGTATCTCATGAGCCAGGGAAAGGAAGAAGAAGCCTTGCTCATATTGAGGAATATGTATCGTATTAACACGAACAAGGACCCAAGTACTTATGCGGTCAGTGCGAATCAAATTTTGACAACCTATTCATAATTTTCTTTCTAAAAACCGCTTAAGGATTCTCTTAAATAATCCTTAACAACCTCTTTAAAACCCCTTTGAAAACTGGCTGAGGTAAAAGATATGTATTGCTTGATGACAACTTTTCTTATGTCATTTCAAAAGTAGAGTAAAGCAATCCGTATTATTTGACATTACGTCTCGAGGAGAAGAAGACTTTATGTTTATTGAATAAGAAAGTTACAATCATCGAATGTGAAAAATGTATCTTAATTTGATAAGTGATATAAGTCTTTGTAATACAACATCTTATTTAAAGGTAGATGCTTTAGTTTTGGACGACATGGACCGCTTGAAAGAAAATTTAGAAGGGTCTCTATTACGGAAACTATGGAGGCAAACTGCTCCGCTGTTCGTCAGACCCCATCTCAAATACATTCTGATATTTTTCGTTTTAAACTTTGGAGTTTACGCCAGGTCAGTTTTACTTTTAGTGGGTGACGTTTTGTGAAGCTTCTGAAACTTTATCTTGACCTATATAATAAGTGTAACTCTTCATAGGCATGCTGGTAGTAATGAGCTCTCCGTGTTTTTCATAAACGAAGCATTTAACAAAAAAGAGGCTTACTTTCACAGCCTTTTTAGAGGCAAGGGAGCTCTCAACTGGCAGAACGCGTGAATCTTTCGAGAAAAACCACCATAAGTGATCACTTCTCCAAAATAAGTGAGGAAATTACCACTGCCACCAACCAACACTAAGCTTAAACATCAGACACTCGTTGTGTTAATACGTGCCATCTTAATATTTAATATACATATTAATATATACCATCATCTTCACCAGTAGTAAATAAAACTTTTATCTTGAAACAGCGAAATATATTGTAATAATTATGTGTAATCTGCTTCGACCCTATTACAGATGTTCTCAAAGACAATATTGCAAAGCAAATCACACTTTAATATCATCTGCGAGTTTATTTTACTCCACCAATACAAATAAACCTATTGCCAGACAGGGGTTGCTTTCGAAAGCAAACAATTCTGCACATTTTTACAAAAATGCGCAATTTGAAAACAAATCTTTAAGTAAAATCTAAATAACAAAAATCTTTATCAACCTAAGAGCTACTAGCGATAAAAAAATGGTACCATTGCAGATGGCAACTGTGCCATTGATATTTAATTTGATTCTAGTACTAGCTCGTTCATCATATGGCTTCCAGATATTGTGGACAGGTTTCTGGAAGGGCTGGAATCCAAGGGTGCGGATGACAAAGTGTTTTGTGAACTAATGAGCGTTAGAACTGAACGAGAGGCAACAGCTAAGTTGAATCAAACTGTGAGCAAAGAACATCCCAAATGTATTATAATTAAAAGTAGATACTTTAAATTTCAATGGAGAAAATGCTTTAATTAATATCACACCGCCTCCGTGGTCTAGTATGAATCCAAAGGTCACGGGTTAAAATCCCGGCGCGCGCAAACAAATTCTATTTAATTAATTTGTATTATTGCAATTCTAATTCACATCAAATCATATTTAGTATATTTGCGGCACGTTCCAGAACGGTCGATACTCTAGGTGTCGCCCTGGTGATGGCTTTAGCTCACAACATACAGCTTGTTTTGCAGGTCACTAAAGTGTGCGACGATTCTCTCAGAGTGTCCACCTACCCCATGATGCTCTCGGTCACCCTGGTGGTGGGTTGCAGCAACGTGGTGCTGGCCATCTGCCTCCGCTGGGTCAACAAGCGGACCGCGCTGCAGGCTCTGCTCGCGGTCGGCTGCCTGGCCACCCTGTCCATCCACTGGGTCCACAATCCCTGGCTGGCTTGGACCTGCCTCGTAGTCTTTCAGTGCTGTGGGATCCTGAGAGGAGTTCTGCTGGCTTATGGAGTGGAACTTTTCCCGACTAATTATAGGTACAACAATTCTGGAGTGGCTACTATATACTCATTGCGCTGATGGCAATAAGACTGAAATGATTTCACCACGCCTGTTTTAAATTACGAAAACTTTATTAATTACAAAATTATATTTCTTTTTGCTTTTTCCAATCAATTTTCAGAGCCATGGCAATGTGTTTGCTGTTAATTTTTGGACGTTTGGGAGTCATAGTAGGAACGAACCTCGTAGGTAACCTGATGGAAGTTTACTGCCCAGCAAACTTCATCGGGTTTGGAATTTTACTCGGAGGTAGACTGTCAATGATACTTTTTAGTTTCTCAACATCATTAATTTTGTTCTTGAGTTCTCTGTTCGAGTGAAAACGTCAATGTCGTAATTACTTTTGTACCACTACAGTTAGTAGTACACGCATAGATCACTCGCAATTCTAGGATGGATATTTAGGAAAGATTTTAAATATGTACATTTATACAATTGGTAGGTTTTTGGCTACCTTGTCATAAAACCTCGTCAAGGTTATTGAGGTATATAAATATATGGTTTTTACTGTTTATTTTGTACAGTTAGGACTGATCATGTTTTATTTTCAGTTTGCTTGATTTTCTGCACACTTTTACCTGGAAAGGAACATCCCCCAAACACAGCTCGCCGCTCGCAAGTGGAGCTGCCTCCAAACATCAGTCCCATCGTTTCCAAAATCTGATTCAAGCATACTCGTATGATGTGGTCGATATGCCGACAGAGACGATGTGTGGATTATATCTGTTTAGAGATATTCCCTCTAACTGTAAGAATTGCAAAAATAAAACACAAAAACGAAAACAATCCTTTCATTTTCATACATTGTATTTGGTATTTTAGTAGAAATCAATCACTTTGAAAATTTAAATGAAATAATAACTTTGTACAAGACCACAGATTTCATATATGAGTATGTTTAAATAACAAGGGTTTTTCATAATTCGTCAATCTTCTTATTGAAAAAGATCATACCTTCAACAAAGGCACCGATGCTCATATTCTTCACAAAAATGGTCATGGCAATATATTGAATAATTCAGAAGTACTAGAAATAAAGAAAGCCATTAAAATTGATGGTCATATTCTTAATAATCAGTTAAATTTGTTCATTAGTCCAATATTAGATATATTTCCTGTAAACTCATAAAATTTCTCATTATTCTTTAATCACCTTCTCAGTTGACCTTTTGCCCCTTTCATTTCTCGCTCTCTGTCTCTTTCTCTCTGTCCCTTTGTTATAATTTTAAATGTTATTTTATTGTTTTCTCGCTGTTCTCTTATTTTATTTTATACTGTGTTCTCCCTCTGTATGTATTATCAAAGCTATTATTTCGTTTTCATTATATTTAGTTCCTACATTATATCATTTGATAAACAGCAAGCATTGGAAAATTGACCAGAAGTATGGTATAGTTTTCCCTTTTATGTATTGAGACATATCTCAATCTCGACCCAACGACTTGGACAGCTTGCCCTTGCGGTGTCCCTCGTCGGGAATAATGAATGTAGTGCAATACCCCAGAAGTTACGCACATAATACTATTGGCCGTGAGAGGGTTGAATCATAATTGACACTTGTGTATTTTCTTTTATAATGTCGTACTATCTTCGTAAGGTGGAGGCTTTTCAGAAGAGAACCTCTTTCCTTTGTTGTCGTCTGAAGCGGGTAATGTGACAACTAAGGCAGCTAGAACTGAAAAAAGACAATTGCGTTCATATAATCCACGAAGTAAAAAAAAAACATTAATGTAAGGTAAGCACTTCCATTTCCGTTTTAAAGCGTAATAAACAAGCGAAAGGGGGCTGATTTTGACAAATTAGTCATATCTCGTGGAAAACTATACGTGGGGTATTCGCAATTAGTTGAAGTTCAGACAAATGTGAAAAATATGTTCAGTATATTAAAATTTCAATAAAAAGGCGGAAAGCACAATTCCACTAATCCGTGCTCCCACACAAACCTGCAGATTTATGCTTTACAGTTAAGCTGCGGTAATTACGATAATAATGAAACTTACAATACAGGATTCCACTGAATAGGAAAAAGCTGACTGGGCAGACAGTGTATGAGGAACCCGATCATGTTTGTTCCGAACATGGAACCCACTCTGCCTATCATAAGAGTCAAGCAAACAACCATTGCCCTGAAAAAATTATTAACAGATCAAACATTTTGCCAACAGAAAACATAGTATTGGTTCGTACTTTGATGTTGGTACAAACGGTGCCATTCCTTATGATGAACTTTCATATATTATAATTATAATTATATTATAAACTCTGAAATGGAAGAAAATGAATGTTAATGGTGAAACAGGGATGGTTGAAAAAATAAACTGATATTTTCTCTCTACAAATCATTGATAAACTCTTCGGTACAAATCCCCCCAAAGACCAGCGACCCGGTGCCTCAGGAGTAGACAAAACTATGTATGTAGCCTTCTGCAAACATCGTCGAAGCGCTGCAATAGCGTGGGAGGTCAAATATTATTATATATACGTTATTGTAGTGAGGAACAAACAATAAGGAATCCTATTTTTTTTCAACTATCAAATGCATATTACAAAGCTCTATATTTCAAGACGTACGAGTATATGACGTTGTTAACTGAAAAAAATTGCACTGACAAATATCGTAACGTCCAGAACTCCATTTCAAGATTTTTTGTGCTTCAAAAACCAGAATTATGCTTAACGGTTGAAATTCATTTTTGTACCTAGCTCTCTCCTTTGCGGAACTGTACTTGTACCAGTCAAGTAGATTAAAAAAAGTCATGAAGTACGGTGACTTCCTCTGCTACGTCTTTCATAAATCTTCCACTCGACGATTGATAGTGTTTTTGGTGAAATATTTTCATCTGCCAGTACATTATCGTCATGTTGTAAATGCTCCGATTGTTACAATGCCGCAATTAATTTATCAGATGCAGCCCTGAACAATTCTGCGAAACTGCACACGTACCATTATAGTTGTATGGATGATAATATGATTGAGACATTAGCTGACATGCGTCGGGAAAATCTCAAAAAATCAGACCAATGCTGGTTCCACCAATCTGCACCGTGGCAAACACAGCGATGGCAAACCAGCGCAGAGCTAGGCATCAGGTGGCTGTGAGCCCGAAGAAGCCCTCCAGCATGTTCCTCTTGCCCAGGCAGGAGATGGCGAAGGCCGAGACGACGGTGACGAGGGAAACGACGGAGGAGAGGATGACGGAGATGGGGAAGGTGCCGGTGCACTCTGTAGTGATGGCAGTGGAAATTACCTAGAAAAAAGTTGCCAAACTCATCAGGAATATTGGAATATTGGCGACTGAAAAGTGGTGGGTTTAAAATTAGACTAGGATTATCTCATTAATAATCAAATATGCCAAGTTTGTAGTTCGATGCTCAAGGTGGAAAAAGATTTTACAAGTATCAAGGGTATATTATATAGTTGTATGGTCTTACGGCAGTAAACTGTGCATGATGATGAATGGTTTGAGCTGTTTTGTAACCTGATCTGTGTGGTCAGATAGTGAACGATCATCTTGATCCTGGCAACCGGTTGGTATAGGTTTCGCCGCCAGAGTTGCCCGAAGACAGTACTCGGACAGGTGCGTGGGTTTCAAACCTATTATTCGGTTCAGATAAGAAAATTCCAGTGAATTTAAAAAAAAGTTAACTAACTAACCATCAGGTACAGAGGACGGACCGCCATGTAACTCTGTCTTGGCACACACTCCTTGCTGCATTTACATTCATACGTCGTCTCATACATACTCCTCTGTTATTCTGACTCTTCACATGACCCGATTCAAGTATTTGATGTACTTGATCGTGCCATGTCTTTCTCAGGCGTCCTCGATTTCTTCTTCCATTCACTTTCGCATCATATATTCTTTTCACACTCCTTTCTTCGTCCATTCGCTCTACATGGCCAAACCATCTAAGCGTCCCTTTCTTGATCCTATTCATTACGCTCACATCGGCCTTGTATTCTTTTCGGATTTCTACATTTTTAATACGTTCATGCATGGTTTTATGATATTATCGATTGGGTTATGCAGAAAAATAAAATAATTTATAGTGCAGTGTCTAAACGAAGTTGCAACCCTTACAAATATTTTCAGAAAAATTGAAAGGAAGAAAAAATAAATAGTATTATGAAAATGGTGAAACAGGAAAATAATAAAAAATACACAATATATAAACACTAAGTTTTTTTACATGACAATGTTATATTAAATTTGTACTCACAATAAACCAGTGATGAATCGCAGGCCTGCAAAGGGGACCAGGTCGGACGAGAAACTCGACAACACGGAGAAGAAGGACCCACGGCCATGGAGAAGGCCAAAATCCTTTTCCTCCCTTTCGTATCTGCTAGCTAGCCCCAAATGTGAGACGTCAATATTATTGATGAAAAATCAGAATGCTAAATAAATGCATTTTTTATGTGAACCAGCAAAAATATTGTGTAATAATTTGTACACGGTTGACATCAATTACATGAGAACGGGTCGCTTTTACGACTTGTTCCTATGTTCAACAGCTTAGCTGTGAAACGATTTACCGGCCTCTGTGTTTCCTGGGCCTCTTCAAGACCCAGGCTCACTCCTTCTTTTCCCCAAAAAGACCCTCCACACAGCATCCCCAAAGATGACATAGACCCTGAGGGAAATTATTTCCCTCGAGGCCTCCTGTGTGGAGTTAGTGTAAAAAAAATATAATATTAAAAAAACAATAAACTTTTCGAATATTATATATTATATTATATTATAATTTCAAACGTTGTCCCTTCTCTCTAAAAACAATAATCAGGCGTAATCAATACAAAAGGCTGTTTCTCAGTGACGTTTGTCAACGAAATCGCTGTTGTAAGTGAATACATATGCACCAATACACACAATTCCGAGTCTGTGTCGTTTCGACCAACCCTAATCGCGTGAGCTGTACTTCAGTTATATAGGATTGCAAATTGCAAGGCACCGGTGCCCGGTATTCAATGAATGATTTATATTTTGACACGGTGTTTACAAGAATATTCCTACGACAAACCTACAAAGGGGATGATGGGAAACACTGACTAGCCGTCAAGTCCAGTGTTAGGTCGCACTGGCAAGCCGGGAGCACGAAGCCGAAGCCCAGGGTCTCCAAGATAACTCCCAGCAGCATGAACCCGCAGAACATCAAGCTGAATCTGTTGAATTTTCCAAATCCTGTAAAAAAGGTTCAAGTTTAAGGGACAATCAACAATTAACACAAAGAACTCATGACTAAAATTGTTTGTGAAATTCGACAGACTGTACTGTCGTAAGAAGCATCATTAAATAAATAAAAATAGGAACAATTTTCTTTCGATCTTTGTGAAATAATTGTTGAGTGGCCTTACAAATTTACATTCGGTTATCTGTCTAATGGTATGTACATGGTTTAGAAAACATAATCATTAACTACAAAAAATAAAGATAAAGTATAAGGTTGTGAGTAATATAACACAACTGTTTATTCAAAGAAAAATCGATGGAAAACGTAGTGAAGACATGTGGAAAACATTTGGAAGACATTTTTGACATTCAGACAGTGGAAGACATTTTTGGTACGTAGTAAACGATGTACCAACAATGTCTTCCGAGAATGCTACAGTCATAGACCATTGCCAAAATAGTTGTGATGGTCTTCAACCTCCACTAAGAGAGGGAACACATTCCAAAGATCAAAAGCATTGAATTTGGCCTAATTTTATTGCCTTAACAATTTTTATTTTTTAGATACTGCCAAGTAAAAGAGATTACCAAAAAATTGTTAAATGTGTATTTTTTGGTTGACATTTCGTTTTTTTTATAAATACCGCACAAGATTCTCGATGACCGGAGCCAGTGGAACTATGGCATCTCCAATCGGGGTGTGTTGGGGGCTGGGTGGAAGGAGGATGGAAAGGGGATGGGGAAGAGGAAGGTTGGGAAGTACCTGGATATTCAGACCTGGTCACTAAACATGACTCTTGCTCCAAGCAACGTTCCAACTCTGAATGTTGGTCTTTCGCCGAGGTGGTACTGAAAGTATCTACCACTCTGGAACGTGCCGCAATAATACTGTATTTTTAATACATATAAAATTAATTTAATTTGTTTGCGCATATCAGGCCTCGAGCCCGCGACCTCCAGAATAGCAGCAGAGGATCTTGGCCGGTTGGCCACGAAGGTCGTCATACTATTTCGTGCAATCCTTGACTTTACTTTTACTTTTTTGGCACTCACCTACAGTTGAACTTCACCTATTTTGAACATCAAACCAGTCAAAAATGTCTAAAGTATGTGTTCACCTGTGCTTTCCATCGCTTCTTCAAACGATATTTTTGCACGACCCACATCATTATGGTCCAATCCCACTATTGATAATCCTCTCGTCATAATCATCTTGATGCCTTTCTTCAAATCTTCTTGTCATATATTAATTATTAGGGCTATACTTTTTTTCCAATTTTTCACAATTTTTTTCCTATTTTTTACCAGTTTTTACATTTTTTTCACTCTCTTACGACACTATATTCCCCAACCTTTTAAAATGTATTCTTGTTTCGATTGATATTTATTGACAATTAATTTGACTCTATATTATTTTATACCATCCTAAAAATTATAGAAAGTAGTGGAATTCGAAAATAATTGCAATCCGTTATTTAATCTGTACTTCTTCTTGTCAAACTTATTTCCAAAAAAAAATACGAAACTATGGACTTCGTTGTTTAGTACTTTCAAAAAACTTGATAAAAAAAAAAATTTTAAATGAAAAATCACAATATTTTCTCTAATACTGAATAACTCTTTGTAGAGTAATTAAAATAATAATGTTTAAGAGAATAACAACATGACATGACTGAAGTGAACAAAGTAAAATGTAATTTGCCATTTTTAACTTTTCTGTCATGTTATCAAAGTGCAAATATTAGCTGGCAAATAATAATAATACTGAGATGAAACGTTTTGATGCGAGATAATTTTTAGTAAACAAGAATGTATTAGTGAACAATTAAGTTATCATATAGAAGAATGTCGTCTTTACGCTGCTAAATGGTCAAAAAAAATATCTGGCAAATCAAGAATGCTCTTCTGGTACAGGTATGTTAAATCAATGCGTAAACTCAAACTTAATCAATGAAATCGTAAATAATATTATGAATATGTGGTTTAAACCTGTTGACTGCTGAATTAATGGACAAAATGCGAGCCTTGGGGTCGGAAATAAGATGTCGTTTTCTCAGACTCTATGAAACCGAATGAAGTAAGACTTCAGAATTCTGTAAATAATGAAAGGCTTAAACGATTAAATGAAAAAATCCACCAAAAGTAACATTTGTCAAACAAAAACACATTGTGGGAAAAATGCGAGCGTTGGGGTAGTAAATAAGATGCAATTTTCTCAGGCTCCATGAGACCGAATGAAGTGAATGTTTGTAATTCTATTGAAAATAATAGACTTTTTTAAGTTTCTTAAAAAATCCTCCGAAAGTAACATTTATTAAAAACATCATCAATTTTATAGACAAATTGCAATACTTGGGGTCGAAAATTAGATGCCATTTTCTCAGGTTCTGCGGGGCCGAATGAAATGAACCTTTGGAATTCTATTAAGCATGATGGATTTAAAACGATAAATACCACTTTGGGGGCAAAATGCGAGCGTTAAAATGCAATGCATGAGGTTGGAAATCAGATCCCGTTTTCTCAGGCTTTGTAGGACCGAATGAAGTGAACCTTTGGAATTCTGTTAAGAATGACAGGTTTATGACGATTTATTGTAAAAATCTTCCAATATATTTAAATAAAAAATCATCAATTTTATGGACTTAAATAATTTATTTGTGTCAAACATTTAATCACATTTTTCTGTTACGAAGGAGAGGGGGCTGTGGAGGCTTAATTTGTTTCTTGCTATCCGTACTTGGTAATATGGTGGCCAGGGCAATCAGACCTGAAAACAATGATTATTTACTAATGTTTATTAAATCTGCAAATCACATAATAGAACCAAATTTCCGGAAACCTTTTATAAATAAACTTACGATTGCTGGTTGTTAGCAGTAGGTATAATTCATGTGATGTATATTATAGCATTGCCTGCATGGGGGCGACAAATGATTTTTATGACCATAGGTGTAACATGACGTGGTAAAAAAATATTTTTTTAAGGTTTTAATGAAAAAAAACATCGCCGTGGAGCAAAATGCTACCTTTTTATTTAGATAAGTTCAAAAATCACTTGTAAAGACTGTCAGGTACATCTTGTATATTGGCAGATCCTTTTGTTAAAAACCCGTTACGAAAAACGGATAACTCCACTACATAACTTGCCTACAAGCTATAAATTGGTAAAAAAAACTCTACTTACTGTACAGAATTCCACAGAACAGAAAAAAACTCACAGGACACTCGTGGTAGAGGAGATATCCTATAAGGTTTGTTCCAAACATGGAGCCCACTCTTCCAATCATCATGGCCAAAGATACAGCCATTGCTCTGAAAAACACACAGGTACATGTGCAATTCAACACACTCAACTATTTATAGTATTTAATTTTAGTTAACAATACATTGAAGTTTATCGCACTTTGCAATTGGTCACTACGCCACTGTAGGTATTGAGGATAGCAGTACAAAATAAATTCCTGGATTTTTAGGCTATATTGTTAGTGTAATCCATAAATTTATTCATTGCACTTCATGATTTTCAAATTAATATCGTATTTCATTAAAATACAAATGTCAATCATGTATCATTCAAAAATAATGAACTTTTCTCAATCGTTATTCCCCAATATGTTCCTTTGTGTTACACTTCACAGTTAAAAATGTTAAAATTCTTCATAGTATTTATTACCTGATATGAGTGGGAAAGAGCTCAATAATAAAAGCATTAGTCAATCCTGAACATGTGGCACAACATTGTATCATCGCAAGCACAATGATGGCCGACCAGATCTCTGTGATCCAATGCATTATCAGGCACAGAGTCCCCGTAAAGGCACAGAAGCCAAACAGCAAATTCCTCTTCCCAACAATGTTGATCATAAATGCAGATATTACGGTCACAGCGGACCCAAAGCAAGATAAAGCAATTGAGATTGGAAATGTTCCACTGTTGAGAATGTCATCGCAAACTTTAGTTGAATTCTGAAAAAACATTCGCAGTTTAATTCATCAAAAAACTCTTATCTGTAAACGTAAGTTTTTCAGTTTTGTAATAAGGGACACCTGATCTGTACAACTATTGTTAAAAGGAGATAGTCTGCATACACGGCGGGCCTAGGGGCCAAATGGCGTCTGGCGCAGGTAAAATTTTCGGCGCCCCTTGTCAAAACCTAAATTTAAACACCAAATTTTACGAAAAAATCTTTCTAGCGACGTATCTTTGCTATTTTTGACCCATGAAACACCATGACCCACACAAAAAGCATCACTTTTATAGATATGTCATCCAGTGGCGGCCGCCCCTTAGGGTCATTTGGACATTGACCCCCCAAAAATATGCAACGACAATTATCAATAAAAAATCTGATTTAAAACAAACCAACTGATGGTTGATCATTATTATAAGTCGAAAATTTTGAAAATCGCGGGTATTAGCACCATCTAGCGTCCAAAAATCAAATTTATCTGCTTATGTGTCGTGGCCAAAACAAGAATTGACCCAAGAGTAATCTTTTTTCTCTTTCTATTCGATATAATACATAGAATAAACACTAACATGTCTCATGTATGCAAAATTTCATAATCCGCTGCTATCTGATGAGAAACGCGGGCCATGACCCAGCAGAGATGGACATACAATTATGAAAGATGCTTGAAAGAGATGTCGATAAAATTTTAATACGGTTGAAAGGTTGAAAGTTGAAACAATGGCCATTTTGAACATGTGTGGCAGTTGGCAGTTGGGTTTTGTTTACCTTTGCTGATGTACGTAATTTGCATTTTAATAATTAAATATGTATAATTCAGTTGATTTCATATTAAAAGCAGTCGCGAGCAGTTCATTAAACCACGAAAAGCGTGTTGAAATCAAGTGTATTGGCCGGCCAAAGCCACAAATGCAAATAATCTCTATATCGAAAGAAAAAAATAAAGACATTAAACGATATTTTAATCTCAAAAGTTATAGTTTCTGTGACTGGATTTGTGGGTGTGAAAAAGGAACGTATATTTTTGTTTTCATTGTTTACTTTTCGACTCTAAAACTGAAAAGCAATGGACTGAAATTGGAGTTAGTGATTTAAAACACTTGAAGGAAAAAATAAAAAGCACTCTAACTCGACATTGCATATTAATAATTCAATGAGCTTTGTTTTACTAGGAACCATTGATATTCGGATTCAATTAGATAGCGCATATCGTAAAAGCAATTGTAGATCACAATGAAAAAGTAGATAAAAAATAGACATATTTTAACAAAAATATTGAAGTGTATCCAGTTTTGTGGAAAATTTGAGCTGGCACTAAGGGGTCACGATGAGTCAAAAGAGTCAGATAATCCAGGTATATTTCGTGGCCTAATTGATTTCATCCAGGAAATAGATATTGTATTGAAAGAACATTTAGAAAGTTCTTCGAGTTTTAAAGGTTTATCTAAAACGATTCAAAATGATTTGCTGGACTCAATTTTAGCAGTATCTCAAGAAGAAATAAAACTAGATATACAGAAATCTGAGTACGTCGCAATACAGGTAGACGAGACAACAGACAGTTCAACTAAAACTCAAATGGTATTTGTAATTAGATATTTGAAAGAAAATCTTGCATGCGAACGTTTTTGGAAATTTGTAAACCCAGGGGTTTGCACGGCAGCAGGATTGACCGAAGAGATATTAACCGAGTTAAGAATCTTGGGAGTTCAACCGCGACAGCTGATAGCACAAAGCTACGACGGGGCGGCCGTCATGTCAGGAAAAAACTGGGGGCGTTCAAACTAGAATCAGAGAAACTTTCCCTCGTGCTCAATACGTTCATTGTTATGCTCACCAATTAAACCTTATTTTGCAAAAAAGGCATCTACGATAACGACGGGAGTGAAGGTTTTCTTTGCAACCGTTCAATCATTTTCCGTTTTTTTTTCAAGATCTCCAAAGCGAATGCAATTTTTAGACGAAACCGTTAAAGCTCGTCTACCAAAAGCAGCTCCAACCAGGTGGTGTTTCAATGCTAAATGCATAATGACTGTCTTCACTTATAAATCAGATATTCTGAAATGCTTAAACTTAATTTTGGAAAAGGAAAATGATCAAAACACTATAAGTCAGGCACACAATTTGATAAATAACCTAGAAAAGAGTTTTTTTATTTACTGGTTAGCATTCTTTAATAAAATAATGCCTCACTGTGAAATTTTATTTAAGCAAATGCAAAAAAGAAATTTGGATGCAATATCAATACAAAAACATATCGGGGAATTTAGACATCATATTTTGGTTATACGAGCAGAATTAAGTTCCAATCCCGCAGATTCAATCAGTTCTGTAGAAGGCGAATGTAAGAAAAGGCGTGTTGATGAAAACAGTCACTTGGTAGCGATAGAAGTTTGTGATACTATTCTAGTGGAAATGGAAAGTAGGTTCAAATATAGCGATCACCTCATTTTATCGAATTTATTTAATAGAGATAACTTTGCCGAATTTAACCGTTGTTTTCCAACAACACATATAAGTTTATTGAATCAATTTGATGAAATTGATTCATCAAAGTTAAAAAACGAGTTAATTGTGTTTTTACCAACGCGATGACTTACACCACGCTAACAGTGCTGTATCGCTTTTACATTTTTAATGAGCAATAATTTCCAGGAGATTTTTTTCTGAAACCATTAAAGTACTTGAAATAATTTGTGTGATACCAATGACTACAGTCGAAAGTGAAAGGTGTTTTTCAACTCTAAAACGCATTAAAACATTTTTAAGAAATACAATGAGTCAAGACAGACTTAGCTCGCTTGCAATGCTTAGTATCGAAAAAAAATATGTTTCTAAAATAGATAAATTCCACAGCCGTGTTATTGATCATTTTGCAACGGCCAAAAGAAAGAAGGGGGTGGATTTAATATACAAGAAATGTTAGTTTGCTTTTTTATTATTAGAATCCAAGGGCTGTGTACACACCCCACTCTTTTATTTAGGTACATGGATTTTTGTAGAAATTTTCAATTTCAGCGGAGCTGCATTCATAGTAATTACTGCTCAATCGATGTCAAAACATTTATAAATAATAGAAAAAACACTCAAGTTTTATGTGTTAATTAGTGATAAGATAAATAACGCTGAAAAAAACAATATTGTGTTACCGGCTTCGAATATTGGTGAGTACAGACAAATTCATTATATTGGTATTTTGTATTATATTTATTTTATGCCGCTACAAATCCGAGGTGAACACCGTCAACACATCACGAATTCAGAAATTATGAGTTAAGGTTCTAAAAAAAATGCCGCATATGGATGTAAGATGTAATATTGTTTACATAAGGATCGAGAGGCGTAAAGGTTGGATTAGCTAATATTTATGATTTTATTAATAATAAAGAACACTTTGTTTAAACCATGGTATTATAATGAAGGCCAACCGGTTTCCTTAGATCAAGCTTCGTCAGGGCACATATAATAACTGACAGTTATTATATGTGCCCTGACGAAACTTGATCTAAGCGAAACCGGTTGACCTTCATTATAATAAATTCTGTGGTTTAAAACAAAGTTTTCTTTTATTATTAATATAATGTCAAACCACCATGTGATTGCTTCTTACGAAAAAAATTATGATTTTCTTTCAATTGACCTTCCACTTCTGAACCCCCAGAGCCGCCTCTGATGTCATCGCTGTTAACCACTTGTTTTTGGCAGATTTTCCCTTTGAAAAGATCTAAATATAAACTATGATTTGCAAGTAGCTCGATGTTTCTATCGTATTATTTCTAAAAACTTAACATTTATATCAGTATCCACAAACAATATTTACGTTGCATTCAATAGTTTTTTTTTTTGTTTAATTCGTGTGCATTCACATTGTGAAAAAACGTCGTAACCATAAATCTAAATGACAGACATTGCTGGTAAGATGCGACAGCACTATAAATTCATATAACGCTTTCTCATTATTTAACTAAACTAAATTCGCGCCAATTTCTTTTTCATTTGCACTGCTTTTTTCTGTATATTTTTTTCTCTTTTTAACACCCAGTATCAAGTATAAGACGAGAGGCATAAGCTTTTATATCGCACCATTTGATTGCCGTCCATCAATAGTATGTTTTTTTTTTTTTAATTTTACGTCTATAGTTTTGGTGTCAATAATAATATATAGGCGCTGATTATGTATTCCTATGTTACAGTGGATTTTCTTAAAATTCTTTCAATGGGATTTAGAAGTTGTTTTTTCTTGGGTTCGGAAATGAAGTGCCGTTTTCCAGGCTCCAATGCAATCGAATGAACTTAAACATTCAAAATGTGCTAAGAATAATGAACTGCAGTAGATTCAATGAAAAAATCCACCATAGTAAAATTTGTGAAAAAATTATCATTTTATGGATAAAATCCCACCCTTGGGGTCGGATGTTAGATGCTGTTTTATTAGGCTCTATGGGACCGAATGAAGTGAACCTTAGGAATTATGTTATGAATGATGACTACAGACGATTAAAACCTACTGCCGGGCGCGCTGTTGTGAGTCACATGACCGGGCGCGCGCCGCACTGGGTGCGGCATCTCAAAATTGGACTTTTTTCATCAAAATGTTTATGTCATCTATACGTGGGAAGTGATTATTCCATAAGGATAAAGTTATTCTGTATAGATTCACATATATTTCAATGGTCATAAAATCCAACGTTAGGTATAATATTATTTAAAAAGTAAGAAGCACCACATTTGATTCCCGTCAAAACTACAAGAATGCAACACTATCAAATGTTTTGAAAAATATTATCATTTTTTTAAATGCACTTATCTCATTAGCAGTGTCCCCAGCTGCTTGTTTAGGACCTGGGAAAACTGTTTTTTTTTTTTTATATATTCTTAGCTCTCACCCGCGCCTGTGATGCTGTTGGTTTGCTGCACCAAATCGTTTACAAATCTTTACCAATGAAAAACGTCTAATTGTCATCTGATTCAGAACTAGCTGTTATGTCCACAGCATCTTCAGCTTCCGAATTGGCTGATAGATCTGCTTCGCTTTCTTCAGACTGTTGTTCCACTCTTTCATCTTCAAATTCATTTTCGATGTCTGAATCTTCTATACGTCTGAAGATATACTCTCGGGCGCGTCCTCACTCGGTTCATTGTTTGAATAAACGGGGAATTACAGGAGCGGGCGCGCGCAACTGACTGGTACCGGTGAGATGAGTGCAGATTGTGTCCGTAGAGTCTAAATATAATATAACGAGCAGAGATTACCTAAAGTCCCGAGACATTCCATGTCTGTCTCGACACAGGAATATCCTAGTGAGACAGACATGGACCAAACCCATGTATTTCTTTATATTTTAGCAAGAATAAATTAATTGCTTTCACTAGAATACTGCAAAAAGGCGGACTTGCCGCGCGCCCGGCGGTAGGTTGAATGAAAAAATCCTGCTAAAGTAACATTTCATCATAAATTGAGGTCGGAAATTAGATGCCGATTTCTCAGGCACCGAATGAAGTGAACTTTTGGAATTCTGCTAAGAATGATGGACATAAAACGATTAAATGAAAAAATCAAACAATTGGCGTTTTCCGAATGAAATTTTATTCTCATACTTCGACGATATTACGTAAAGCCATCTCTTCGTTTCATAATTTGCGACTTTTGGTTTTTAATTCGTAAATATTGGCATGATTTATCACAAAGCTTGCGTTTGTGACTTATGATGGAGATATTCGGATAATATTTCTCACAGAAGCAACGGGTTCAAAATTTGTTTGCAATCAAGTTAATTGTTTACACTAATGTCTACGTGTTAACTCAGAAATTACATCTTTTCACAGATTTTATATTTCAGGGTATTTTATTTATTTTTTTTATATGTACTCAATACTTATGACCACAATTTTTTTTTTGTGCGAATACTCCACCAGAGTCCCAACTCCTCAAAGCCATCGCAATTATGGTATCCCCAATTATGGTGTGTTCTGAGGCTGAAAAAAGTGGGCAGGAGAAGGAGCTGGAAAAAAGGAAGATGAGGGAGTACCTAGCTATTCAGATCTTTGGAATCGTAGCCGAGGATCTTAGCTGGGAGGTTATAAAAAATATTATGTATTCATTACTCTTTATTTTTGTGAATACCACACAAGTATTATTATCCAAAACCAGTGGGACTATGGAAGAATTTTGAAATGGAATTAAATAAGAGAGAGAAAGAATAATGTGAAGATTGGAAGTCAGAAAGTACCTGGCCATTCTGATCTAACTACTAATAGTAATGATAAAATCTATTCCAGCGTGATTCTATGTGGGGTGCAATCAGAGGCGTGCCTTCCATATGGGCTTATAAACACTGCCTGCTATACCTTATAAAAATGAAAATACTATTTAACTTTAATTTATATTAGCAATCCGACAAATTTTCCAAATCATTGCAAAAAATCAATCTGCACTTTCAAAAATATGTGCGAACTACCAACTAATAGAAAATAAGATCTGTACAGCGCCTCGATGTGATTTTTCACAAAAACGGTGCTATGCAAATCATCCAAATATTATTATTATTTAAAAATCGCAGCGCCCCACTACAATAATGTGTCAAAGGCTAAGCCTATGTAGTATAACCTTGAAGTAACAATATATGGAGGGTTAGCTAATTTGTTTTACCCAACCCATCCGAAATTGTAAAAAATCCCTTTTTCCGAGTTTTTACATCGTACACCATGAGAGAGAAAGAGACAACAAATTTCTTGGACCGCTTCTATATACTGTCGCGATGATCTTAAGCTGGCTATCTTCGCTGGTTAACGGCGGGACTCCGCCCACATTTTTTATTTTGCCACTAAACTTGACACAACTAAACGGTTTTTGAGGTTAGATGCTATATTTTTGTTGATAAAAATACTTTGAAAAAGTGGCTATACAAATACACAAAAACATTATGTCGATATGTGATATGAATGGATGTATAAATACCGTAGCCTTAGTCTTAGCCACGCCCATTTGCGCCGAGTCATGTTAAAATCATCAAAAACAAATCCAAAACTGACTTCACTGCCTTGGCTTGGACTACCTCTAGTATACTCTAAGAGTATAACCCAGTGATTCCCAAAGTGGTCTATATCGACCCCCAGGGGTCTATGACAACCTGCAAGGGGTCTACGTCAGCGAAAAAAAGATTTGGGGGTCCATGAAATGAAAATGGGGGTCCACGGTAGTGGATCTCAACATACACTGATAGTACCTATTTAGGTACTTACGTAATACTATCTTATAATGGACTTAAATTCTCTGATTATATTAATAAAAATATTTTTTGTGGAAGATATTTTGCCGATTTGCTAGTACTTTTCGATTTCAAATCTCTACCGACTAGTGCTTTTTTTTCGGAGGGTAAATTTTGCTGATTTGCTAGCACTTTTTGGGGGAGGATTTTTTGTTGATTTGCTAGTACTTTTCGATTTCAAATCTCTACCGACTAGTGCTTTTTTTCGGAGAGGAATTTTTGTTGATTTGCTAGCACTTTTCGATTTGGGATCTCTGCCGACTAGTACTATTTTTTGACGAGTTCGACTACAATTGAAGTGTTCACCGCGAAGGATTCATTTCAAAGAACTAGCAGTTGCTGAAGCGTTCACAAAACTTTAAAGTTTTTCCCAACGCTAAAAAAAATCAATACTAGGAAAGCAGGGGGTCTATACAAAACAGAAAAAATCGACAAGTGGTCTACGGGACAAAAAAGTTTGGGAACCTCTGGTATAACCTGAACAGTTCAAATGTTGACTATTCTACACAAAAAATTAGTGCTCTGTAGTAACAATTAGTGCCATCTGTTGGTATTTCTATTAGTTATTACAGCTACATACTTACAAAATAATAACATCAAAAAAGCAGTGCTCTGTAGTAACAATTAGTGCCATCTATTGGTATCTTTATTAGCTATTACAGCTACTTACAAAAAGATAAATCGACGGTAATTAGTGCCGCCATCTGCTTGTACTTATGTCAACTAGAACAGCTACGTATGAAATAATTATAAATATCATGTTTGGTTTTCTTTTTTGGATCTCTGTGCGTTCAAAATATATTGGGCGGATTAATTTAGAGGAAAAATATGGAAATTTGTGGTAGGTTTATTTTTTTAACATTTGCAAATAATTATGTGTTTTTCCTACTGCCTTCCGTGATTAAAAACTCTGTGCATGCAATGTGTATTGCTGTATGGATAAAACACTACTAAGTTAGTACTTTAGTTATGTATCTTTAGTATTAGTATACTAAAGATACATAGCTAAAGCACTTCAACAATGTTTCAATTCTGAACAGTATTTACAACTAATTTAATTATTTTTTTAGTTTGTCGAGTTTTGAGTCAAAGCTCTTACCACTGTAGCACGCTCGAGTGGTAAAAGCTCGTCCTTATCCTTATACTTTTACAATTTCTAAGAACTTCCTTCTGATCAAAAGCTGTAAAATGTTGTAATAAAAATGAATGTGTTTAAATTATTAGTGCAGAATGCTTACAGGATTCTTGATAATGGGATCACCCAACATGTCACAAAGGTTTTTCCCTTTATCCGTCCCTCGGTCTTTATGTTCCAAAACATCATTTAGTATTGTAGGGAACCAAATGAAAAACCCATTTACACTAAAATGAATTACAAAATTATTGGAGGCAATTAGTTATGAAATAAATAAAAAAAATTGTGTAAAAAATTTTAAGCTATTACAGTCAAACCCTGTTAAGAAGTTTTTCAAGGGACCAGCCGAAAAAAACTTCTTAAGCGGGAAAACATCTTAAGAGGGTTTTCAAATTTCTCAAAATTTTGGATTAAATTTGACATCTAAATCCAAGTTTTTATAACATTGCAATGTGATGGATAAGTAGATAAAATAAATATATATGTTATTATGAGAAGACAAAAATTACTTTACTCTAGTAGAATTTAAAATAATAATATATACCTACTTGGTTTCGGGTGTTTTACAGCAACTAGGAAATATTTCATCAAAACATTTTGTTCAGAAACTTTTTGTTTGCTTATTTGAACTTAACTATGTATGTTCCAAAATACAAAAAAAAACTAAACTATAAAGTTACTAATACCAAATAATAAAGAAAAACAGCTCAATCTTTTATCTCTGCCGAAAGAATAATACTAAGGGACTGCGAAACTCAGCGAAACCATTTGTTTATTTTCATTTTAATAATAACAATACCTGGGGGATGCACAGAATAAAACACAACAAAAAGGGTGGGAAAAGATGACAAAAATAAAATGTGTCATCCAAATGCCAAGTATTATTTAATGTAAGTGTCTAAGGTTTAGTCATTTTTACAAAGTGTTACAAATTTACAAACAAGTCTAGTAAAAATACGATCCCATATTCTCAGGCAGGCCGGGTAAGCGTCGTTGCATAAAAGGTAGTATCTACAAAAAATCTTATGTTGCGAATAAACAAACAAAAAAACTAAACAATTTTACGATTTTACTTTTAAACTCGTTTTAATCTAAGTCAAATTCAGTGTTTTCCCCCAACGGCCGAAAGATTCACCAAGTAATGGTTTTAGAGAATACATTTACCGCGAAAATTTAAATTACGCGGCGGGGTTACCGTCACGGACGATCTGGACATGCGGATTTACGGAGTATTGATTCGAGTAATTATTCGATTACACGACGTTTTCTCGCGGAGTTCGAAATTTCGCGGCATCGTTATCGCGCCGGACGGCCTCTCAGATGCAGATTTGAGAAGTTATTATTCGGTTATACGATATTTTCACTCGGAATTTGACATTTCGCGGCATCGTTATCGCGTCGGACGCCCTCTCGGATGCAGATTTAAGAAGTTATTATTCGGTTATACGACATTTTCTCACGGAATTTGATATTTCGCGGCATCTTTATCGCAACGGACGGTCTCTCAAATGCAGATTTGAGAAGTTATTATTCGGTTGTACGACATTTTCTGACGGAATTTGATATTTCGCGGCATCGTTATCGCAACGGACGGCCTCTCAAATGCAGATTTGAGAAGTTATTATTCGGTTATACGACATTTTCTCACGGAATTTGATATTTCGCGGCATCGTTATCGCAACGGACGGCCTATCAAATGCAGATTTGTGAAGTTATTATTCGGTTATACGACATTTTCCCGCGGAATTTGAACTTTCACGGCATCATTATTGCCACGGACGGCCTCTCAGATGCAGGTTACGAAGTAATTATTGAAGATTACACGACATTTTCACGCGGAATTTGATATTTCGCGGCTGCCAATTTAATTATTAAAAATAAATTTTGTATTTGATTTGAGTAGATGCCACCTTTTTCTTTTAAACAGTTAGTGTACCTAACTACCTAGCGCCCGTATTGGCGGCAGTTTAGTAATAACTGTCTATCTTTGTCGCACTCATGGTGTCTTAGGTGATCTGAGTAGGTGTTCCGATTTTAGAATTAGCATTTCAAAACTTTAGAATACGACACAGCTTAGTTATGCGATAATGAACTCTAGAGTACGTTACTTTAGAGCCCATTATCTCATAACATTACTGTAATAGTCTAGTGTTCACTGCATTTGGTTAATCCCAGCCGATGGGTAATAACAATAGCTCAATTTTAGGGTTTTATTGGACCCATTATAACCGACCGGGCGGCCGGTCGGCCGGCCGAAATATCAAAGAATACCGGCAATAAATCTTAGAATTTGTCCTGTAAATCCTTTTAAGAGGGTAATAATTTTGTTGGGGGAACATATTTTCGATCTTCTTATGCGGGAAATCTTCTTACACGGGAAACATATTAAACGGGAAAAAAATGCGTAATTTGTATGGGAATTTTTCGGGGATAATGAAACAGGCCTTCTTAGGCGGGAAAACATCTTAAACGGGAACTTCTTAAGCGGGTTTGACTTATTGGGATTTGTTGTAATTTTCGAGATTTGAAACTCAAGTTTTGAATTGAAAAATATGGAACAATTTGATATTGTCTTTTTTTACATTCAAAGAGATATTTCAAACCTCGTGATGAAAATGACGTTGGGAACTGATAACAGTTGACGCCAGAGTTCATCGTTTAAATGTTTTTACTGAGAAAAACACATATTATGGTTTAAAGATACTTAAAATTTTGTAATACTTACGTAGCAAAAATACCAAATTGAATAAGACAGGTGGCGAAAGTGTACATTCTTAATTTGGGCCTAAATATTGGGGCAGTCTGGTGCCACACATTCTTACAGAAGGATCTCTTGAGCATGTATTCATTTTCTTCCAACTTCAAATCTTTTACCTTTGAACCATAAGGAGCTCCATGTAAATTAATAATCATTATAGTGCGTAAATAAATAAACAATATCCTAGCAAAATAAGGAGCTTTCAACCCAATCATTAGTCCCATAAATCTCACCCCCCCTAAGTAATCTTTTTTTTCCATCCTCAAAGATAAAATCCGGATTGTTTGATCTGAGTATTATAACAGCGTTAGCAAATCTAGGGAGCCCACTATACCGATATCGATCCCAAAATTATTCCATGAAAACCATAGTTCCATTGATTACCACATCCAAATTAAATTCCTCACTTGCCAAATGAAAATTGGCCATTGCTCCATTTGTTCTGACCTTTTTAACTTACTGTTAGAGTACTTATATACAGATGTTCCCGAAAGGTAAGAATATTTTCATATACATCGTTCAAAACACTTTTTGAAACTATTTTATTCAATTATCAAAAAGAATTAATAAAATCGATTAATATTTGGGTGAGTTTTTGAGTTATTTTCTTGAACCAGCTAATATTTGTTTTTAGTACAATTCTCCCCAGCATTTTTGACGTAGTATTGAAAAAAATGTACAGCACTAAAATGGTTAAATTTCTACTCTTGACTTAATATTGAACACGTCATAAACTCCTTTTATAAATATGCTGTTGGACCTACCCCAAATTAACTGACTAAAAAATCATCTAATGAGAAATATTACTGTTATTATAAATAGTGCACTTTGTGTCTTGTATCTTTTTCTGTATCGTATTTATTTAAAAATATTATATTATTATGTAGATACGTACTTACTGGGTATTCTGAGGGACTTTTTCCAGTGTTCACAGAGTAAATATATCTCAAAGTTTCCAGGGATTCTTCAATTTTTCCTCTTGCGTACAGAAATTTGGGACTTTCTGGTAATTTGGTGATAACAAAGGCGCAAATGATGTAGGGAAGAGCAAAGATGCAAATTAAAAGCCTCCAGGGACGGTAATTTACAAACCATAAATTGATATTGAAGTCGAAAGGTAGGACTGTCCAGGAAAGCACTACAATTTAGAAGTTTATTTACGAGTTGTTATTTTATTACCTACATATAAAAAATTAAAAAATAAAAAACATACATACTTGGAACAAAAGCGGTTCCCAACATTACTGACGCATTTCCGAGGGTTATCATTTTGTCTCTGTGCGATATGGGGTTCAGTTCTCCCAAATATGCATAGCCTAGTGCTGAAGGCCCAGAAATGCTAAAAGATAAATACATATATCATTTAAAACAGTTTTGCTATCATTCTTTATTCACATATATTGAAGATTTTTATACATAAAACTTAGTCAAGTATTTTTTTTTTCTCTATCTGACAATGGTCGGGACAGTCTTCCGTTTTTGTCAGTTTTGTCAAATCCCGGCATCATGCCCAACGGGGACATCTGCTGTCTGCCATCCCCCTGCTTGAAATCACAGTAAGTAACTCAAAAGATACCGGCAGCCTAGTGTTGGGATATTTGAACTCTCGTCACATTTGGATATGTTTAAGATTCTCACAGCCAAAAGAATTATGACAATTGATTTTTGGGATAGTAAGTGGTGTTCATTATCTACTCCTTTAGCCACCGTTTCTGACAGCCTCCTAGTATCCATCATCTGCCCTATGTAGTGTTCACATTTGATCTACAATCAAATCAATGTTTACCACCAATTTTAATTTTTTGACATTTAAGCGGTCCCTATCAAATGCTGATTCTCGGCCCATTCCAGCTTTGAATCAATTTTAAATCAGCCGTCAAGCATAGCAGCACAACCATATTTTGGCACCTGTTACCGTGAAAATTGAATGCTAATTATATTAAATGCGCAAGCATAAAAAGGGGAAAACTGAGAGTTCTACGTAGTCATATGTTTAAGGTTGTAAGAAAGATTTGGTTTGATTGCAATTGAAAAACAGTGAAAAGTCTGGTTCAAATAATATAAGGGTAGGAGATTGAGAAAATTGAGAAGAACTCACAATAAGCCGCAGATGAACCTCAAGAGAGCAAAGGTGTAAAGATTTGGAGAAAAACTAGAAATGATGGAAAGGACGGAACCGACTAGCATAGAGAAGGTCAATATTTTCTTTCTTCCCCTCGTATCAGCCAGGTAACCCCACATGTGTGATGTAATAATTATTGCTGAAACATTTGAATATTATCTAAAGTAAACTATGTATTTCAAATTTCCTTGTGATTTAGTGGAAAAAAATTGAATGAGCATGATTAATATATTTTTTTAAACATCTTCCACTGTAACGGTGGACAATACAGTGTAGTCGGTGGCGTCATAGAGCGAGTTTCCAAGGGTTTCCGCAACTCATAAAAATATATGGAATGTTAATCTATCACCACTAAAAAGTAAGGCCTTACTAGTTCAATATAGTGTTTTAACAATAAATTATAAAATTTACAAACCCACAAAAGGTATACTAGGAAACCATATTTTATCTGTCAATGTCATTTCAAGATCGCAGTGGCAAACTGGAATAATATAACTCAAACCCAGTGTCTCAGAAATCATGCCCAAAAGCATGAACCCAACAAATGCCACACTGATTTTATTAAACTTTCCAAACCCTGCGAGGAATAAAAGCAAGATAGATTATTTTATTATTGACCATTAATATGGAGTGAACTAAATAAAGATTTAATTGTTAAAGTAGAGGGGTTCACACCCTTCAAATACATTTTATGGAGAATATAATTAGATACATGGGTAAAAATATATTGCACCAGTATTTGACATTGCATCTTCAAATGATTGCTTACTAGCAGTTGACAACTTATCAAATCCTGATGCCATGTTTTTGTAATGTTTGACATTGAAAATTATTTTGTATTAAATTGATATTGATATTCTTTTTTTAAATGTTTTCTGTCATAATATATGTATATTATAATCAGGCAGGTAGGTATTGAACATGAATGAATTTATTTATGCAGGACCTGGAAAAAGTAGTTTAAAGGCATACTGCTAATAGATCTGTAACCATAGACATAAAATACAAGACACGACATATTCATACAAATTGAACGACAAATTTGGCACGCTCTGATATCTGTTTGAAAACTTATAACGCATGAAAAGGATAGCCATACCAAGCAGAATGTGTGTATTAGCGTTGTGACAGTTTTGAAAGAACTGTTTCAAAGAAGTACTTCTTTTGACAGCAGTCCCAACTTCATTCATTTTTCATTGAACAAATACTTCAATTGAAGTTGGTTAAGTTGGTACTTCCGCTTGAACGATCTATGGCATCTACTTCGAACTTCAATTTTTCATTCGTTCGAAAGACTGAAATATTGCATCATCCACAGTTCAATTGTTCATTCCCTTCTTCCTTCGATTTTAGTT
The DNA here is from genome assembly GCA_022651775.1 of Drusus annulatus. NCBI lineage: Eukaryota > Metazoa > Arthropoda > Insecta > Trichoptera > Limnephilidae > Drusus > Drusus annulatus. The sequence goes on along the minus strand of JAGWCC010000025.1, from coordinate 1,364,824 downwards.
CGAAGAATGAATGAAGCAATGAAGTATCTTTTTAGTTATCCGTTCCCTCGCACGTACCCGTGACAGTTGCTTATGATTTCTGTGCTTGTTTTGTCTATAGGACTATATAATCTCTACCTAAAATTATGGATGGCCGTTCAACGAGAAAGAAAAGTGAAATATGGGCTTATTTTAAGGAAGTTGGGGTTTACCAGGCCAAATGCAACTTTTGTTCTAAAGTTATATCCATAAAGGGAGGCAATGCCTGTAATATGAATCGTCATTTGCGCAATATTCACCCTATTGCTAACCAAACTGTCCAAGAAGCAAGAACTATTCAAATTGTAGATCTATTTTATCCAAAAATCTTTTTTTATCTTTGTTTAAAAATTATTGTTGTTCTCAGTAAGTTTTTTTTAAATTATTAACAAAGTAAAAAGTGCAGAATTAAAAAATAAAAACCGTTTTATATCTTTGCTTAAAAATTATTGTTGTTCTCTTTGTGTCCTGTCGGTTGGGAGAGCTGCCCCGAGTAAAACTATTAAGAAACAACCCCCCCCCGACGAGGAATGCTGTGATTACTGTGTTACTTCAATTGAAGGGTTCATCGTGAAGGGTTCATTTTGAAGAAGTATCAATTCCTGTGAAGCTTTTCCCATCGCTAGTGTGTATGAATGAGATAGCTATATGAACGTCCCGCGTTACAAGCCTTCTCTTCCCTAACGAACTTACGAGTGAAGTAGCATGCGACGTACTCGTGTACTGTCGGTAGGTTGTCTTCCACACACTTATGTATTTCTGCATTTGCTATCTCACTTATACCATTTGTATGTGAATAATTGTATTAATTGAAATAATAAGTGATTTGTGTGTACTTCGCATGAAAAGAAACTCCATGAAATTTGTTTTTTGTTCCCGAATGATTTTTACACTTGTCATTGAATAACAAAGGCATTTTCTTTAGAACAGGCCTCGTATGTGAAAAAATACATCATATTTATTTTTTTTAAACAGATTTTTTTTTACTTCTAAAGAATCACAGCTAGTTTCTCCATTAGCTTTTTTCAGAATGTGACAGAAAGCCTTCAACCTTCAATGATTTCAACAAACAAATATTAACAAATAACTCGTGTTTGTACTGAGCAAGCATTCTTTGGGTTATAATCGAGTCTTGTGTACTTAAAAACTACTTGATTTAAGTAGAAATCCATAAATAGGTAGAGATTACTAACAAATTCAAATTAATTGTCTCCAAAGGAATTCCTAAAATTCATAGATCATGTTAATAATTCTTTCTCGTAAAAATAAGAGTCAGTCTTCTTTCATTATTATTCTTTACATAAGTACGACTCTTTGAAATTACCTATGAAAAATACTTACACTATTCGAATTTAAAAAGTTAATTTATTCTTTTTTAATTTTATATAAACAATTTTCTTTGAGAATACATACAATCGTAGGAGTGGAAACTTTTTAACTTTGAAACTAACGGATATTTCGAAAATATCAAATATTAAAGGGAATATTTAAAAATCTCTGCCTACCTAATAAAGTACCTATCTATAGTGTATTTTAGCAGACATTATTTTAAATTTTAAATAAAACTAATCTATTTTCTTGGCAGGTCAAGTTACACCCCTTTGAGAAAAACTAGTTTTATTTTAACATACCTTCTTCCCACATTTCGCAATAAAATGTGGAAATTATTTTTAAAGGGGTTTTTTTAAATCAAATACAATATTACTTCTTCTACGAATATTTATTTTTACGAGCAAAAATAAATGTCAAATTAGTTTTGATGGCCCACGCATTGTGTTTTTACAAGGAGATGATTTTGGGGTGTATTCTCGAAAACAATTTTCGAAGTTGTGGAATTGAAGAAAATACATTCCCGTGGATAATAAGGCGAGAGTAACGATCTATGGCATCTACTTCGAACTTCAATTTTTCATTCGTTCGAAAGACTGAAATATTGCATCATCCACAGTTCAATTGTTCATTCCCTTCTTCCTTCGATTTTAGTTCGAAGAATGAATGAAGCAATGAAGTATCTTTTTAGTTATCCGTTCCCTCGCACGTACCCGTGACAGTTGCTTATGATTTCTGTGCTTGTTTTGTCTATAGGACTATATAATCTCTACCTAAAATTATGGATGGCCGTTCAACGAGAAAGAAAAGTGAAATATGGGCTTATTTTAAGGAAGTTGGGGTTTACCAGGCCAAATGCAACTTTTGTTCTAAAGTTATATCCATAAAGGGAGGCAATGCCTGTAATATGAATCGTCATTTGCGCAATATTCACCCTATTGCTAACCAAACTGTCCAAGAAGCAAGAACTATTCAAATTGTAGATCTATTTTATCCAAAAATCTTTTTTATCTTTGTTTAAAAATTATTGTTGTTCTCAGTAAGTTTTTTTTAAATTATTAACAAAGTAAAAAGTGCAGAATTAAAAAATAAAAACCGTTTTATATCTTTGCTTAAAAATTATTGTTGTTCTCTTTGTGTCCTGTCGGTTGGGAGAGCTGCCCCGAGTAAAACTATTAAGAAACAACCCCCCCCCGACGAGGAATGCTGTGATTACTGTGTTACTTCAATTGAAGGGTTCATCGTGAAGGGTTCATTTTGAAGAAGTATCAATTCCTGTGAAGCTTTTCCCATCGCTAGTGTGTATGAATGAGATAGCTATATGAACGTCCCGCTTACAAGCCTTCTCTTCCCTAACGAACTTCACGAGTGAGTAGCATGCGACGTGACACTGTACTGTCGGTAGGTTGTCTTCCACACACTTATGTATTTCTGCATTTGCTATCTCACTTATACCATTTGTATGTGAATAATTGTATTAATTGAAATAATAAGTGATTTGTGTGTACTTCGCATGAAAAGAAACTCCATGAAATTTGTTTTTTGTTCCCGAATGATTTTTACACTTGTCATTGAATAACAAAGGCATTTTATCTCAGAAAAGAGCTTACAGCGATGCGTTTGTGGCAGCTGGTGACAGCTTGTTTGTCAAACGAATATTTGTGCGAGACTAAACGCAGTGAATCTCAGGTATGGCACGTTGACATAGTTTCGCACAGTCACGCGCGTTGTCTCAGTAACGTATCATTATTTAATTCATCTAAGGTTGTAACCTCTCCTTCTTAATCATAAACGATTCATGCGAGAGAAAAGAAGTCAAAATTGAGCTCTCAGTAGCAGCACCATATTCAGGTTGTCGTTTTAATACCTATTTTCAGCTGCGGTTTGTTGGTGATTGTTTATATTTAATGTCGCCCTCATAGTAAGCAGTAATGATTGAAGTTGTGATAAATAGTAAAAAGAAAGTATTGGTTAAAATATTGTGTTTATTTCATCAAAAAATCTAACAGGAGAGTTATTTATTGATATAAGATGTGCAGAAGATGATAATTTATTATTTTTAATGCGAGAAATTATTGCGTTTTTGTACAAGTTACAAGCTTGTGCGGGGTTTTTGAGTTTAACACTCTGTAAAATATCACACCAGTTTTGTCCCGTTACCAAATTCAAGTCAATGTGTTTTTTTAAATTATCCTCGTCAAAGTGTTTGAAGGGGCAGCCGCCTTCATTTGATGCTCTAGCCTGGATTGTAGTGCAGTCCACCATGCAATAGTTCTTACGGGATCCTTCTAACCCATACAGATGACGAATCCCATAAATGTATTTACTGGAGTCTTTATCCCATTCGTGGGTACAAGCCGATTTCTGGTGGCAAGGTTTAGAATATTCTCTCTGCCAAAAATAAACAGACTGCTGCATTGGCATTCCAATATCTTTCAAGAAAAGACTGTATCTAAATCTCTCATTATGAGAAAGTCTATGCTTATTTCGCAAGCTCGAATGCAAATTTTTCATACACGGGGGAAAGATTTTAGATTTTTCATCAACGTCAGTATGTTTCAAAGCAGTTTTACTCACCTTAGAATGAGAGCACATTGTTTGGGTTATTTTAAAAATAAGTTCTCTCCATCTTGGGTCAATGTTATTGGAGTCAATAAGTTGTATGTTATTATTTCTATATGTTAAGTGGATGTGAAACAGTGTATTAAAAAACATCTTCCATTTGCCGCACGGTATCATTGCAACGCCATTGTTTATTTCTACCTGTCTTGTGGAAAGTAGAGGTAAACACATCTTGAAATGAGAGTCTATTGAATATGCGTTGCATTCAGTATCATGGTTTTTTTCCGACACATGCTGGGCTATGTGTTTTACCACCATCTTATTGCACAGTTTTCCTAAAATATCAAAATACGGAGGGACCTCTGGCTGCGAAGCATGTGTAACCTTTAAAATATGTTTACACAATATTCTCAAATCAGTTGGAGATGCGCATTTGATTCGTTTGAAAAATAATGATTCTTCAGCGTTTGTTACAATATTGATTAAATTCTTATTTTTGGAAAATGTTGAGAGAAAAGTCAACATAAAGTGGCCTATGTTATCATAGGCACTTCCCTCAATTATGTACTGACAAAAGCCTTTATTTGTTTCATCTATAAAGTCTTGAAAGTAGTGCCATCTTTTCATGACACACTCCTCCAGTAAATGTAGCGAGATATTTCCCATGATCGGCTTTAAGTAGAAGTACGACATCTTGCGAAAAATCCGTCAAAATGTTGAATATCTAAACATTTTCACTACCGAACTAAACTGTTGGTAACCAGACGGAGAACCCTTTTTGCTTCAGTTAGCATTGGAATTGCTTCTTTGCAAATATAAATTGATTATTAGGTAGGTAAATAATTCGATCTTGTTTTGTTGTTAATTTTGACAAGTGACAAACACTCGGTGTTCCCAATGTAAAAAATAAAAATCGGGAGATTTTCGACCTAAAAATCGGGAGAAATCTATAAAATTCGGGAAAAATCTAGAGATGACTTGAAATCAATTAAAATTCACCCTTTGTCAGTAATTTCAATCCTATTTTCTATTTAAACTCAGACCATAAACAAACAAAAAAAACAAAATCAGCATTTTTAAAACGATAATTATAGACGTTGCCCGTGGAATAACGCATTTTTTCCCTACCATTCGATATGTATTTATTTTTAAGTTTGACAACACAGCAGAAATATTTATTAATTTCCTGTCACTATTAGATTTCAAAGTCAAATGGCGTACCAAAGTTATTTTTCAACCCCTACGTAAACAATTTTATCTTCCAAATCCCGATTGTTGAGGATAGCAATGTGACGTTTATTTTGATCACTGTAACTAAAAAAATATGAACAAATATCAAATGAAAATATTTGCTTAATATTTGGATTTACAGTGATCAAAAGACACTTTGAATTTCTATTGACAATCGGGATTTTGAAGATACGATAGTTTGTGCAGGAGGGGTCATTATTTAATACCTACATTAAAACTCTTTAAAAACGAAGCGACATTCATACAAATAACATTCCTCTATGCAACGATTTTGATCCTCGGAATGTGTCTACGATTAAATGAAAAAAAAAAATAATATTTGTATTTAAAATTTTACTGAGGAATCATTTTACTTCAATATGTTATTTATTTATGTTTATTGTTTGCTTACCAAGCGATAATAAATGTTACATATTAAGCTTTAAGTCCCTATTAATAAAAAGGCTAATATAAAAGAAAAAGATTATCAGAATTGCTTCTAACAACGATACAAAGAAAGAAAAAATAGTAAAAAATCGTGCAGAGCATAACATAAGTATTAATAACAAAACCCACTGGCAAAGTGAAAAATGTCCATCACAGTTGCTTCTAACAACAATATTACGGCAGTGACACCCAATTTCCGATATGACCCATCCCTATGATCCATAGATGATGGGTCATGGTACTGAATGTCTATGTATGCATCGATTAAATTAGGGTTTTTACAAACATATTTTTTCCCTACGTAAACTCCTGAACTTAAATTCAATAGTCCGTAAATGCATTTTTTCACCCACATGAGGTAACAGAGTAAGGCGCAATGCGCCGTCCTATTGGTATAAGGGACAAGAGTTAGAGTTAGAGTCAGTAACTTTAAATGATTCATCACTTAATGAAAAAAAAAAAAAAAATTGATTAAATAACTACATAATTATGGGCAAACTATAAACAAAGGTTCGTTGAGTAATGGCATCATTCGAATCTCAGAGCAAGAATATATTATTGCTCTGAGATTCGAATAGTTTAACAACAGTTAAAAAATCGGGAGATTTTGATACCAATACGGAAGATAGATGAGAATATCGGGAGATCTCCCGATAAATCGGGAGCTTCGAGAACACTGCGAAACACTGGCAATTTGGTATTTCTAGATGGCGGTACTATAATGTATTTATTTATTCGTTGTTGCGTCTTTTGTTTATATACATAAAGAGAACTACTGACGGTGACGATAACAAATCGATCTTTAAGCAAAGAGATAAAAATACAATTAATGTTTTTAGTTATTTAAAAATGCTAAATACGTAATGAAACATCATTTTATAATTTTATCGTAGTTTATTTTGAAATTTACCCCTAGTTTCTTAATTTGTGTATAAATAAAAGTTTATTTTATTTTATGTGGAATCTTGAGTCTTTGGGATTGTGATTCGTTTGAACTGTTTTTAGTTAACTGAAGCTTTGTTAAAATGATGATCTTCTTCAGCTTATCTCATCTGTGGGCGACCTCTGCTCCTCTTTACCAACCAAGGACGCCATCCAATAATATTTTTGTGGTTCCAACGGTCATCTGTTAGTTGTGTATTTGTACTGTGTTGTCAGACTTGAAAATAAATACCTATCGAATGGTAGGGAAAAAATGCGTTATTCCACGGCCCACATCTGTAATCATCGTTTTAAACTTTTTTGTTTATAGTCTGAGTTTGAATAAAAAATGAGATTGAAATTACTGACAAAGGGTGAATTTTCATTGATGTCTAGTCATCTCCAGATTTTTCCCGATTTTTATAGATTTCTCCCGATTCTTAGATCGAAAATCTCCCGATTTTTATTTTTTACATTTGGGAAATGGGAACACTGCTTTCGATAGTTCTTGTTGATGGTCGAGTTTCGTCAATATTGTCAATTGCCAAGATATCAATGACGTTAATATTGTGAAATTGTGTTTATCGTGTGGGTAAACTTATTGTTTTATACAGATATTGTTTATATTATGTTCGCACGCTGTTAGGATTAATGAAAGCGTTTTTAAACTGTCCATTTGCGATAGTTTCGAAACCATATTGCTCCGGAATCTCAATACAGATTCCTTTGACTCATTTAGTCTATTTACCTTGAAAATGTCAAATGGTACTTTCTGTATTTGTCAAAATAGGACTGCAAAATCGACCTGTTTGAGTTTAATCCACCTAAATTAAGGTAATTAATTACTCATGTTTAAATAAAAACAGTGTACCACTTTCGTTATTTTTGCATAGTTATCGAGAATTTCCACATTAGTAGATTCAATGTTTTTCATTGTTTTAATTTATGACATGTCAGGTAACAACTAAAGTTCATTCCTTGTAAACTGCGATCGAATGTGCAAATTTAAGATGATGATAAGCATTTGTTTTATAATAGTTCATTAGAAAAATATAATGCAATCTGTTGTATAAACAACATGCAAAACAATAGTATAAACACAACCGAATCCTCACAATACTTTCACTGGTTGCATAGTGTTACATTATGTTAATTATATCAATAATAATTATTCTTGTTTTGTATATTTTATGTATTTTTTACGTTCTACGTTTTCTGTATCTTTTGTAACCTGTATAAAGCTGCACTTCTAAAATCTACCATCAATAAAAACATAAGGTATAGGCATGCTTCAATTACTATGTTTAAAGTAGTATGTAGTTGGAAAAAAATATGTCTGAATATATCTTTCCCCAATATTTATTTACAAACATAAAATGAGAGTATTTCAATTCAATAGTTGTTTTCTGTGTTCACTTGCCATATTGATGAGCTGTGATGCATAAAAAATGAAACTTTACCAAATAAATGCACTTGTCATTTAGTTTATTTAATGTTTGCACAGGAAAAACCGCACTGGTCATGATTTTGCATATATTTCAATACTTATTAGCATTTCTGTGAATGTTTTCCAAGTTTGAGTATTATAAAAAGATACTTCTCAGCTACAGCTGTCTGAAACGTAATTTCTTCATTTATTAAATATATTTTATTTAGTTCATTGTATAAATCCTTCAAACTGTAATTCATCGATAATTTTTCATGAATTTTATCTTAGTATTTGGTAAAAAAATTGTTTTGGATTGACGGCAAAAATACTCAATAAAACTGTATGATATATATTTTTAAATCAATTGCTCAATAGTTTTTTGTTTATTTATTTTTGTTTTTAATTAAAAAAAAATCGATTTTTATGATTTTAGAGGCAACTTTGGCATTTACTTGTAATTAAATGGAAATTATTTTAAAAATTCTTCTAACTATTACTGACTACTTTGGAAATATGATTAAATATTAATTTATACATAAAACAATGCTAAAAAGGCGTTTTTTTGGTTTGAAGTTTGAAATTACAAACAACTAATTTGTGTTCTAACCTAAATTTGTCTTATTTTTATTTAACATTTCAAAAGTAACTAGATATAAGAATTTTTTGTTTATAATTTCCATTTAGACACAAATAATTGCTAAAGTTTCTTCTTAAATAGTAATCTTTTATGACAATTTATTTTATAATTAAAAACAAAAAATAACTCAAGAGCATACTAAGTCAGCATTTTGATTTGAAGAAAGACCATTCAATTTGCTTGGGTCTTTTAGCCTTAAATCCAAAATAAAATTTTGTGTGAGACAGACCCCGAGTGTGTTTCTCTAAGTAGCGTAATATCTAAGGTATACTAACAAAACCTTACATTCAAAACCTTGTTTCTAACAGAAATAAGTGTAGATAAATTTCTACCAGCGTTCTGTAATTATTTACATTTTGTTATAGTTGTAATAGTCTTCAGTATTTCATTTCAAGTAATATTACACAGCTATGTTTTAGTTGATCTGATTTCTTGAACAAATATATTATTTGTCAGGAATTTTTATCTTCTATAGTAAATTTTGTTAAACTTTATTTTGAGATTGAGTAAACTAATTGTCACAACTTCCGAATTTACATTTCACTATTCGTTATGTTTAAATTGAACCTGGGTAATAATTTGTCTCGGTTCACGGCAGGGTGGTGATACCAACCCTGATGTATGGCAGTGAGCCATGGAACTGGCAGAGGAGGAACTAAAGTAGACTGAATGCTCTAGAAATGAAATCCCTCAGGCGTATGTGTTGTGAAACCATGTATGACCGTGTTGCAATTGTGGAGATCCGGAAAGAATGCAAGGCTGAAATAAGCATAGTGAACAAGATTATGAAAGAGATGCTTAGATGGTTTGGTCATATGAAGCGGATAATTGATGGAAGGAGCGCCAGTAAAATATATTATGACGCAAAAGTGAATGGTAGAAGAAGTTGGGGACGCCCGAGGAAGACATGGCACGAGACTAATTGAATTAAATACTTGAGTCGGGTCATATTAAGAATCAGAATAACAAGAGTATGTATGAGCGATGAATGAATGTCAATAAAGCAAGGAACATGTGCCAAGGCAGAGTTGTGTGGTGATCCATCCTCTCTGACTATCCCTTCGGAGAAACGACATGATGGTTAGTTAAAAAATGATACTTCATAACATTAAATCACCAACTCAAAATTACATCGACACACTTCTGTATATATGTATCTGACTATTTCGTAGTAGAATCTGAATTTCTAAAAAGCTTAATATTTTTATGATAACCAAAACCTAGAATTAGTTATTTCAGTACTAATTGTTACTGGTTGATACCAGTGTGTGAATAGAACGAAAAACAATTAAATTCCTAAAGGCATTATTTTATGCAAATCCCAAAATTACCGATAGATTAAGAAGATTCGCCTTTATTTTTTAAAGTATTCCAAATATACCTATCTGCAAATTAAATTATATAATTCATCATATTCTTGAACTTGCATGGTTTCTTGATCCAATATAAGAATACAAATTAAATGTTGCCACACCTATTAAAAAAATCAACACATTATAAATTTCTGGTATCGGTAGCGTTACATTTATTTTTGGGTATTTACAATTTTTTTCGTTTTTAACTAGCGCACTGTTTATCCAGTAGAATGATATAACTTTTTCTGCACCATAAAGGCTACACCCTCCAAAGAAATAGTTAAAATCAAAACAAAGTCAAGAATATAATTCGAGGGGTAAAAAAGCAGACAGCAATCTTCAAAAAACTTTTTGGTGCAATGCTAATTTTTAAATCAAAGAAATTACATTCGGTTAGTAGCCGAATGGCCCAAAGCATCGGGTTCCCACCCAGGCGTCGCGGGTTCCATCCTCCGGTAGCTAGGTCTTCTTATCACTACACAGGCAACATTTTCCGCTTAATGATGGGAGTAGAAAGAATTAAAATATTGTCAGGTTGTTGGGAACCTGAGAATGTCTGTGAACTATATTATTATTCTGAGAATATCTAGGAACTATATTATTTTGCAATTGAATTTGATGTTTAATTTTGTAATGATGTACCGATGTTGCCCTTAGCCGATAATTATGTCACTCATCGAGGGAGTTGGGGACGAGGTGACCCAGTTTGCACTAGGCGTGCTGTTTGTGGTGGTGGTCATCGTTGCCTGGTGGTCCACTGGCTATAGGCAGGACCGCTACAGGACCGTGGTCATCATGGAGAGAAATGTGCGAAGGCTCTACAGACTTGTGCCACGGAGGATGATTGGTAAGAATGAACATATATACTGGCTTTAGCTATATTTAGCGACTAGATCTGAAAAGTCAGGTTATTCGTCTTTCCCATCTCCTTCCTCTCCCCACTTTCTTCCGCTAATCACATTAAAAAAATATATATGTCACTACCGTAATACGGGCATTTGCCTAGTAACATCCTAAAATGCAAAAACATTTTTTAATAAGTAGAAAGAAGACCTGCAATTTTGACATTTGTGATTATGCGAATTTCGTCATTTTCACATAATATTCCGGTATTCTAGACTAATAAATTATTTCCTGAATAAAATATTTTTAACCCCCACAATTTTCTTAACATATCCTAGAGTTAGTGTCTAAAAAAAGAATTAATAAGTAAATTAAGCACAGAGACACTAATCACTGAGTATAGCCTCTCTATCTCAGAACAGTGCCGTTAGCAATTTGGATGCCAAGGCAAAGTTGATAAAGAAAGGTTCCTGTCTCCTACCGTTTTATCAGAGAGAAGATGAAAACGTTGCAACAATGTGACCATTTTTAATTTTCACTAATTTTATTATGTCTGTGTACATTTACATTCACATGTACATTTGTCTCATGTTATAGTTGCTTTAAAACATGTTTTCAATACTCAGTACAACATGTGTGATTTCTGACCTCGTTTTTTCTGCATTATTCATTCAAGGAAATATAACACCGACAACTGCAGGTCTCTACATATTAATAATTCAATGAGATAACCAAAATGGTATCATTACAAAAGCAGCAGAACTATTGTGTTCTAGATTACCTAGACAAGCTCTCAGAGCGGTCAGAACATTGTCTCTGGGCCCATAGTTTGCCGGCTTATAACATGGAAAAGTGCAAGTACAATTTATAAAATTGTTACATGTTTCATTTTGTTGATAAAATGTGCAATTTAGTTGAGTAAGCTGCCAAAAGCACCCTTGGGGTGATATTTCACAAAAATGGCGCTATATAAATTAGCCTATGTGGTAATTTTAGTAGTAAGTCTTAAGCAAAACTGCCCAACCAAACAGCAGCAAGCTTAAAAAAAACTCCGGTTGTGAATAAGGCTTATGATATTTCACTTTCAAATAATATAGATAGTATAATATGTAGTCCATTTTGTTATAGGTCGAATGACCCCACAAATTATAGCCACGGTGAGATGGGCCAGAAGAACAGTCCCTCAAAATGAATCAGGTGATTAAAAATTATCCTTTATTATAAATTAAAAACTTGGTTTTATTAACTCTTTTTATTAAAAAATATAAAAATTACCGATTAGTTAATATTATTCCCAAAAGAAAATAAACTAAAAAAAATTATTATCTATTCATTTGTTGACCAAATTATATTTTTAACATTGCTTTTATTTACATATCATACATCTGCTGTTAAACATAGATTATAGTATTATAAAGGGTGCGCGAAAACTCGTGGTACAGCAACAAAATGTGATTATCGAGAACCCAAATAATCATTTTTTCGATTTGATCAATTTTACTTCTTTTACTAATCAGTTTGTACTGCTGCTACTTGCTTTTTGTATAGTTGATAATTCAATTTGTAGCTTTTTATTCTAAGACACTAAGACTTTAATGCTAATCAAAAAATCTTAAAATAGTTTTTGATTGCGATAATTTTTTTCTTCATATTAATGTTATTTGTGTTTGTAATGATAATGATTGATTGCTAAGCTTACTTGCACAATAATAATGTGTTATTCTTTTCATTGTAATAACTAGTAACTTTAGCCGCTAGCCCCTGCAGGCGAATTATTTCGGCCTGACCAATATATCTTCTGATACAAGGTCATCATTAGGGTTTTGATCCCTTCTTCTGTTTACCACTAGTCCGGGTGAATTGATGTTGATTTTTAACCTTTTGGTGAGTGTGAACGAACCTTGCTGTTCGAGAAAAAAAGTTTCATAGGAAAATAAATGACAAGGTTCGTTCGAGCATGTCTATCGATTACGTTTTCTTAAAAATAAAGAAACGTTTCATAATAAAACTTTTTTTGGTTATGACATCCATGATACTGCATTAAGAAAAAATATTGAATTTTAAATAACTCACTTTCCATATGCAATTTAGTTTGCAAAAACTCACTCGCCAAGAGGTTAAATTTAATTGACCTTATGCAAAATAGATCTTAATTAAATTTATTTTAAAATAAGTGTAAATATACTAAATTGTAGGCTTTTGCAATATACAGGAAGTTTATTTTGTAATTTCAATTTTTAAAATTCATTTTATATCTTGGCACGGTCCTTTGGAGGTTTTCTGTTGCCACGCCACGGATTTGTTTCAAAATTTTTCATAATGTTTCCTCAATTTCTTTTTAGCTGTTACCATATCAACAGCTCCTACAACACCGGACACTGCGGAGGCACCCACTCCAGGTAACGTACCTACTAGCTGCCCACTTATCTGCAATACGGTATAGGTCGCGCAAACATACTTGACCAAATAGGATTGTATGTATTGGTGCATACATTTACACTTCCGACAGTGATGTCCTTGAGAAAAGTCACTGAGAAACAGCATTTTGTCTTGTTTACCCCTGCTTATTGTTTTTAGCAAGAAAAATACAATAAGTGCATGTATTTGTAAGTTTTCCAGTGTGTTCTTTTTATTATATTAAAAATTGACTTCTTTTCAATTTTACTGGAATTTTTTGAAGTTGAAACATGCTGTATGTAAGCAATGCACCTGTGTGATTACTAGTACACAATCCTAAATATGTGTTGTTCGCCTCAACTCTAATTGTGTGTCATATACTCACCAGCCATTTCTTGTTTCTGCCAAATATCTGAATTACATTTCCTTAAATTTAATACTTCCCTCTCTATATTTATGACAATTTTAGTCCAGTTGACTGGCACACGAATTAATAATAATAATTTCTTTATTAAATTCCTTATACATGACGAACTTTTAAATTTAATGCATATAAGAAATAAGATTTTATTTTTACAAATTAAAGTACCATATAGATACGCAAGAAAAATAAAATTTCAGGCAGTGGTGATGATCAGGTCAATGAGGAGAAACTCTTTCAAGAATCAATAGGATTTCACTTCTGAATCTCTCCTCACTGACATGAAATAAGTCGATATCTGAAGAGATTTTGCTCAGGAGCAAAATACTCCTCCCCACCGGCAGAACCATGGGCAGGTTGGTCCTACAAGCAGGAAGATAGAATAATCTATGAAGACGCTATCTTAGATAGTCATCAGGAACATAGAGACTTACGCGTTCCAAAATAGCAGGGCTTACAATATAGCCTCGCAGCAGTCTGAAGAAGTGAGTGGCGGCATACCCCTCTCTCCTGAGCTGTAAGGAGTGAAGTCCAAGCGTGCCCAGGTGAAAGTTCATCGGGTAGAGCCACGGATAGTGGCCGCATCTCGTCATGTAAAAAAATCTCAAAAACTTTTTCTGGACCTTCTCCAAGATGAGGGAGTACCCCACCTCATGAGGATCCCAAATAATTGAACCACTCTCCAGCCTACCGCGGACCAAAGAGAAGTAGAGTATTCTCAGAGTTCGGGTATCCCGAAAAACTGATAGTTCGGAGAACAAACCCTAACATTTTTAATGCCGACTGGCACACCCCTTCGATATGAACACGAAATGCAAGCTTGCTTTCGTACACAATCCCAAGATCCTTTATAGTGGAAACGCGTTTAAGATTATGATCGAGCATAGTGTACCTGTGGTAGGTGAGACTAAATGTTCTTATTGAAATGAAGTTGGTTTTGACGACTCCATTCAGAAATGTTATCGACGTCAGCTTGAAGAAGCAGGCAATCCTCAATACTTCTTATTTGTAGAAATATTTTAAGGTCATCTGCAAAAAGGAGAAAGCGAGAAAAACGGATGACTTCGGCAATATCATTAATAAAAATAGAAAAGAGAAGTGGACCTAAGATTGACCTCGGGAACACCAGAAAGAACGATTCAATAGTTTATACAATTTTTCTGCATAAATTATGCAGTAACATACTTAAGGAACTTAATAGAACTATTAACATTATTAATTAATATGTTCTACTGTCTGAACAAAATAAATAACATTTTGCATAATGACAAATTTTCTAATGAAAAAGAATTTACTGATTTTATTTCTTCGCTTGTAGGTGATGTCCACCACACAGATATACCACCGCCAGACATCTCAGCAGAATCGTTAGAACCAGGATCTGATGCCGGTGTCGACAACGAGATTTCCACTGCAGCTGGAGAGTCCGTCGCTGTCTCCTCGCCCCAGGATGTTGAGATGGACAGCATAGTCAACGCCATGGACTCGGAAACCTGCGTTCTGAGAAATCGGAGATTGGCATTTTTCAAAACTCACGCTGAGGGGAATCCAGGTAGGAGATTTTTGAATATATATATCTGTTGATCTTAATCATAAAACAAAATGCAGCAAAAATTCTTGAACGGTGAGCTCTAGCACCACGAAATTTGCACAACTTTTTCTCCGCACATTTCTCCAACCGGCATTGCCAACAATGTCAACAATTTTTTAAGGCTCCAAAAGGTATCAAACTCCCAATGAAAACTAGGCATCTTTCATCCCTAGCATTTCATTAAAACTTGTTGATTCTAAAAAAAAAGGATAAAAATACTAAAACAAAACAAATAAGTACACATAAAAATTTAAAGAATAGTTCTTTATATTTGAATCGTCATTTTATTGTTTTTTTTTTTAAATCATGATGAAACTAGGGCGTTGTTGAAGTGTAACATAAATATTGAGGACAGAAAACTATTTTACCTAACCTAGAAGAAGGATTTTCGTTGGTTATGTCAAATAGCCTTTCTTCCATTCTCGCATAGAAACCATGTGATGTTAATTTATGTTCACATTTTGAAAGGTTTTATCGCATTGCCTTATCAATGTTGATCTATTTATTAGATTCAACGGCCGCCAGTAACGAAACAGACGAAAAGAAGCCAGCATCTGATGACACGATAGGGAGTACTGACGAAAATAAAGATGAGAAAGACAAACTAGATCCAAATGAAACCAAGGAATCAAATAGTGACAATATTAGAATACGCCTCAAGTACTTAAACGATGACCAGAAGATGGTTGAAGGAAGCTTGCATGAGGCTTTGGGAGAATTCAAAAGGTAAAATATATATAATTAATTTTAAAATTTAAACAACCGCGACGTATTTGAGACGTTTGCTATCCGGACGGCCGCCATAAATCACTAAACTATAGAGGCAACTCCAAAAACTTCATTATTTTAAAATAAATAAGATAATTTATAAGCAATAAACATTAATTTATTTGTCTTTATATTAGAGCGCACAATCATGTTATGAATTGGTTGTTATATGTGTATAAAACTGTTGTTTTTATCTTTTGGCAGACGGCATTTCAGGGGTGAACTAAGCACCCGCAAGTTGGTCCGCCTCATATTCAACGGACAGGTCTTGCAGAGAGAGGGAGCCACCCTGGCTTCCTGTGGACTGTTTGACAACTGCGTGGTGCACTGCCTTGTTCACCAGCCAAGGACACCCAATCAGTACTCTCAGGTAAGAATTTATTAATATTTCATAAATGTATGTGCTATTTTGACCTAATTATTACCTTCAATGTATGCACCTTAAGTAAACTTCTCCATGGACGGGAATTCTTTCAATATTTACCCCTTCATATCATCGTAGTGCGTCATTCCAGGATCGTGGCCTTCCCATCCTGCTCCAATTGTCCTTGTCAGTCTGCCTCTAGGTCGCTTCCACTGGGGCACCTACTCTGTCATGCTTTTCGGTTTCCCATCATCTGGCATTCGTTCCACATGGCCATCACATTGTTGTCTTTAGAATCAACAGAACCTTACGACGGTCTCTAACTCAATTAGATTTTCGGGCTCACGATTCATTTTATTTCTTTAGTTTCCATTTCACCGCGTAAGTTCAAAAACTGCTTATTTATTTTCTCCATTTCTTCACTAGGCTAACTAGCCTCCACATCTCACAACTGTGCTGGTCTTATTTTAGTTTTATATATGAGCAACATTATATAATTGTGATTTATACATTATTCCAGGTACAGCAGCAGCTCAACCCAACAGCCGCCCCTGACGGCATTCACGGCAATAGTTCTGGCATGAACGCCCAGTTGGGAGATCACATGCAGCCAACCGACGGACAACACGATGACAGAGATTGGGACCTGAGTCACATTCTTCTCACGATCCTCGCTTCCATATTGTCCATTGCGTGGTATTGCCAGTCAGTATAAGTTTTTTTACTACCAATTTTACAACATGCCACGGCGATCTGTTTCATTCGAAATCACTTTAGACAGTAAAAGGAGAGAACTGTAGACAGTTTGTTTGTTTACTGATACAGAGACGGCCTGCATAATTCGCGTAAGCACTAGGTCATTGTGCTATCTGCCATGTCTAACCTTATGCCTTTGGTAATACTTAAAGAGAAGTATATTCATAATATTTTAGTTATCTTTATTAGTGCCACTAAAGTCTTCAGAATCAAACGAGAGTCAGAGGTTTCAATGCAGAAAAAAAAAGTATTAAAACTGCATAATTAACTCATTTTTTACCAAAGTGTCACTTAAGCCCTTCTGCCTTTCCAGCGTCGATATTGCATTATTGGCAGCAATTCAATGTGTATATTTGACTGAATTTAATTGATCAATATTTATAGGTTGCGCAATCAAAGTTGATGCGAACAACACATACTTAGGATTATACACCTTCAACAGCGATGTCCTTGAAAAAAGTTACTGAGAAACTGCCTTTTGTCTTGCTTACGCCTACTTATTGTTATTAGTGAAAAAGGAAAAACCAGTGTATGCATTTGTATTTTAAATATTCAATAAGTTTTTAGAGTGTTATTTTTATTCATTACTTCGAAAAAAAGTAAAACAATGGAAAAAAATCTTTCATAATTCATTTTTTTCTGGATTTTTCTTTTCTAAAGTTGTAAAAAAAAGTTTAAAGCATACTGTATGCAAGCTATGCACCTGTTGGACTCAACATTCACTGCGACACCTATACTCTATAAATGTAATAATAATTTGTCTGTCTTTTTCAATAACAGTATCAGATTTTCGAGTTTATTCGGAGTAGCAGCCAGCATCGCAATGCTTGGACTGACTGCACTATACTTCATCGCCGTGATCTGCGTGTACTATCCGGAAACTCAGCAATCCACCACTCCTGCAGCAACTACAACCGCGACCCCAGAACCGGTTGCCGCGCAATAGGCTATCAAGACACCAATCAGTTTCTACGTCTCCTCTGATGTGTGCGTTTATAAGAGGTATTACATATATAGATCATTTAATTCACATTGTGTATATAAAATCAATCTTTAAAATCTACTACTTTATTTATCTACTGGCTTGTAAGGACAAGGGAAATAATCGCTAAATATTTTTGAGGTTTAAATAAACAGCCAAATTTCGAAGTCTTTCTAAACTATATTTCGAGCGTTTATATAGAATACACTATTGGCTTTCTTGGCAATAAAAATTACTCATATCGATCAGTCTAGTTAGTATGAAAACGAGACTAAAATGATATGCTTTGTCCTGGGGATTGCTACCAAGAGTCACTCATGTTAATGGAACCGGCAGTTTAAAAGCAAGCCTGATGCGGATTGCGCTGCAGGTGGAAGTATGATACTTAAATCCTTCTATTTCTTTGTCTTCTGGTGCCTTCTCCTATTGAATGATGATGTTGGTTACTACCAAGACAATGTTCAGACTGCAGCGTGGAAGATCTCAGTAGCTTGATGGACTGTAAACCTCTTTCATGCAGTGGTAGTCAATCAAAACATCCTTTTTAAACTTTTATTCACAAACCAGCTTTACTCCTGGCTTCACCCCGGTATTGAAAAATATGAAACAAACAACATGGTGTCTTTCAAACTACGTAGTTCATTTTAGAAATGACATTGCAAGCTTAAAACAGTTACATTGACCTGTAAATTACAGCCAGAAAAACTGTGCAAATTTCATGACGCCAGTGTTCTCAGTTTGAAAGTTTTTGCTGTTTCAAAAAGACAAACCGATTTCTGGCTTATAATTTTAAGTTTTCACTTAATTCTCCCACAACTTGTTTGAAAAGGGAGATTGATTTGAAATTGCAGACAAGCAAACATTTTTCCACAAATAAGACAAGCTGTTTTTGGTATCACAAATTAAGAATGACATAATTAATTAGATAAGTGGACTAAATTTTCTTCAGTTGGTTTCTAGTGTATTTTATATGGATGGTCTCAGGTACAATTTTTATCTACCATTTTTAAAACTCCCTGTTATGTTTGAGTTGGGGGTTTGAGCTTATGTTTTGTAAATATTTTTACACATCAAAAGTGTATGCTTACCTTTGTAAAGACTGTTTTAATGTACATTAAAGTGAAATATATTTATTAAAAATCAAACCCATTTTCTCAACTTTCTTTCGAGCTGTTTTTATTGTATTTTTGTAGGTAAAAATAAACAATGCATTTATTAAGTACAAATATGTATCCTAAAATAATGAAATAAGAAATCATATTGCTTAAAGTGTTCTAAATAAATTCAAATTAAATTATATTTTTATTTAATTTTGGAAAAACTTTATTTGCTTAGAAAAGTCACCCATCAAAACACCAACATGGTTAATGTTTTCTGAAAAAGATTCCTAATTTTATTAAATTGTTCAATTACATTGTATTATTGGCCATTAATCATTGCACATCTATGCTTAATATTATCCTAAATATAATTTAAAATGCATCTCCGAAAAATCAATCAAATTAGCGTTGTGACCGCTTTGAAAGAACTGCTTCAAAGAACTACTAACAGTTCGTACTTCATTCATTGTTCATTGAACAAATACTTCAATTAAAGTCGGTAGTTCATTATAGCGTTCATTCATGTTAATAACTTCATTTCATTGAACAAATATTTCAATTGAAGGTGGTAGTTCATTGTAGCCTTCATTCATTACATTTCAATAACTTTATTTCACTGAACCAAAATTTCAATTGAAGTTGGTAGTTTATCTTAGCCATCATTCATTTCATTAACTTCATTCCATTAAAAGAAGTATTTCAATTTGAAGCAGTACGTTGTGAAGGCATTGACATTTCAAAATGAATGAACCAGTTCCAGTTCCTTTTGTTTCGAAATGTCTACCGACTACTACGTGATTTTTGTGGTGAGGAACCGGTTCCAGTGCTTTCCATTTTGAAATCTCAAAACTTTATCGACTAGTACTATGTAAATTGGCAAGGAACCGGTTCCAGTTCTATTTACTTTCCAAACTCTACTGACTAGTACGTGCTTTTTGTGGCGAGGAACCGGTTCCAGTTCTTTTGGTTTTTAAATCCCTACCGACTAGCATGTGTTTTTCCGATGAGGAACCGGTTCCAGTGCTTTTCGTTTTCAAAACTCTACCGACTAGTACGTGCTTTTTCGGCGAGGAACCGGTTCCAAAAAGAACTGAACAAAAAAGCGGATAAATCCAAATCTCTTTTTCCGTGAGTTTGACTTCAATTGAAGGGTTCACTTCGAAGGGTTCATTTTAAAGAACTAACAATTCGTGAAGCATTCACAAAACATTGAAGTTTTTCCCAACGCTAAATCAAATGGAAAGGCACCAATTTTTTTAGAACAAGAACTTTACTCATTTTATTTTCACCTGTATTGTATTCTGCAACTTATTATCAGTTTGACATACTTACGTATTCATATCCAATTATGTTAATAATGCTATTTTGTAGTCAAATCTGTTTTTAAATTTGTTCAGATGAAACCACAAATTTCATATTTAATAATTATCATTAATTTCACTTAGTCAAAATTTCTCCAGTTATCTTGTAAATATTATTTTGCTTATCATTATCTACTCTTTTCTGAAGTATAATAATATGTGTAAGATATTATGGTCACTCACTCATCCTTTAGTGGGTAATTAATGTTATATATTGTTTACTAATTTGTTGGACAGTTATTGTGATATGAATTCTAATGTTGTTTTTGTTTATTTAATTAAATATTATTAAATTTATATGGAAAATATGTTTTATTCACAATTTTTCATCAATATGTATTATTAACCACAGTGGCAGCGTAAAGTTGGGATAAGAATGCAAATTAAGAGGATTATATCATCTGAACTTATGTTTTTTTTAAATGTGATACATAAAACATAACTACCCAAATCCAGTGGAACTATGCCATTAACCATCATTGTAGAAGTAAAGAGGGATAGCAGGGGAACAGGTAGGTTGGCAAATACCTGGCTATTCAGATCTGGTCACTAAATAGCTCCCAGTCGTTGCAAGCGATGTTTGATCTGATTGGTGGTCTCGTGCCAAAGTAGGTATTGTTTTAATCAAAATTCTTTTTGCAAAATAAAAATATTATTTACCCCCTAGATATTTTGAACCCGTCATCTCTGTGGCCAGGGTCATAAAGCTTAGCACTGTGCCACGGAGGTTGTCTATGTATTTTAATATTTTTTTTGTATTAATACAGTTACTATGCCACAAGCAATAATTTTACGTGTTTTTTTTTTGTTGTTTTTGCTGCAAATAAGACATGCACTAAGTTAAAGGATGGAATAATTAACCTAATTATTATATCAGCATATACCTTGATTGCACTAAAATCCACAAGGTATTGAATGCCCATTATTTAGATTAAAGTGAGCATTAGATAACCTAACCTTTATTTGTTTTCCTATAGGGAACCTTAAACCACTGGTTTTGTATCAATAATCAAGTAATCTCAAATAGAGATGGTTGATATCTGAAATTGGATGTCACTACGGTTTCAGCTACCAGAGACCGGTAAGGATCCGGTTATTTATCTAGTTACTTTTGGAACCGACTCTTGGTACCAGGATGGTTCCTCGGAGAAGATTGGTAAGCCAAGGAAGCGGGGGTTGTCATGGAATTTATGGCCAAAAAGTTACTTCCTGTTCTTCGCATTTTCGTTTGTACCTGCTCGACATTTTATTTTGCCAAAAATAGAAACCGGCTCTTTGTAATCGGGACAGGAATATCGACTAGCGTTTTGATGGCTTAGCAGGAACTGCTTCGAAGAACGACTTCTTTTTGCGGCAGTCCCAACTTAATTCATTTTTCATTGAACAAATACTTCAATTGAAGTTGGTAGTTCCGCTTGCACGATCTATGGCATCTACTTCGAACTTCAAGGTTAGTTTTTCATTCGTCCGAATGATTGAAGTATCGCATCATCCACAGTTCAATTGTTATTTTACTTCGATTGTAGTTTGTTATATGAATGAAGCAATGAAGTATCTTTTTAGTTATCGGTTCCCTCGCACATACTCGTGACAGTTGCTTTTGATTTATTTGCTTGTTTTGTCTATATGACGCTAGTTTTTCCGAGTATTTTTTTTACGAATTATTCTGTTGAACTTTTTTAATATCTCAGCTTACAATACATACCTTTCAATCTCTACCTAAAATTATGGCTGGCCGTTCAACGAGAAAGAAAAGTGAAATATGGGCTTATTTTAAGGAAGTTGGGGTTTACCAGGTCAAATGCAACTTTTTTTCTGAAGTCATATCCATAAACGGGGCAATGCCTTTAATATGAATCGTCATTTGCGCAATATTCACCCTATTGCTAACCAAACTGTGTACAGTCAGAAATATTCAAATTATACCTCAAGCCCTGAAAGAAGTTCACATCTCTCTTACAGAAACTGGAAATTTCGCAAGTACTACATTTACTTTTTGCAAGTTCTCTGTAAAGCTACGCATACTCAATACTCATTGTATATCATTCCTTTTAAGTTTAAGGCATGATACCGCCAGCAAAACAAACATATGCGCAGCTGTCATCCAGAATAAAATCCATAATCGAGAAACTAGTAATAGACAATTCATCAACACACACATAGAAGAAAGAAAGAAGTAGTTTTTCTACCCGGTATAATTTTTGCTATAGAACAGAGGCTCCTAAATTTTTTTGTCCCGTAGACCACTTGCCGATTTTTTCTGTTTTGTATAGACCCCCTGCTTAAAGTCGAACTCGCCAATAAACAGTACTAATCGGTTACTCTCTGAAAAAAAAGCACGGTAGAGATTTGAAATCGAAAAGTACTAGCAAATCGAAAAAAGTTCCTCTCCAAAAAAGTACTAGCAAATCGACAGAAAGGTGAAACTGAGGATAAACCAGTTCCTCGCCAAATTTTTGTAGTTCTTTGGTTCTTTGTAGTCTTTGAAGTCGAACTTCCATTGAAGTCCGACTTCAATTGAAATATATGAACTGTGACAAAATGAAGTAGTTCGCACCAACGGAACTACCAACTTCAATTGAAGTATTTGTTCAATGAGAATTGAATGAAATTGGAACTGCCGCAAAAGGAAGTACTTCTTTGAAGTTTGCGGGAAGCCAACATTTTGGTGACAGCCTGCCTAAATGGAATCCACTCTCGTGGACCCCCGTTTACGTCGCATGCACCCCCAATTTTTTTTTTGACCCCTTGCAGGTCGGAATCGACCCCTGGGGGTCGATATAGACCACTTTGGGAATGACTGCTTTGGAATAATGAAAGAGTGAGTGCAAATTCAATATAAAAAAATCGCTTGTTCTAAGTACATACATCAATTTATGTGGTCGGGAGAGCTGCCCCGAATAAAACTATTAAGAAAAAAACGTGACTATTATTTGGTTTATTTTATCACTAGCAACCCCCCCCCTCCTCCCCCCGACGAGGAATTCTGCGATTGATCTGTTACTTCGATTGAACTATTCACCGTGAAGGGTTAAATTTGAAGAACTAGCAATTCGTGAAGATTCACAAATCTGTGAAGTTTTTTCCATCGCTAATATCGACCACCGCTTGACCACCGTTACTCTCAAACCATAGACAAATGTTTGACTGTTGTTTTTAGGGATAGTTGATATCTGAGATGAGGTGTCACTGCTACCATAGACCGACGAGGAACTGGTTATTTATTCAATTACTTTTTAAACCGATTCCAGGTGGCGGAAAGGTTCATCGGTAAAAAGTAGTCGGGACAGGAATATATTTCATCTCTACTGACATCCATCATCAACTCACAATGTCACAGAATGTGCTCAGTCGATTGGTTATTGTCACAACAAACACAGTTGGGTTGAGAAGACGGAGGGAGGCTATGCACCTTTTCCCCGAACTCCCCGTGTTCAGATAACATCTGCGTCATATGGTGATCCTGTTGAATCGAGGTTCCTTCCATTTTACTTTTAACTTACGGGAAGAAGGAGACATTCCATCTGCCCGTTTTCGACCTATCCCATTGAAGTTTCTATTCTTGAAAAGTTCTTTTACTCATCTGTTTCAGTTATAGCCAGGTACTTCCCAACCTTCCTCTTCCCGATCTCCTTCCCCTCCCCACTACCTTCAGCCTCACAACATACCCAATTTGGGGATGCCATAGTCTCACTGGCTCTAGACGGTTGGGAGCAGTTGAGACTCTTGTGCGGTATTCATGTAAAAAAAAAAAAGTTGTCAGGAAGGGAAGGGTCTAAAGTTTTCAGACTGTATTACCAACACCCCAGAATCTAAAAATAGTTGATATCTGAAACCGGCGAGCAACCGATTTCTGGCCGCAGGAAAGTTCATCGTCAAGATGAAAAAAATAGGATTCGGTTCCCCTCAAAAAAATCATTTCATGTTAATCCTAAATGTTAGCAATTTTTTGTCAAAAATAGGAACCGCTTCCAAAAATACCCCGTTCCTCGAAGAAAAAATATCGCCGGTTCCAGCGACCGACAAGTAACCGAAACCGGAATATCGAACATCTCTAGTTGTTATTAGATATTCTGACATTTGATTTGTTTAGTTCGAAGCTGCAATGTCGACGATTTTATGAAAACCAACCAACCAACTTATAATATTATCGCATAATGGAACCATCAAGTGAAACTAGCACCAGTAATAACAAAAATAATTCAATCAGCATGCCAAAATTGAAAGTTCTAGCCTTCCACGGATACCGCCAAAACGGTAGTTCTTTTAAAGGAAAAATTGGCTCATTTCGTAAAACAGTTGCTAAATATGTTGATATGACCTTTATAACTGGGCCCCACGCTGTAAAACCAGAAGAGGGGGAAGGAGATAGTAAGTTCTGAACATCTAAACTGATATTATTAGAAAATTTTGGGGTTAGAATTAAACATTAAAAACATCATATTTGCAATATTTGCATAGACATTATTTGATTTATGTAGTTTGCATTTGTTTTTTAAACTAACATTGTATGGTTCTTTGCAGGAAACCTACGTGCTCAGCACAGTTTCAACTTAATATACATTCACACAGATGCATTACTTGCATATAGCATGTTTTCATACTTGTTATTCGACCTCAGAAAAGAAAATTACTGTGAAATTAAAAAACTTTCAATTTAAAAAAGAAGTCATTTCAATTTTTTTCGAACTAATGAATAAAAAGAACACACTTTAAAAACTTTCGAATGTTCAAACCGATCATCGTATACACTTGTTGCTTGTTTCTCGCTAATCATGATAAGCATGCGTAAGCAATATAAGAAGCTGTTTCTCAGTGACTTTTCTCAAAGACATTGCTGTCGGAATACAACAATCCTAAGTATGTGTTGTTCGGGTCAACTCTAATCGTGCAACCTATAAGGCTCTGTGTTTTACGTTGACTGTTTTTGGGTTGTTGACAGGGGTGCACTTGTAAATTTTCCAGTACCGGAACATTTGATTTTGGACAAATAATATGGTCCACAGCCACAGGCAGCTGGCTACATGACAATGTTACGAACAAATACACATTAAATTATGTGTTTACATTGATAATAAGCAGGGAGGAGTAAGGCCGACTGCTAGACGTAAACAGACGGGCCACTGACTCAGCGCTTGCTCAGTATTGTAGGATATTACACATACAACAGCAGTGTCCTTTGCTGCACACCATTTAGGGAAGTGATAATATCTTTCATCAAGAAATGTAATAAAATGAATACTTAATGTTAAAATAAAACGTAGGCCTGACTTTAAGTCAAAATAAATTTTATGTGAAAGTTTTTTTTTCATTTCTCTCAAAAAGCAGTACCGGAACGGCGTTCCAGTACCAGTGCAGTAGTGCGCCCCTAGTTTGTGAACCGTGTTATGCTTCCTTCACCTTGAGCTAATTTTTTGTATTCAATTGGGGCAGATTTTTCGGGTAATTGTGTCGTAGGTTTATCAATGTATAATGTTCATTAATACGTAATAATTAGAAATGCCACGTCACACACATAGAGCGGGCGAATAAACCTATTAAAAAATAATTTACTTAGATTTAAATACTCGTATGTCATCGAAATACCTAAAACTATAGCTAGACCTTAGAAAAGCTACTTAGATTTGAATACAACTTATTGTCAAATATTGATATTTACATGTCGCAGTCTATGAAAAAGTTTCGGACTTTTTGTACAGCATTAGATCAAAAATTTGCTAACCAGTGCATGAAATAATATAATATTATACAAGGGAGTTTAGGTACTAACAAGCCTAACTATGCAAATTAGGCCAATTCTGCTATCCATTTATGGATATGATTTTCTGAATAGATGAGTTTTGAGTTTAGATCTGAATTCCGATATGCATCACACATATATACATCATCGGCGCTGCAATTCTCGGAAAGTCTTGTCTGCGTCTAGGAAACACCTTCTCTCCAGTTGCTTATGCCTAAGAATGTGATGTTATCCTCCGCATCGTCCAGTCACCTATGTATAGGTCTCAAACACTTGTTAATCCCGCAGGCTTACTACAGGGAAGCCTCGATCCTTGCTACGTGTCCAGCTCAGTGGTCCCATTTTTATAAATCTTGTTATTAACGGCTTTTGAAATAATTGGAATAGCTCATGATTATACCTCATCCTCCAGACAACATGTTATACAGCTCCAAATATTTGTCTTAGGATCTTCCTTTCAAAAGTATATAATATCCTTTTACTGTTCTTCGTTAGGTCTCAGCACTGAGCTTTATAGAGATTAGATGGGATCTCGATTTGGAATGTCTTTGGAATTGCAATCACATATGTTAGCTAGGGTGATTCTTCTTTTGATTTGTTGGCTTTTTTATTTCCAAGACTTCCAACGTAAATTACAAGTTATTAATAATGATTACAGATGACGATCAAAGAGGTTGGTGGTTCAACGCGGAGGATCACTCCTTCAGCGGAAAACGTGTTGGTGGACCTGCCATTGGCTTCACTGACACACTGGAGCTCATTGAGAAAGTCTTCAAGGACCACGGGCCATTCCACGGACTACTTGGATTCTCACAAGGGGCCTGTCTTGTAGGAATGCTTTCTGCGATGCAACAAAAAGGATGTAAGTATTTCAAAATACTACTTGTCAACTATCTGCCTACAACGTATCCTAAGATGCACAGTCACACTACAGTCAGTCCGGCCCACCATACCAACTACAGAAACAAAAACATCAGTACTGTGACTATTCAGTGTACATAGCCTGTTCAAAAGAAAAGGTGAATTTTCGCCGGCTGTGTACATTCGATTATCGTTTTTTTTTTTTTTTGTTATATTGGTACAAGTATGTTTATCATATGTTAGCATTATCAGCCATTTTGGATTAGTGATTTGTTTTTGACAACTGGAAAGGTTAGTCACGTGTTTGTGTGTTCTTCGATTTTTTTTTACTTTTGAAAAAAATGGATCAAAGAATAAAATCCATGATTTGTTTTTCCACAACTCCAGGATGCTCATCGTCATTAACATCTTCTCGGCCTTCTGTAAAGCGCTTGTACCACTTATAAACACTTTTTTGAGACAAAGTAGACTCGCCGAATGCCACAGTCAACATTTTAAGTGCGTTAGAGCTAGCGTTGTGACCGCTTTGAAAGAACTGCTTCAAAGAACTACTTCTTTTGGCAACGGTTCGTACGTCATTCATTGTTCATTGAACAAATACTTCAATTTGAAGCAGTACCATTGTGAAGGCATTGACATTTCAAAATGAAGTAACCAGTTCCAGTGCTTTTCAGTTTCAAAGAGCTACCGACTAGTACGTGATTTTGCTGGCGAGGAACCAGTTCCAGTGCTTTTCGTTTTCAAATCGCTACCGACTAGTACGTGCTTTTCTTTGGCGAGGAACCAGTTCCGGTTCTTTTGGTTTTCAAAACTTTACCGACTAGAACTATGTAATCTGGCAAGGAACCGGTTCCAGTTCTTTTTACTTTCCAAACTCTACCGACTAGTACGTGCTTTTTCGGCGAGGAACCGGTTCCAAAAAGAACTGAACAAACAAGCAGATAAATCCAAATCTCTTTTTTCGCGAGTTCGACTTCAATTGAAAGGTTCACTTCGAAGGGTTCATTTTAAAGAACTAACAATTCGTGAAGCATTCACAAAACATTGAAGTTTTTCCCAACGCTAGTTAGAGCACTTTATTCCATTTTTAACCCAAAATTTAATACATATTCTTTGATCCATTTTTTTCAAAAGTAAAAAATCGAAGAACACACAAAAACGTGACTAACCTTTCCAGTTGTCAAAAACAAACCACTAATCCAAAATGGCTGATAATGCTAACATATGATAAAAATATGTGTACCAACATAACAAAAAAAAAAACGATAGTCGAATGTACACAGCCTGCAAAAATTCAAAATTCACCTTTTATTTTGAACAGGCCTCGTATATACAGTTACTCACACTAAACCGATTACATCCCTACTTGGAAACAGTTCTTCTACTATTAATGTATACTGTTTTTCTATGTATTCCGTAATATAATGTTTTTATTTACAGTGCTACCTTATGCATTTGATTTTGCGATAATGGCTTCGGGATTCTGCTCCGGAAGTCTAGTACACAAATCCTTCTACGATGCTGATATAACCCTGCCCACTCTTCATATTTATGGAGACACAGACAAAGTTATTCCCAAAGGTAGACCTTTATTTGATAAAATGTACTAGTAATTACTCTCAGAATTCCCCAGTGGCAAACCTCCATAGCTCATGATTGAAATGACGTTGCAAACTGAACATAGTAGAAATTGAAATTTCAGAAAGAAAAACCTAGTCAAATGTCATTTATACCAGACCTCACCCTTGACGTTGGCGCAAATAAGAAATTGTCCAAAGAAGCGAAGCTAGTAGTCCAATGCTGTATCAAAAACAAACCACTAATCCAAAATGGCTGATAATGCTAACATATGATAAACATATTTGTACCAACATAACAAAAAAAAAAAAAAACGATAATCGAATGTACACAGCCCGCGAAAATTCAAAATTCACCTTTTCTTTTGAACAGGCTATATATATTTCAACTGCCCATTCTGATATTAACAAAATATCATTAAATCTTATTATCCATATCTTATTATTGGTAATTTTTTTCAGTAAATATCTACAAAATTCAAATTTAGAATTATGTAAACCTCATCAAAGATGACACTTTTTTTTAATCTGTCAACAGTTTTTATCAAACTTGTCCCTCGGTTAACCAAATTTAATCCTGTTGATTGGATTCCGTACCGGGGAGGTGTTGGGGTAAGTAAAGTAGAGGTTGGGTTGGGAATAACGTAATTGTGCATTTGAGCATGGTTAGGCAAAATTTCGCACCAACAGTTGCTAAGTTTGATTGGGAACAACGGGTGTTAGTCGCCGCTGGGGAAAAGTCTTTAATGTTTTGTAAATATTTTATTTAACAGCATCCCTAGAAATGCCATGTCAATATTCATATAACACCTCAAAATACACACATATTAATGCATTCGTGTCATGTTTTATGTTCTTTTTAGAGATGAGTGAAGCCCTGGTAAATATATTTGTCAAGCCTTTAGTTGTGGAGCACCGAGGAGGACATTATCTGGCGTGTTCTGGCTCCCTCAAGGGCAAATACAAAGACTTCTTCGGAGACATGGTGGATGAGTTCCTGGAACAGCCCAACGAAAATGATGATGAAGACCATCAACCTCCTTCAACCAATTGACATCAGGCACAGTGTGCAATAAGGCCAATTCTGTCCCAACTTCATCGAAAATTCTATGTATGTCCATAACAATAAGTACTCTAAGTATATTCAAGTTAGAATATGATTTTTATTGTTTCAGAGTAATTATGATCCACTTCCCTTTAATTTGCATACAGTAAAATAGACATCAGCCAACGTCAAAAGCATGCAGTAAAGACAGTATCATTTGTAGCTTAATAGCCATTTATATAAGTATATAACTGATATTCAACTGCCCGGAAGCAGTGGGACTATGGCATTCTCAATTTTAAGGAATGTTGTGAGGCTGAAGTAAGAGGGATTAGAAAGTACCTAACTATTAAAAACTGGTTACTAAACACAGCTTTAACCATTTCAAAAAACATTTAGGTTCTGAATCTGTGGTCTCTCAGCCGGGCGATACTAGGAGTATCTTCATTTCTTCCATCCAGGAGGTAACAATATACAACATATTTATTTGACTTCTATGATAAAAAGTCATAATACACATATATTACACAGCCCTTGAGCCTAGGGGTCATGGATCGTATATGGTATGGAAGGATAATATGAGATATATAGTTTGGAGAAAATTCTACTTTGACTATTAGAAATGCCAATAAAACACTAAAATACATTTTACGGTTTATTTAAGTTAATAAAACACATTTTTTTACCACTTTCCTTGTCATTTTTTATATCATAATAAATCCTTATTATATCCACTGCTCGTAATTGCTCGGTTTTACAAAGGAATGAGAAGGTTTTCAACATGCAAATGGTACACTTTAAACATGTAGAACATTAAATTATCTATAAACTGTTTGACAAAGTTTAAAATGTGTGATATAATAATTCTAAGGTGCGATCTGCACCCGAGAGTGAAAAACATTAATTTGTATGAACTCAACTCCAAAAAAGCTATTTTAATAATTGTAATGCATGGACACTGATTAAAATCTTTTTTAAATTATGAGTATAGAATATAATATTCGGGCAAAATAAAACTTTAAATTATTAAAAAATGGTCAATTTGAATAACGCTGGTGAGAAATAAACTAGCACGACAAATGATAAAAAAAATTGTTCTATTTTTTAAAACAATTTTTTTAAAATATATACACATATTTTCAATAGCTGTATTTAGAGACATTAATTTTATATTAAAATTATTGTTTTACACCAGCTAAACATCATTGGGGGTTAAATAATAGTAATAATAACATACTAGTATAATTATTGATCTTTACACTGCCAAGTTGTGGGAATATGCGCCGACCAGTTGATGAAAAGCGCATCAGTCTTTTCCACGGCTTATTTAACTTAAGATGAATGCACTCTTTAACATAATATGTCAATGCTCTCGCTTGTAATGTCATGATCCTTTGGGTTTAGTTGACCTGCTCCTGCCCGTTGCTCTCCTGGGACTTCATGACATCGGGCAGATCCGGCGGAGACGAGAACGGGGTCAATTCCAGGATTTCAAATTCGCCGGTTTCTTTTCTGGAATTTAAATAATTGATTTATCAGAAGCCGGTGAGCTTCTGAGCTGGGCAAGCAACATTGAGAATGGCAGGAGGTAAAAGGTTTAGCGACCTAAGTTTATGTCTATTTTGGACATCAAATTCATGGTTTCAGCACTCTTAACCTCTAGTGTGCCGGAGTTTCCAATAGTCACCGGACATCCATCATTACCTTTTCACGAATTTTTACCTTTAAAACCTGTTGTTCGCATATTTAAATGAACCATAATCGCTTGTCAACAAAATAATCAATCCACAGAGATATTTTGCATTGCGTTCATCAAGTTCGGTACAAGCCAAGTAGTAAATATTTGAAGTTTGCTTATGTCAGTGCTTTGAAAAATAACAATTTTCAAAGCACAATTACTGTTTGTATTTAAAGGAAAACCTCATATTTTACTTTCATTTGGAAGGAAATATATTCAGTCACAATAAAATGACAAAAATCTTCACATATCTTAGCAAACTTTTTTAAGTGGCATTAGGGAGAAAAAACCAATTCTTCGAATATAAGTTGCTATTTAAAAAAAACCACTTATGCCACTAACGTTCAATTTGAAAAAATACACATAAAAAATTATCTGAGAAGATAGTATAATTAACAAAAAAAACATTTTTTAAAACACAAGTGACTTATTATGAAATTGCAGTCAGCAAGGTACGACGGAAGTTGAGAATCCGGCATTCCAAAGGTTAATTGTTGTGTAAAATTTACATTATATACATACACTTTAAACAGGCATTCTAACTGCGGTCTTTGCGCGGTAGGCAAGCAATGCTTACATAGACCAACCATCTCTGTTATTTATGCATTCACACAGAAGAGGCTCCTATTTAATAAAACTGCAGGACAAAGGAGTGTGGGAGACTAAGTCTAGGGGAGTGGATGGGGTGAAAGTCAATACTGTGCCCTTATGAGGAACTGAAGGGAAAGAGGAGTTCGACAGCAGTGGGGGTGGCCAAGCCGAGGGTTGTAGCTCTGATGATGTATGTACATGACATGTACATTCACTCATGCACAGAGAGAACATTGACAAGGCTTGTTCAGTGTCTATATTGTCAACGCAATCTTGTTATTTACTGTTATATGGTCAGGGGTGATTTGATGGGGAAGAAGTTGAGGAGGTTCCGCGAAGGCGTGGCATAATCAAGTGAATGAAATCTCGAGGCGGGTATGTCATGTCGATAATATTGAATGTGAATGAAGAGGGGTGTGTGCCTTTCCATCCTCGACGGAGTAATGGTTAACATTGAAAACGTGATAAATTCAGCTGGTTTTTCTGTTACATATTACGTTCTACGAATCCTGTAACACTTAATTTCTTTCGTAACAAACAATACAGTATTCAAAATTGCAAAGATGTATGTTTTACAAAGAAAGATGCAAAATTTATTTTCAAATAAGGGAATTAAACCCTGGTTTTATGGGACCTAGAATGTAACTCATCAAGTGTAACATGCCCAGGTCTAATTACATTATCAAAATTTCACTACACGTAGGCCATTAAATTAGACGCATAAGGCAAGTTTTTCGCTATTCTGACCTTACACCACGGATAACATTTACACCTCGTTTATAAGAGGGTTTGTGTTTAAACTAAATCAGTATAATTGTTACCTTAGAGCTAGACCAATGGGAGCTGGACTTTGAGCCTTGGCTGTCGAAGATGTCAGGCCATAGTCCTGTAGTGTTTTGTCCTCCACCATCATTTGGTTGTCCTTATTAAATAGCATTTGATTTACTGGCGGCACTTTCAAAATCCCTGGAAAAGAAAACAATGAACACTTACACATATATGTTTACAAATAAATTGATTGTACTAATGGTGGTTTTTGTACGCCTATATTGCATGAAGGTAAACAATAATAGAAGATCAATAGACGGTACTGGTTCATACAGAAATAATATGGAAAAAAAATAAAAATTGAGGCCCAGTTCAACAAACTGGCGATTTGGAATTTGA
Source organism: Drusus annulatus (assembly GCA_022651775.1). NCBI lineage: Eukaryota > Metazoa > Arthropoda > Insecta > Trichoptera > Limnephilidae > Drusus > Drusus annulatus. Next base: position 1,331,594 of record JAGWCC010000025.1, on the reverse strand, counting down.
TACTCATACTAACAATACCTGGTTGGCGGTTATGTATATTCATATTTTATATTCGTTTCCATCATACCTTCTATCATCTTTTTTAACTCCAAAACAGTCGTGGTATCTTTGGCATCGGTGAAAATGGTTCTCTTTTTCCTTCTTATCATGAGAAATACATCCTGAAAAATTAAACGAGTTAACATGAAAACATTGGTTCAATGAAAAATTTGACAGTAAACGAGTGAAACTTTTTTACAGAATTGTCTTAAAATGACGTAGGAAAACGTGGTTTACCATTTTAATTGGGTATTTAGGCTCTGCCGACTGTAGAATAAAAAATCGGCAAACGCGAAATTAGCCGTCACGTCCGCCAAGCAGCCCACAGATGAGATAAAACAAGAAATAAAATTAATAATTAATAAATGTATTCAACGCTTACAGCGATGATTCATTAATTGTTTATGGTATTTTTTTTTTGGAGAACGGTCACTCGAGATGGGCCAAAAGTCGATTTTGGGTGGGGGCAATGCAAAAATATAATTATTGTTAACACTCATGAGCTTCGTTGTATGATTTATTTAAATATATATCATTAGCAAAAAAATATTCGTTGGATATCCGTTATTACCGCTAAGCGGAAAAAATGCTATCTAACGGTTTAAAGGATGCAATTCAATTCTCGTAAATGTGGAAAAATAATGCTTTAGTTATTACTTATTATATTATGGAAATTTTAAAATTAAATATAAACCATGGTAATGTCTATTTTATAATATTTCGTTTTTGAACAAGTGATGTCATGATATATATATTTTTTATTACAATGAAGTGGTACCATATTTTCCAGACTTTTATTTATTTAACATAGCCAACAGGCCTAATGTGATGTAATTTTTTTTTTAAGTTAAGGCAAGCATTATGCCAAAAAATGTAAAAACCGATATGTTTATCAAAGACCAATAAAATTCATAAAAAAATATTTGGAAAGTTACTGAGTAAAAGTAATTTTCAAATTAACTCGTAATGTTTGAATTTTGTTTGGAGAATGTGTCTTTGAATCGGGGTTCATATGCACATAAAAAACATGGTTTAAAAATAACCCTGGCCACATTTTTGAGTTTTATCAAACCACTGAGCGGATTAGTTCATCCCTGTGATATATATTTTTAATTTAGATCGTTACTCAAAAGAACCAATCACGTGTCGCCCAAGGGACATTATGTCTGACAAGTACGAATAAATATCATATTTCGAAGGCTCCACCAAGATGGTTGTTCTCTCCCTCTATAACCTCACTTTTCTGTTTAGCACCAAGGGGGATGGAACAGATAATAGTGACAACGAAGAGCATCGTGAACCCTCCCCTGATCGGTCGTCCCCCATTTATGTGCCTTCAAACGAGCACAAACTACAATACCCCTACTGGCTCTGGTTCAGAAGACCTGGAAATAGATTGCGAAGCAACACAGTGCAGTATGAGCAGGTAAGTGAGGACTGTTTGTGTGAGATGATAATAATCTGCCTATTAATGATATTGCTCCGCTTCTACCACCACCATCCACTTAACTTTCTATTTGATGACCCCTTTTGCCACATATCATTCCATGTTTATGACCTTATCCACATCATTACATTACTTTAGAATTAATCTCAAAAGGTTTATAATGTGATCCAACGAAAGGGCTTGTGTTTTAAAGCTTCTTTCATTCATAGTACCAAAAACTAATTATCACTTTGACATATTATTTTGTTAAAATTAATTTTGGAATTATTGTTTCTGAGTTATGTATTGTATTTAATGAATTCTAAACAGGTTGAGTTGTACTGACAGATAAGAAAGACACTTCTGCAAATCGTACCACTTATAATGCAATACAATTTGCAGCAAATACAAGTATTTCTTCTTACATTTATCTATTCCTTCAAGCTATGCCCACTATTCATTCACTCATCATATTTGTATACATTTCATCCACCCACATCCACCTTTCACAAAACCATTTTTATCTTTTGTAAAATTATAATTTATCAGTAGGTTACAGGAATTTAAATCTTCAATCTCGTGAAAACATAATTTTGGTAAGTTATGGATGCCTAACAAGTGTGTTAATCTATTTGCAACCCTTGGTGAATTTTGCTTCTATTTTAATATTCTGTTTGATAAATTAATGCTAGCAGGTTTTGTTTTCTTTTTTTAATCCTCCATTATCATTTCACCCAAAAAATCTAGTCTTATATCAACGTTTTGAACACTGCCATCTATCGGGAAGGAAGAGTTAATAGAAATAATTTGCAATGAAATGCAAACATAACATTAAGTTTTTCTCGGGTCCTATGGTCCTGCCACTAAGTCTTGCTGGCGCGCTGTATGCTTGCTGACCGTAATTTTGTAATAACTCACTTGTGTTTTACAAAATTATGTTTTTGTAAATTGTACCATCTTACCAGATAAAGTGTGTATTTATTTTTCAAAATTGTATGTTTATAAAACTGAAAACTTCAAATAAAATAAAAATAGTAATTATTGCAACAGTTTCAGTAACTAAATAAATAACACCCCCATACACACAAGCACAACTTTTTTATGAGGGTACATCTTTATTGTGAAAATTTAGATATAAAAATAACACTTGACAGTATAATGTATTATCTCTGTTTTTGTATTATCTATTATTGTGTTTGAATAAATGAAAAATTAAAAAAATATACAATAATAATATAAGTGCTGTTCCCATAATAGTTACTTACATTTAGAGAAATGTTTTTTTCTCCCTCCCGTTACTAAAAAGTAAAATAAATTTATTGTATCTTCTTAAGGCTGGATAAGTCATGAGATGTTTTCATGTAAATACATCAGAAAAGTCTGTAATATAAATCGTAGAGTTAGTTTTTTTGTTTCAAAAGCACTTAAATCCTAAGAATGAATTGTACTGTGGCCGGCTAATGCAGTGGATTTGGTACTTTGCAGGCCCTCAAGTTGGTGGGGCAGTTTGCCAGTGTGGAGCAATGGTGGGCGCTGTACAGCCACCTGGTCCGCCCCAGCGAGCTGCCCCCAGACACCTCCTTTAACCTGTTCAAGTACGGAGTACGGCCCATGTGGGAAGACACGGCCAATATTAACGGCGGAAAATGGGTAAGTCCGATGTTGTTCCTAAGGAATGCTACTAAAGACCCTAAATTCTATGAGACAGGGGAGTACCAAGAAGTTAATATATAACCACTATCTGTTCGGGGCTTATGATTACGTGGCCAATCCAATACACCAAATAGGCAGAGATATGGCCGTGTAATCCTAATACTCTGTGTTGGGCGTATTTGTAAGTCAGTTGCCGCTAAGTCAAGAAGTTTCAATTAGTAAAACCTATTGAATAATCTTAACTCTTTCACTGCGGCAAGTGACTAGTCATTTCTACAAATCGTTCGTACCATGCGGCGGCTGACTAAAGTAATTTTAAAGTTTCGACTTCGTTTTCCGAGCACATGTATGCCGTATTCGGACGAAATTTGTTTTAAAAATAAGAATATTCATTTGTGGATTCACATCTCTGAAAATCTTTATCAACTGCTTAATTTGTTATCTTATAAAATAATAAAACCGAGAGCCCGGGGACAGCCTTCAGTCAGAGTTTAGAATCCCGCGCGCATGTTTGATGGGAACCCTGTAGAGCGTCCATATAGACGGCCTTGTCTCGGTTGAAATTTACCGCGCTTGTTTATATTAACACAATTATGGCGTGATCTTAATTTGGGTTTATCTTAGGTGAATGTTTATTGATACTTTGATGTTGGAGGATGATTTTAGGATAGTTAATAATTCATATAATGATTTTTTTTTCTTAAAAGGGTCGTTTTAAAAGTAACCTTCATCCAAAAAATGCGTGAACAAAAAATGTGCCGAATAGGGACGACTGCTTAGGTATATTTGTTTAGCGGTTAAAGGGCTAAGGGCTAAGCATTGCAAAGTCTGATTTAATTTTGCTTATGTTTCGGTACTAAGGGTTTGAAGCCCAAGATTTTTTTTCCTTTCTCTTTTCTAGCGGCACACGCACAACTTTAAATCATCTGTGGACTGCTCAAAATATCAATGATGTGCCCATATTTGTTTTCTAGTTTATGGAATCTGGGTATTGGGGAGTGAACTCAAGTATATTGACTGCACAAAGGTAAAACCCTTTAAGCCAAAATATAAAAAAAATTACAGGAGACAATAAAAACGAATGATTTGTAACTTTTCATATATCTCGAAGTTAAATGAATATTTGTGTTTCCTGAAAATATGGAAAATATTGCAATTGTTGTTAAAATTATAAGAGATTTGAGGGTTGACTCATTTCACCTATAGTGTTTTTTAGGAAAAAATCTTTATAAAATGGTTCAGAAAATTTTGTTTACTACATAAAAAAATTCTTAATCAGCTAAAATTATTTCACCATTTTGTCCCTCTAAGTTTATCAAATGTGAAACCAATTAAAAGTAACATTCCCGAAGATTGAGGCTTGAAATTGAAGGGCTTGAAATTTACACAGTCGATATAAAAAATAAATCAGCACCAGACCAAGAACATTAGCCCAAATACTTACCCCGAAACTCAATACAACAACAGCACAACATCACTATTCCTACTCAGCAATTAAGATTTTCAACAAACTTCCTCCTTCCTGAAGACATAATAGATGTAAACAACTAAGAAATATTAAAAAAAAACTCAAAGTACACTTTTCAATAAAATAACCTAAAATGTATTATATTCATATGATATTCATTTTTAATCATAAAAAAATAATTTCAAGAAACCCATGATAGTACTCCCTCCCTAAGCACAAGAATTTTCTCAATTAGGGAGGTTTTTATCATTAACTAGAAACTAGACAATTGTATATAAACTGAATTAATATTATACCTACTGTTAGTATTAAGTAAAAATGTTTATTTTTGTACAATTGATTAAATAAATAAAAAAATATGCTAAAGTATTTACACAATGAAACTGAACACAATAATTAATCAATGAGTTAAGAATTTTCAAACAGCAATAATCTTTCTGTCTTTTAAATGCCAGTTTCACCGAAGACATGTCATCATCAGACAGAATCACACAATGTATAACGTGTATCTTATGTGCTTCTTCCTGACCCACCCAATTGCGCCAATGAAGCAGGCTACTCTACTCCTCGCGGTCCCGCGCTGCACGGAGAGCTGCGGACACCGATGCGCTGGATGCATGTGGTGCTTGATCAGTCCAGCGCATCGGCGATCTTCCTCTCCTTCTGCCTCCCACTTTGCCCGTGACCACGAATTCTCAGTTTGGCGAGCGACGTGTTAAAAGTTTCTCAGGATACATTGCTTGACAGCCTGTTTGAATGCCTATATCCGAGCGCCTGGCTGACTGTGGTATCTTGAGCATTATTTTTTAAGGTGTATCTCATCTGCTAAATGGTGTGAATTATTTTGCAGGTGATAAGATTAAGAAAAGGGCTAGCGGCCCGAGCGTGGGAAGACTTGTGCATGGCCATGCTCGGGGAGCAGTTCATGGTCGGCCCAGAGATATGTGGAATTGTGGTCAGCATCAAATTTCAGGTAAACCTATCTCTCACCATCGCAATAAGAGTTGTCCTTCGCAATGTGTGATCTCATTAAGTACATAATTTAACATGTGAAATCGTGTTACAGATGGTGCTTATGAAAATGGTATTGGATTTTGCTAACAATAGATTTTAATTCAATGTCAATACACCTGGACAACACAACATTCATTTGACTATTAACAAATATTAAATTCAATTTAAAGTAACAAGGATATATCATACAAAGTGGAGAGCTATTCAATGTGCCCTACAGCTTGACATACTTAACTTTGCAGGCAACAAAAAAAACTAACAAATGAACTATTTTTAAATCCATAGATATTTCTCTATCCAAAATAACAACAGTGGTGATACCTCCGACTGCAAAATTAAGTATGTCCCAAAGATGTATATTGGCTAATCTGTCACTTTACAGGGGCAAATTTAAAAAAAAAACATGAAAATATGGCTTCAAAGCTAGTGGAAGAGACATTATATTGAGTATAATGTTAGATATGGTGTAGGCAGATTGAGAAAAGGACACATAGACACGGAGAAAGGGATGTCAGGAGAATAAAAAGACCCACATCAATGAATGAAGAAGTCGAAGATGCCCGAGGAAGATATGGCACAGTCATTGAATCAAATAATTGAGTCGGCTCAAGTCAAGCATCGGTATGACAGAAGAGTAGGTACGTATGAAGAATGTGCAATGTATGAAGGAGAATGAAGCGAGGAGTGTGGCAAGACAGAGTTGTGTGGTGTTTCATTCTCTCTGCCTACCTCTGCAGAGAAACAATGTGATGGTTAGTTAACTAGAATGTTGACTGTTAATTAAAGTATGTTTTTGTACAGTAATGATGTGAAAGTAGTGCACCAACTGCCAGTGTTGTTGGTTAGTGTAGGGTCAGACTCCCGGTCAAAGAGACAGATGGATGGAGTGATATTTGAACATGAATGCCAAGTGCCCCCAATGTCGACATCCTACTGCTGCAAGAACCATAAGAAGAAGGCTATGTAAGGTCAAATAAGCCATTATTTGTTTATCTGCAGGAAGACATAATATCGGTGTGGCACCGGACTGCGTCTGACCAGGGGGCGAGTGCTCGCATTCGAGACACTCTCCGTCGAGTCCTACATTTACAGCCGGGCGTTTCCTTAGAGTACAAAATACATACCCAATGCCTCAAGTGAGTACAGATATCTACTTTCCCACTTTACTTTGTTGATTGCCATATCCTCCGGTACTCCCTCTCTGTTAAAACCTGGTTTTAGTTCATTATTATTAATGTTAGACTTAAAACATATTGATACTGAATCTGTAACTACAGATATCTGTAACTGACCACTATATCTCTGCGGTAAATTTCTCTCTGGCAGCCATCTCGAACGCTTCCTCCCACTTTCATTAGAATATTAACAGCGCTCTGGTATTTTAGTAACATTTATTCTATAGTAAAGTAAGTTATCCGTGTATGTATAACCAAGAAGCAAATCAAGTCTTTGATTCAGCATCTTCCTTATTTACAGTCTGTGCTCTTTGTCTTTGCTTATAAGTTCCTAGTTCTAATAACATTACCACCATCTCCTTGGGGCATATTGCCTTTACTCTGTTGAACAAATTGTGCAACATTTCTAGTTGGTTTTTCCATAAATGTAATTCTTTTCTGTTTATTTCAGAGCATCTACGATGTCTGTCAATTCGTCTGGTGGGGGTTCTTCAAATTACTATCCTACAACCTTCCATTCAACATCGAACATGGCAAGAGTCAATTCATTCACCACCGAGGCGCATATGAATAACATGACGAACAACGCAATATCAAATACCAACTCCACAGAGATCGTCAACTCTTCAAATGCAGACCTAACGTCAGCGGAATCGCCGACCACCAACTCCTCGACTCCGGACACCGCCATCGGCTTGTCGAATACAAACTCTTCGACCGCCGGTTCCTCAACGCCGGAATCAACAAACGGCAGTTTATCCGCGGAGACCACCTCCACGATGAGCTCCGACTCTACGACACAGCGCGAAAACGAGGGGAGTTGAGACCAGCCGCGTTTCTGTCATCTGTAATACATAGCGTGAAATACTTTCCACAGTGCCGATGACAGTATGACTAAACACACCAGATTTGCATTTAACTTTTTTTATATGTAATTTCCATTTGTATATTTGTAAATAATCAATCTCTTAAGGTAAATGTCGAGCATACATTGCTTACAAATGCGAATTGCAAATGGTACCCGCTCATGTGCTCTGTTCAAATAACTTATAAATCCAAATTATCCAATTCGGCGAGTGCTTCAAACGTGACAGTTAACCTACCGGCCTACCATTTTCTGTTTTAAATCAAATTTCTGAATATATTAATCAAGTTTACGTTTCTTTATTCAAATGTGTTTTTAATCTACCCTTATTTTAGTCACTTATTTACCCAAGCAAGTATACAAGCGCCCAATATTAACAGACGTGCTAATGTGCCGATGGATAGGCCAATAGGTTAAAATATTGAAGCATTACAACAATTATTTACTTCTATTCAATTAAAGATTAGTTCAAATTGGTCTCCTTTCATAACACAACAAAAATCAATTTATTTGAACATTACATTCATCATAAATAAAATCTAAAGTTGTCTAGCATTTCTGTTTTTTTTTTTACCATTGTGGCTCTGTTTTGAAACGCGAGTGGAAAGTTACATCGACCAGCGGATAATTATTGTTGATGACAAAATTATTTTATTTACCTGTTAAATATATTTTCTTAATTACATTTTACTGCATAGACGATTCTCGACTTAACAAATCAATTGAGTTTAGATATGAAAATAACCAGGCACATGCCTCTGTATTCATTCTTAGAAACTAAACACAAAACAAGTAAGTTCATATAGAATTTTTGAAATAATATGTATAATAATACTTGACTAATTTATACAGCGCCATTTTTGTAAAATATCACCTTCTACCATATGTATTAGGTAGGAACGTCCTAGACTGATTCTAATACTTGTTGTTATTCGTTTGGAAGTGGACGAATCAGTCAGTTTATTTGTGTGTAATGTTTATACAGCCATGTTTGGCTATACATACATATATGTAGGAATATACTTCATTGAATCTCAAGTTAGCGATAAATGTGTCCATTTAAACAACCCCCTTTATAAATTTTGACACAATTTTATTATATGTCATTCATTACTGCAAATTTGTCACCATTTAATTCACCCTGGAATGCCATTTGAAGGCAAAAATAGTTTTTCATCAGTGGAAATAAGATTAGATTTTTCCAATGTGTAGAAATGATCCATGATATTTATGATACATATCTTCAAATGCATGAAATCGCTGCTATTTTTATTCAATGTATTGAATAAAAATCTCGTTTTGGAAGGTTTGTGAGTAATTTTTACTCATTTGAATGTTTATGCAGTCAATAAGTTGAGATTCGATAAAGAATATGTTGTATATTTGCAAATAGTTTCCCTAGTACAATTTTAAACCATGTTTGAAGTCGTGAATCGCCTGTTAGTAAAGAAATTGATAAATATTGTACTAGAATGTTAACATATTTTCATCTGGAGATTTGTCATTTAACCATTACGTTTCAAAAGAAAATTTAGCTTACATAAATAATATTTGAGTTTAATTGCAAAAATTCTTAGCTTATATTGTTACTACGATATTCTTGGTTTTTGCACAAGTGGCGTGCCATGACTTATTTATTTTTATATAATCGAAAAGATACACTTTTTATATGAAAAAAGCTGTTGGAGATTACTCCTCGAGGAAGGAGATTGTTTTAGTTTTTTTTCGGAAAAAAATTGGGGAAAAAAATAATGGCACACCGCTGGTTACCACATTCATTAAAACTTCTATGATTTCAGTTTTATTTCAGAAGGTTTTGCCTTGCACATCTAGTCTTATTTTGTTTAGTTTAGCCACCCTGTCAAATCTAGGGCATCTATGCTTGTTCAAAGGCTCATGGACGCAAACAGAATACTACGCTGCTATTGAATCCTTCGCCATTCTATGATTATTTTTCAAAGTAATGGCATCGTTCCCAAGTAAAGCATGTCTTAGAAATTTATTTGCATTAATATTATTTTGTTAGTTTATGTTAGGTTGTGTCACCATGCTACTATACTCTCTTTTTGTTGTATCAGCACAGTGTCCATTTTCAGAGGGTGTGTACAAGTCCTTCCTGAAGAACTTTTGTAACACAACACTGCTTGAAACATGAGCAAAATGAGATATCTCGTAATTGACAGAAAAAGATACAATACTAATCGATACTGAAGACTCCAAATTTGAGTCCAGTCTTTAGAATGAGTTTGGTAACCATGCATCTATAAAACAGCTTATAAATTCATGATATTTTAATCGCAGAGTCTGAACGATATTACTGTGAAAACATTCAACTCTTAATTTTATTTACACATTTTCATTCATTTACTTGCTTGCCGCTGAATGAATTGCTTTATTATTTTATTTATTATAAGAAGACTTAGTACTCAATCTGCCGTACATAAAATCAAGCTAATTGTTTCATATGCGTGCGCATTTATATGGTCAGTAAAACATTATTTGACAAAATCCCTTAATAAGATCACAGCACATTAAGTTTTGAAATATTTCTTTATTGACGGAATAGATTTGAACTGCCAATATTTTATATGAATTCATTTATATTTTTTGACATTTATTTGCACTAGTCCTGAAACATTTTTGATCAGTGAACTTAGTCAAACATTTGTACCAACAGCATCAGACCTAATAGACAAAATAACCGTACAATTGTTGTATGTTCATTTTTATCTAGACGAGTGAATATACTTTTATTAATAAGTATCCTCTACTGTGCTTATTGAGAAGAAATACTTTTAAAATCAAACTAATACGTTTCGTTACATGACCTAAAAGCATGAAATGTGATGTGTTGACTTAGGTTGGGATATTTCAACCTGCGTTACATTTGATTGACGATAAGCGCTATTTTGAATGTCTAAATGTTAAAATAGCGCTGATCGTCAATCAAACGTGACAGAGGTTGAAACATCCCAACCTTAAAATTGTAAGATACTTTGTGTTTAATTTTTTTAAGTGGTTTTTTCTCAGTGAACAGAGAATGTTCATAAAATTATACAACAAAACTAGCAGAATAATAAAAAGTCACCATCGATGAATTAATGAAGAACTGATTTGGCTTTTGTACTTACTTGCCCATCAATATATGCTTCAAAAGGTCTCCAACTAGGAAACCATATTTCCAATGAGACTGACATAATAAAGGATTTTAGTTGCTTTTAAATAAGAACTTCTCGCAGCAAAATAATTTTATGAAAACTCAACTTTAGTGGATCAAAAAGAATCCACAAAAAGTTGGTTGGTGACTTTTCACAGCAATATTAGATTTTTTCCCACCTCCAAGATTTTTTCATTTCAAAAGATCAATTTGGCGCCAAGATAAATTTGTAATTTTTATAAAATTTAATAATCGATTGTTTTTCAAACATCAAAATGGATCTTTAATGAAATAATGATTGTCCACCTTTTTAATGCAACTCAATTTCTTTGAAAACATGTAACTTCATTTGTAATAGGAGATTATTTACGGAAAGATTGCGTTATGGCTAGTAAAATAATTGATTGGCTTTACAGTTCATACTATCTATCCTTGGTCAATGTCAATGTTTCAAAATGTCCTCCAATAAGTCAATAGATTACAATATTGACTAACTAGCAAGGTTTCTGAAAGAAATTACCAAATTATAAAAACAATTGTGTGACGGGGTGAAATCAATAACCGCAAACATCAAAACACCAATCTACTATAAAATAAAAATACGTTTCATTGGGAGTTTACTTTCATGCCGGCACGGGGCAACGAACTCTTTCTTGGTGGAAATCTATTATGTATTTCAATCAGTTATTGTACAGCTCATTTACGATGCAACAATTATTATTGTGAAATTACAATTATTTACCAGCTGTTTTCTTCTTGGTCATCAGGAGTGTTAATGGTTAATGGAAGATTTTTTACGATGTGTTATGTTTACAGATGTACAAAAATTATAAAAAATATTTAACATGTAAATTTTTAGCAATAAAACATTTATAAAGATTTTTATTGCTTTCTTCTTCCATCGCATATCAATTACATCTCAAAGTGCTGCGCATCCCGGTTTTCCTTAGTACATCACGAACATGGTAAAAAAGGTTAGTGCCATATTCGGAGTTTAAAAAAACAGTGGAACTAGTTTTACCCCCAATTTCAGGGAATGAGGGAGGTTTGGATCTAGTTATTCCGAGTGGTGGTCTTAAACGGATGATACCAAAATTATCTCCAGCTGAATAACTGTGATTCCTGATGTCAACAGCCGTAAGCATAGCAAGGTGGTCAGAGTAGAGATGGTCGATATTCCTGTTCCGGCTAAAAGCAACCGGTTCCAAGCCGGTCACTAGAACCGTCGATATTATTTCTCCGAGGAACCGGTTCCATTTTTTTGGCAAATAAAGCGAATATCCATCAAAAGCTTTTCGCTGGAAAGGTGCGGTTCCTTTAGGCGAGAAACACAAGGATCCGATTCTGCAGTTCCAGAATATCGCTAACAACTGCCCCACCCCCACGATTTTTTTTTTTTCCGAGGAACCGGTTCCAGTTCTTTTGTTCTCAGAATATCGCTAGAAACCTCCCCCCGCATGAAATAAAATCCTTTTTAAAATTAAAATCTTCTTTTTGGAACTTCTTTGGCTCCAGGAACCAGTTCCAAGAATAACCGGTTCCTAGCCAGTCACCGGTAACTGGAACCGCAGATACACCCAATTTTCGATATCAACCATCCCTAATCGTAATGCTAATGACAATATTGATCTCTGGAATGCCGGACTCCTGCAAGTTACAAATTCCGTCGTACCTTACAGACTGTAATTTCGTAATAACTCACTAGTATTTTACAAATTGGTGTTTTTGTCATTTGAAGAAGATTAATGAATTAGTTTGGTCTACTCAACAATGTTACATGTAAATATTATCAATCTCTTACATTTGAGTCTCAGGGATCAGGAGCACATAAATTAAAAAAGATTAATTAATTAGTTTTGTCTACTCAACAATAAATTTCGTTAGATGAATATAAAGACTATAAAATAAATTTCTCACATTTGAATCTCAGGGACTAGGAGCACATAAATCAAAGAACCCTAATGAATTAGTTTTGTCTACTCAACAATAGATGTCGTTATATATAAAGACTATAAAATGAAATTCTCACATTTGAATCTCAAGGACCAGGAGCACATAAATCAAAGAAGCTTAATGAATTAGTTTGGTCTACTCAACAATAGATGTCGTTACATGTTCCTATAAAGACTATAAAATAAATTTCTCACATTTGAATCGCAGGGACCAGGAGCACATAAAGCAAAGAAGGTTAATGAATTAGTTTGGTACTCGTATACTCAACAATAGATGTCGTTACTTGTATTAAAGACTATAAAATAAATTTCTCACATTTGAATCGCAGGGACCAGGAGCACATAAAGCAAAGAAGGTTAATGAATTAGTTTGGTACTCGTATACTCAACAATAGATGTCGTTACTTGTATTAAAGACTATAAAATAAATTTCTCACATTTGAATCTCAGGGACCAGGAGCACATACATTTTAAGTTTTAATAAAGTTTAGAGATACCGCATTTGAATGTTAGGATATGAAGGTAAAATCAGATTTGTACTTTTGAAAAGTTTATTTAATATGCACTATAAAGTTATATTAACATGCATAGTAAGTTATTATGCATGTTAATAATAACAGATAAACTTTAAATAAAAGTTGTTTCAAACATTTAGATTATGATATATATAGAAAGCTGTGGTGACTTTTCTATTGAAGGGCCTGGTATCAGAAGTCTAGTATGTTGTTGGAACATATTAGTTGGCATTAAATATTTTAATGCTGTTATTTTCAATGGACCTTACAAAAATGTTGTGGATGTCAAAAGTAGAGCAGCCACTAACAATCCAAGGAACATCTGTCGCTTCTGCGACTCATTCTTGTGTTCAACTGCTCGATTGTGGTATAATTTGCCAGCCTCTTTGCTTTGAGTCTTCTACTAAAAAAGTGCTGTAATACTGATCTTGGATCTTTTTTTATGTGAATACCGCACAAGAGTCTCAACTGCTCCCAACCGTCTAGAGCCAGTGAGACTACGGCATGCCCAATAGGGGTATGTTGTGAGGCTAAAGGTAGTGAAGAGAGTTTCCATTTTCACTTCTTCAATAGATGCGTAAGTATTTGATTAATGATTCTCGAGTAAAGTATTCTAATCCGTTTTAGAAGCAAACTACCGCTTTTCTTCATACACTGATATATTATGCATTCGTCTCAAATCGTGTATTTCAAATTTATAACTAACGAGTTAGTCCTGGTAACCTAGCCGGGCGTGATGTTGCGAGTCACATGACCGCGCCGAACAGAGTGAGGCATCTCTAAACTCCAATCTCTTCATCAAAATGTTGGTCATCTATACGTGGAAAGTGATTATTCCAGAAGGATAAAGTTATTCTGTATAGATTCACATATTTTTCAACAGTCATAAAATCCAACGTACGGTATAATGATCTATAAAAAGGAAGAAATACTACATTATTTGATTCTCATAAAAAATACAAGAATGCAACTCTATCAAATGTTTTGAAAAATATAATCAATTTTTTTTTAAATGCCCCCATCTCAGTATCAGTGTCCCTAGCTGCTTGTTTAGGACCCGGGAAAACTTTTATTGCATTCTTAGTTCCTGTGATGCTACTGGTTTACTGCAACAAATCGTTTTTAAATCTTTATCACTGAAAAACGTATATTACATATAAACAGATAATCGATATTCCTGTCCCGGTTAAAAGGAACCGGTTCCAAGCCGGTCACTGGAACCGTAAATATTATTTTTCCGAGGAACTGGTTCCTTTATTCGGCAAGAAAATGGTGAATACCCATTAAATGCTTTTTGGCGGAAAGATCCTTTTCACGACGAGCCCGTTCCACAGTTGCAGTGCTTTTCGTTCTCGGAATATCGCTAACAACCCCCCCCTCATGATTTTTTTTTTTGGCGCAAGGAATCCTTTCTTTATAATATAAAAATCTTCTTTGTGGAACTATTCTGGCATCAGGAACCGGTTCCAAAAATAGCTGGATAAACAACTGGTTCCTCGCCAGTCACCGGTAACTGGAACCGCAGTTACACCCAATTTCCGATATCAACCATCCCTAGGTCAGAGTAAACGTCGTCATTATTTCGATGTTGAATTTGCAAATTGCTAACCTTGCATTAGAGCTGTTGAAAATTGCCATTAAATATTTTACCAATAAAATAAATACGGGTTTATGCAAAATATCAAAACAATGTTTTAATCTTGCTCTTAAAAACAACAAAATGCAGAAGCGAAACGTTAAATAGCTCTAATATATAATATTAGTTACCAATTGTTCATCGGGGCAATCGATTTAACCATTTCCACACCCAGGAAAGACTACTGCCACTATCAAATAGAATTTCAGGAAGCCTTATGTGGCGAGGGATTTGGTAAATAAATAATCAGAAGTATTGGTTTGTACATTTCATCGTTATTATTCTTAATTATAAAATTTAAAATATTTTTTTGTTAAATCTGTACATAGTGGCTGTAAATAACACTGAAAATTTAAATTCGGTATTGTTTGTCATATAATAAAAATAATAAAAGTAAAGATCCTGGATGACAGTCATTAAGCACTATTGGTGAGAGTGAACAGTACTTGTGTTTTATAATAAACCCTGTGTTGCTAAAATTTGTCTTTGAATTCTCATGTTACTGTGTTCTTAATTATTACAAAATTATTATCACCCAGAGACTTATCCTCCAAATTTACATATCTTTTAAGTAATAAAAAATCTAGTGCCGTTTTGAATCTATTTATCAACCGTACTTATTTTTAAAATATTTAATTGAGCATTTTATAGATACACATTATGAGATTTCAATAATATTCAAATGTTTAGCAGTTTTCAAAGGTGCTAATTTTCTTCTGTGCACCCAACAATGTTAATAACTGAATCGCAAAATTAAAAAGTTGAAAATAAAACTTAAGAAATAGGTGTAAAAAACAAATATAAAGCCGTAAAAGTTCTACAAAACATTTGGGAAAGTGCATAAAATAAACATTACAATATATGTAGTCATAATTATAATATAGGTAATTCATTTGAGGTAGATACTTAGCATTCCACAGGCCTGCCAATCAAAACCACTTTATAATACATGTTCCATGACAGGCGTGTGGAAAATAAACAAACTATATTTATGGAATAACTTTTGATCCACGGACAAAGTCCCGGTAAATTAGGACTTCTCGAGACTAAATAAATCTGCAGAATGAAAAAAGGAATGTGCACAGTGTGAAAGTACTTAACAAAAACAAATTGTACAGTAAATTGATTGTATAAATCTAAAAAATATGTATTCAGTTCAGTCAAAATATTGATGAACTTTTATACCCGTGTTATATAAGAAGCGACAAGTTGAGATTACCTCACTCCCTGGTCTGCGTCTCCAAACTCCTGGTCAATACTCCGTCTCCGGTTTGGGGCAAATTCTCTTCTCTGTGGTAGCATTACATTTTACCATTTACCCAAGCTGCGAATTAGTATTAATCTAACACTAATTATTCCAAATTTTAAAGTCGCTACAACTTTCCCTTATAAGTTATTTTTCAAATTATAATCTTATTCCAAATAAAGTACTAAACTATTTTACATTCGTATAACAAAAATAAATAGTTCAGGTTGGTTAAAATAACTAGACGTATAATAACTAAGCTGCTGATAGCTTGGGAAAAAAGGCATCTGAAATACATTACGTGAATACTATTTCAAACACCGCATTCACCAGATCTGCCGCCTGTTCAGTATGTCTTCACACTTCCATGTCGGACTACAAAGATACTACTTCTGGTTGCTTCAGCATATAAAAGGCATCTGAATTACATTACGTGAATACTATTTCAAACACCTCATTCACCAGATCTGCCGCCTGTTCAGTATGTCTTCACACTTCCATGTCTGACTACAAAGATACTACTTTTGGTTGCTTCAGCATATAAAAGGTATTTCATTTAAAATTAGCAGTACTATTATTTTTGAGTCGAAAACAAAAATCACAAAAATGTTGAAAAATTTGATACTTCATTTGAACGTGATAAAGAATGAGGTAATCGTTGACATCATAAAACATGCTTAAATATATTTAGAGCTATCTGGGAACAGAACTTGTTAAACATGTTACTAAAAATCAAAAAAAGTCATAAAACAACTATGTATTAAATATTTTATACTAAATAAATGAAAAGCAAAAATTTAAAATGTAGTTATAGATAACCGAATTACATATTCATAAATTTAACTACAAACAATTTTGACAACATTCTCGCTGCCAAATGAATTTATGAATCTTTTTACAAAGATGGTAAAATTGGGTTATACTTTGGTTTGATCAGAAACTATTATAATATGCAAAATAAAAAGCTTTAGCTATTATTTAAGTACAAACCTATGTGTAAGTGTGTACTGCATGATAAGCAATCAGTGATCAAAAGTAAAAGTAATTAAGCAAATCAGTACTAGACAATAATATGAATTTGAAGACGTTGAATGTTGAGGACAAAGTTGAAAGAAGAAATCATGAAAAGTAATGATCAAGAGGTATTTTTAGAGACGGTATGATTTAGGGACATTATATAATACTACATCGTTTTAACAGCTAATTAGACCAGTTGTACATAATGGTGTAAAGCAATATCCAAGTAACAAAAATATGGTTTGAAACTTAAATTATGTACAGATATTTGGCTGAGAAATTATTATCAGCAGTGTTAGCAAAACAAAAAGAGAAAAGCAATAACATTGCCAACTGAAATAGATTTAATTTTTATCTCCTTTTCCCAGTCGGGTCGGGGAACCATCACATCCACAAGGTGCCTCATTCAAGGTGCATCTCGCCCGACTTCGGCGGCCTCGCTTCGGTCTCAGGAAACTCAACAAATGGATCCATTTCATATCTGCATTAATCAACTACTTACTGAAATATAAATGAATCAGGTCGCACGGTACACTATAAAGTTCGGATACAATTACAAATCATAAACACTTCAGTTAGGTCCCTATATGGAAATTAATAACATACAAAAATATGATTTGTGACTTTAAAATGAAATTAAATTTGAAAATGCTTGCATTACAAATAAAAAATCATTCAGCGAGATACTATTATTGTATGTATTACAAATATAAATGCTCTTCAAAAGGTTTAGGTATCAGACTCAGGTATTGCATATTGATCTAGTACTAGAGGTTGCATTAAGAATAGAATATAATAATTGACTGATCTAACAGCCAGCAACAGTATTTACACTATAAATATTGTGTTTGTACATTCCTTTCATTTGTAACAGGTGATTTGCTCTCTAATGTGACTAATCGTTAATTTATTTATTACAAAAAGATGAAAATAGTGTTTGTAAAAATATCTACACTATGTGAAGGCAACCAACAGAAAGCCCTTCAGTTATAGACATATTAATGTTTTTAACGTCATGTTAAATAAGGAAATAATGGAAACAGTAGAATTTGTTTCAAATAAAATTTCTAATAATTAATCTTACACTTTCAACAGTAGAATATTAATGTTTGTATTTTAGGAAATGTGCGCTCTGGAACAGAAATGTTTTGTCAAATACAAAGGAAGGCCGAGTGGAAACTACATAATTATTAAAGTCATCTCGAATTTAAATAAAAATATTCAATACAAAATCTGGCAACTTTCATTTTACAATTTGAAATGTTTACAAGCACAATAAATATGTACTAATTGCAAATATTAAATAAGATAATAGGTATATTATACATTCTCAAAGTAAATATTTATATATATATTTTTTTTAAATTTTGTTAAATTTTCAATGGTATAAAGACAGTAAATAACCCACTCGAAAAATTTCTAAAAGCGAACAAAAAATTAATGTTGTATTCTCAACTAAAACTTCATTTGTAGTTCATAAAATCTGTACTAATAGTTCAGTGTGTGCAAGGAAGAACGGAATGAGTCAATAAACGCAGATGCTCAGGAGAGCCAAAACAAAATTTAGGAATTTCGTTTTTTGTACTTAATCATGTCATGTCACATGTCCTTTTTCAAAAAATAATAGCACATTATTTTATTTTCTGACACATCTCATTTTTCCTTGATAGATGTGTATCTTCGAAACAATTCTGCATACTTAACTCAAAACTTGATTTTTTTAACTCATTCTGTTCTTCCCTGCGCACACATAGTTTTTCTCAAGATATTTGCTTTCAAAGCCAACTTCATAACTCATAACTCACAATATAATTTGATTGATGTTTTTAACCATTACCTTTTGCTAACATTAAAATTTAGTATTCTTAACAATATTGTATACACCACCTCAGAGGTTTCATTTCAATTTATTCATAAGCCTTACAATCTAGATTACCAAACGGAAGAAATTAATGCACCAATTTAATGTTTACAGATTGAAATTTAAAAGAAATCTAATATGTTATGTGCTATTTAGCAGATTTGCGCAAAATGGTCCCATTTTCTGACTGGTTATGTAAAAAAATATTAGTTCTTTTTTCCTAATTTATGAGAGGAAACATAAAAAAAAATTGAAACAAGATTTAAGAAAAAATGGGGTTAAAAACAAACAAGTTACAAGGAACAACATATTTAAAGATTTTACGAGATGACAAAATCACCATTTTTTGGATTTTCATTGGATGCATTTTTTGTGATTTTTTATAATTTTCCCAAGTACTGACCACAATATCCTTTTCCACATTTGAACAAAATAATATTGAAGTTGATATTTTATGATAGAAATTATTGCATCTTTTGAAGACCTTGCAAATCCTTTTTTGATTGGGTCACTTTAAAAGTATTTTTGATGCAAAACCATATTTTGAAATATGTAAATATATAACTGACGTCAAATTAAAGAAAAAAGTCATGTAACATTTTGGACAATTGCCTATTCAAGTGACCTGTGTCTATTCAGAAAAAAAATCAGCTAAGTAAGTTAGTGACATTATGCAAGAAAACATTTGCGACTTAAAACCTTGACATGTGCTAAATCATATCATATTTTAAGCCTACAAGCTTCAACAAAAAGTGTTTCTACAAAAAAAAGCAAACATATTAAATAAACAGTTGGGCATAATAAAATTATCTGACAGCAGGTTAATTATTATGAAGTCTTTACGCAGAATGTCCAACGACCTCATTACAATTATTGGGAAACCGCTTCAATATAAGCCTAGCGTAGCTAACTAACCATCCTTACTGTTACTTCCTGAAGGGTTGAAAATATACTACGAGTTTATAAGATTACTGTAAGTCATAAAATATAGATTGTAACCTAGAATATTTTGAAATCAGGTACTCAATCTTATTTAACAGTTTAATAAGGTTACCAAACTAAAGAAATACATATCCAAGTTGTCTGCATTCAATACAGTACTGAGGGAAGTAGCTCATTGACGTTTAATTTACTCCTATGTTAATAATATATCCTACATTACTTGTATGTATGTCAGTTATTATATTATTGTTGCTTGCAACTTGCAGCGGAACTCTTCTCGGCTAGCACAGAATCTACGGAACAAATCTGATTAGTCAGAGAACCGTCTCTTCATTGTGGTGTATTTATAATACGGAGAACAAATAAATTGACCATGTGCAATGCCGAAAATCTGCACTGTAAAATTTGATTTGACAGTGAGCAACGGACCCAATGGTATTGTTTTTTTCTGAATTTAAGTACAAAGTACCCTCAAATACTTGACATGAATGTGCTTTAATACTGAAGCACTGTTAGGCTAAATAAAATTAAAACTGGAATCAACCCATAGACAAAACTAATTTCTTACTGGGAAACATTCTCAATGAGATTGTTTAAAGCGACTAAAATTACTTAAATAAAACTTAATGGTAAGTTTTATTGTGTCATCTCCAACTAAAGCCAATTAATATAATCTATCTCGGTAGCTTTGACCGGTTAGTAGCCTAGTTGATAAATTCGTCGGATTCCCACCCGGGTGTCTTGGGTTCAATTCCTCTGCTGGCTAAGTCCTCTACCGCTTCTTACGATGGCAGTAGGAGTTTTCCAAATATTATCAGGTTATTCGTAACCCGGGAATGTTTGTCTTTCTTTAAAAAAAATAAAAAGCTTCCTGATGCTGATATAAATGAAAACTAAATTAAAATGTAGGAACCCAAAAATGGGAATTAAAAAGAGTAATTACTACTCCTATTTCAAAAAACAATATTTTAAAAGAAAAATATCAGTATACCCGCACATCCGATTATTCTAATTTTACAATAGTTACAACTTATTTACTCCTAGGTTTTATTAAAATACGTACTTTAAAAATATTATTACAATAATTACATTATTTTAAAGAATAATAATGTATGTGCAGAATGAAGTGTTTTAAACAAATGTTTATTGACGAAATTAAGGTTTTTTTCAGGTTTTTTAGAAGAACTACATTTATTATTATTGCACAACACAAAGAAAAGAAGTTAAAAACAAAAATAAATAAATAATTGATAATAATATTTTACAACCAGCAAGACAACTTTTATGGGTTTCTTTTGTCAAATATTTGTACATTTGGTGCAAATCTTTCATTTCTAACCGCACTCCAGTTGTTCACATTCATTCTTCCCTCAGTTTGCCCTTCCAAAACATAATCAATATTGGACTAAACCGTTACTCATTATGGAAGTGTTCTTTTCAATTTTTTTAACATCTTATTGCTCAAATAAAACAAAGAAATATTTTTATTTTGTCTACGGAAAGTTGTACCAAAACTTACTCGACATCATAGTCCATGAAAATTAGGTGTCCGAGTTAATCATTAACGCATTATTTTATCAAACCTTTCCTTTATGTTGTTAAATCTCTAAATTCCAAAAGAAAATTCGCAAGAAAACACATATTTTATTATTTGTTACATGCATATTTAGTTCCTACTCTCAATTGATATCATACGAAACATTTTAAACTTCTATCAATGTCAAATCTCTAATTACAATAATTACGGTTGGATACAACACCTAACATCTTTACACAACATTTAAGTGAAGCCAATTTCAATCAGGACTTTCATCAAAGTTATTTTTCTTTTTTTACAAGCAAGAGACGTCACACCAAACCAGTACTCTTTTCTTAATTTTCTTTCAGCACATTTTTATATTAATAATTAATAAAATACACATCTATCTACTGCCTCATGACTAATAAAAAAACATTTTTATTTTTAATTGAAATATTAAAAAGCCAAAGGAGAAAAATATAATTCAAGGAGATGGAAGGAATGACAAAAGAAAGCAACATGGCGCTATCCCTCACTTTGCCTAACGATTGATTAATCCATATTACAACATCGATTCGAATAGACAATACATTCATCTAATATCAAACTTGCAACTTCATAATAAACACTTTTCTTATTCATTTAAGATATAACTTTCCTCAAAGAGTGCTCATTGAAATGAAATATTTTAGGGAAACAGATGCTGATGGGAGTGAACACTGAGACCAAATAAGAGCCAGGGAAACAGAAGTAGAAGAGTGTAATCATTGAGACAAACTTAAGGCCAGGGAAACAGAAGAAAACTGAAGGTAACAGGAACTGAAGGAGAGTAATAGCCCAACATTTAGTAAACATATGAATACAATTAACGCACACTAAAACAAATCTGTAGACCGAGGAACAAGCGGATGGTTCAGTATTAATTATAGCTTAAGATTATTTCCACTTGGAAAATACAACCATTTTTGAATGAACTAACTGTTTCAGTTTATTTAAAAAATCTACACGACTTCAACAATTACATTATTTTAGAGTCCACATATTTCAACATCAATAATACATATAAGAATCAGGATTGGAGAGGGTACATTACATCCAACATGAGGTATTCAGTGTCCAACGAGACGAGACAACATACTGCACACGGCACATAGCCACTAAACACTTAGATTTTCCCAGATAACACTTCAATAAAATTCACATCTAGATACAGAACATCTAATTCGTGACTACCAACGCATACTTTTTGCAAAGCTATATAAATTATAAACATTTAAATAAACCTCTCTGGGTGTATTTTACAAACACGTAATAAATAAAAAAGTAATGGTTAAAAATTACTTTTATAAATGATCACAAAGTAAATGTCAGTTTCTAGAACTGAGGATTGAAACGAGTAGTTAGCATATAGTCACTCCATTCTATGACCCTCACCGGTCTCTCTATGTAAAGTTTGTAAATGCACTTCTGTCGACACCTCGTAGCGCCCCTTTGGCCGCCTGCCACCTATGTAGTTCCTTAGCTGCTGCGCCGTCTGCGCCCACGCCCCACGAACCGTGTCATCCGTTGGGGCCCAGCGCCGGCGCCAGTCTCCGCGTGCTGCCGTTCTCCCGGTAGTCCAGCGCCACCATTGCCTCTCCCAAGGAGTTGTTCTTGGCGTTCTCCAGCTTCGTGTTGAGCCCGCTCCCCTTTACAATACACTTCTCTGGAATCAAATCTTCCTTTTCATTTCCGTTGCAGTTTTTAGCACCAGATTTTGAATCTAATATAAGTTTGTCATTGCCAGTGGGGTCGACTTTGTTAATGTTTGTAACTTCGGAATTAAAATTTCTGTCGATGTATACTTGTACGCCGTTTACAAGATCGTTACAGTTGGAAGTGCAGTTGTTGTCTGCTGAGGAGTCTGGTTTGCTCACGGGCAGAGTGGAAGTAGACAGGACATCAGAACAAACCTGTTCTGCGCAGGTGTCCAGGGTCGCATCTCCCTCCAGGATGGTTTCCACCGTCACGTCAGGCAGCTCCTCGTTGCGAGACACGTCCAGGGTGCCGTCGAACACGGGTCCTTGCGTCTTCTTAACGAGAAGTGGTCTGCAATTGCCATTTGGCAAATGCTTCTTTGAGAACTGAAAACAATATTCTCATATTAGGGCAAAAGATTTCCCTGCATTTACATAATGCTTTCGTAATTTTAACTAACTAGTATTGAGGTACACGGGGTTGGGTTGGGCAAGCGCTTTAAGAAAAGAAATGTGTTTAATCTTAAACAAATATCTTTCACCATATGGGTTGTAATTCGAAATTTATGTATGGAGGAATGACATACACAATAATATTTCCAAAGCATTGACAAATAAATACCACACCAAAACGATTACAAGGCAACGTATTCAATAATATATGAAACTACCCAAATATGATCCTGGACATTTGTTTTAAAATTGAACACCGGTAGAAAAAGTGTAGGAGAAGATAAGAGATAAAGGTGACTATACTCACTCTGGGATTCTCTGTTATACGAACATGACCGTTAAGCAGTGGTTCTCCAACTTCTCCGCCCAAAATGATCTCAGATTCAACACCATTTACATAAACCACTCCTCCCTAAATATATATACAACACATCAAATAGTGAACACAAATAACAACCATTAACATAACGGACACATTCAGAAAACTGTTATATGTAATACAATAAGTAATAATCAACACCGACCCGATACCAGTTTTACAACAGATAGATTAGTTGTAACGTCTGCCTCTTTCTCATGGAGATTATAACACAGAAATCAGCAACCGAACCAGAAGTGAACAGAAATGACAGACACATTCAGCAAACTGTCAAATATAATCTAATTCAAGGTTGATTTAGATTCCACACCATATATACATACACACTGTGTTCACAATCATACTGAAAAAATCATGAAAATTTAACAATTAAAATGTTAATATTTTGTTTCATCTTAGCCTAGATGAAAAATATGATGATTTTTTTTATTTGCATCCAGTCAACAAAAAGTTCTTATAAAGTTCAAACAAAGAATTGTTCCATTTGAAAAATATTATCAGGATTTTTTTCTTAGAAATTTCACAGAATGAGTGTAAAACACAATGTATAAATCTAAACATAATATACTTTTGACTTTACATCAAATAATTGAGAAAATAAATGGCAGACACTAACTTAACAGACACATTAAGACCAAATTTAAAACATACTTTTGATGTAACAAAATTACAGTAATAAATCCATGTCGGAGGCACCAACTTTATAAACCAATTATGAAATGTTCTAAGTAGGATTCAATCCACTACATCTTCATTCGTTATATGATATTGCATTGCATATGATGAAATAGCTTAACCATTGTGATATTGCAATTGCATTAGTTGATCTGGAAGTTCAATAAGTTCAGGCGGATATCTTGTAACACAATGAAGGAAAAGCGGGCAGTACATTCTAGCAGAGGACTGTTATTTTTGGTGTGGTTCATTTCAGAAACGTTTTGGAAATATTAAATAACATTCATGTACGTTTAGTGGAAAAGGTGAAGAGAATGTTAAATTATGTGATGGTAGACAACAAATTGATCATTTACCTCGGCGTCGATATGCAGAGGTTGCCCCATAAGCTCCTGACATTCAAAATCTGATCTAGCAACTCTGAAAAAGAAAAAAAGGTTATCCGTCAACTATTATTAGAGTATATTAATAATATATACATATTTATTATTAGAGCCCCCTTAAAATGACATAATATATGTACCGCACTCATGTGTTATTTAACTCGCTTCTCACAATCATACACTCCAAATTACAACTGTCAAAAACAGTATTATTAAGTACCCTTAAGGTGAAGTTCTTTACTAAACGGTAATAAACCCACATGTTTATGTGAATGTGGATGTAGCAATTAAAACCTTTAAGTATTTACATTTTTTTCTGTTATCAATATCTTTATGTGGCAACACTACAAATCAAATGGATGTACTTTATTTGACTGACCTATTGGTCCTGATCTGCGGATTAGGCGGTCCCTGCTGATTCCTCCGTAGTTTCCGACGCTGCCACAAGATGACGCCGGCGCAGACCACGACGCAGAGTACTGAGAGCACCATGCCTAGTACTATACCTGCAGATAGACAAACATTGTGAAAGGCATTATTCTTATATGACATAAGATTTTCATTGGGTCACTATGATTTAAAATAGAAAATAAACAATTAAAATGCGCCATGAGCTGGAACATCCGAGCAGGCATGTCTTTCACATAAATTGTAAATTACCATAATGTTGGTCGCTGGAAGTGTCCTTATCAGCAACGGGCGGTATGGAACTGACGCTGTCGTGGGTGGAAGTAGCCCCCTTGGTGAGAGGTGGGATGGTGATCACCTTCCCCTTCATCTCCCCCCTCAGAGAGACCATCACGTAGCAGACGATCTCTGTGTTTAGATCGTGTAACTGTTGGAAGAGTCAAATTTATTAGTGTGTAATGTAATAATAATGACTAGCAGATAAATTCCGCTGCGCATATTCGGTAGGCAATTTCCATTTTTTGTTTTCATAAACTTCAAAAGGCTGGCTTTTTCATTCCGAGTTTCTTTACATCATTTAAATTGAGATTTTCATACGGTTCAAATTTGTTTACATTTAAGTATTCAATTTATCTCACTAAACGATCGGGAAGTCATCAGCACTTCACCCGATGGCATGTATCAAAGTAAGCAATATTTTTTGATGTTGAACTGGTATCCTTTAAACTTTGTGCTTTTAAAAACATTTTATTCAACTCATATTAGATTATTTCCTTCCGAAGTTTACAAACCTACTCAGCAACGATCTAAAGATGAGGGTATATATGTGTCTCGGAGTTTAAGATTATTCTTTAGACTCCGAGGATGCTAAAAAAATTATTAAATATTTGATATCCGTGTATTACAGGCTACATATGCAATTTTGGAACTTAATGTGCTCAAGAACGAAAATTATTGGCAACAATAGATATTGTTGTATCAACGATATCATACTTTGAAACACTATTAGGGTTTATTGTTTATTATTTTACAAAATATATATTATATTGAACCTAATATTAAATTTAACCTCGAATATCATAATTGTTTAAAAATTTGTGTCGTAATTATAATAAAGGATTTAATATAAGGAAATAAACTGAAATTTTTATTTTAAAATAATAAACTTTTTACGTGAAACATAATTTCGCTTTTTGGAGTGGATGGCGAAAAAAACCCGCCAACAATGTAAGAATAAAAACACATTGTTGAATAATAACACACAATTAATCTTGCAAAACTTTCTTGCCTAGTGCACAAAACGATTCAAGTTTTTTTTTCTGCTTCGATGCATTTCATTTTTGACACCAATTTAAACTTTTTAGCATCTATTTTCTTCCCGCTTTTTGTAGGTATATCTGACCACAGTTTTTTCTGTCCTTTAATATTTTTCCCTTCCACCAGAATGATTTTGTGTATTTTGGAAGTATTTTTAAGAGAGACGGAAAAGCTGAAAGAAGGGTGAATGCAGGAAACTCCACTAACGGAGGACTGAACGCTGTTGGCGCAGATAAGAAATTGTCCAAGGAAGCGAAGCTAGCAATCCACAATGGAGTGCTTATACCAACCCTGATGTATGGCAGTGAGGCATGGAACTGGCAGAGGAAGGAAGAAACTAGACTGAATGCTGTGGGAATGTGATCCCTGAGACGTATGTGCGGTAAAACCATGTATGACCGTATTAAAAATGTGGATATTCGAAAAGAATGCAAGGCTGATGTGAGCGTGATGAAAAGGATCAAGAAAGGGACACTTAGATGGTTTGGGCATGTAGAGCGAATGAACGAAGAAAGTAGTGTGAAAAGAATATGTATATGATGCGAAAGTGAATGGAAGAAGTCGAGGACGCCCGAGAAAGACATGGCACGATCAAGTAAATCAAATACTTGAATCGGGTCATGTGAAGAGTCAGAACAACAAAAGAGTATGTATGAGATGATGTATGAATGTGAATGAAGCAAGGAGTGTGTGCCAAGACAGAGTTATATAGCGGTCCGTAACGGTGTGATGGTTAGTTAGCTCTTCCACCTGTCTTCATTTTTAGAATTCTTTAAACCCATTTATTTGGGAGAAGAATCAGTAAGAAACGTCAAACTCAGTGGACGCCATTTTACTTTCGGGTTAAAAATTGCAGATAACCAATGATACAGTAGATAAAGAAGGGAACTTGAGTTCCCGAGTTTGTTTTTGTATCCATCCTGTCAATTGTAGCAATATTATTTACAAAGACGGTTTTTTAGCGCATTTAATTACCTAATTCATAAACGAATTTATTAAGTAATTAATTGCGTATATACAAATAAATTAATAAATGTAAAAAAAAACATCATAATCGGAATAAAATTTTTACTTTTGTACATATGAGCAATTTTCCCAGTGTATCGTATGTTTTAAAACGTGTCGATAAAAGACAGTCTAGACCAGAGGTTCCCAAACTTTTTTGTCCCGTAGACCACTTGCCGATTTTTTCTGTTTTGTGTAGACCCCTTGCTTTTCTTATTTTGATTTTTTTTAGCGTTGGGAAAAAGTTTTTTGAACGCTTCGGGAACTGCTAGTTCTTTGAAATGAACCCTTTGTGGTGAACACTTCAATTGATGTCAAACTCGCCAAAAAATAGTTCTAGTCGGTAGAGATTTGAAATTTTAATTTTAATCGAAAATGCTAGCAAATCAACAAAAATTCCTCTACGAAAAAAAAGCACTAGCCGGTAGAGATTTGAAATCGAAAAGTACTAGCAAATCGACAAAATATACTCCCCAAAAAAGTACTAGTAAATCGACAAAAAGATGAAACTGAGGAAGAACCAGTTCCTCGCCAAATCTTTGTAGTTCTTTGGTTCTTTGTAGTCTTTGAAGTTGAACTTCCATTGAAGTACTTGTAATAAAATACTTCATTAAAGTCCGACTTCAATTGTAAAATATGAACTGCTGCAAAATGAAGTAGTTTGCACCATAGGAACTACCAACTTCAATTGAAGTATTTTGAAATTGAACGCAGTTGAAGTATTTTGAAATTCAATTGAAGTTGGAACTGCCGCAAAAGGAAGTAGTTCTTTGAAGTTTGCGGGAAGCCAACATTTTGGTGACGGCCTGTGTAAATGGAATCCACTCTCGTGGACCCCTATTTACGTCTCATGCACCACCATTTTTTTTTTCATTGACGTGGACCCCAACATTTCATTGACGTGGTCCCAAAGTGGTCTATATCGACCCCTGGGGGTCGATATAGACCACTTTGGGAATGACTGGCCTAAACGCTTAGGGTATTAATAGTATTCGATAATAATAATTAATGGTTTATTTCAGCGGAACAGAGCGGTGGGTACAATACTTCACCTGCCATTCAAATAATACATACATATGAGTATAAGAAGAGATAACATAAAAAAAAAAAATACAACACATAATAAACTATAAATAATAATGCAAAAAAGAGCTTTTAATAATAATAAATTGAATAATTCATATAGCGCCATTCTTGTGGAATATCACCTTAGGGGCACTTAACAAGGCTAGAAAATAAGTCAAAACTGTAGGAAATATTACATACATCATTTTTTTAAACCTTTACTTAGATTTAAATACCAAAATTAAACCAAATTTTCAATGGTAATTATATTTAATTATTTACAATGTTGCAAACTGCAAAAAGTTTCTGATTTTCAGCACAGCAGTAGATCGAGAATTTACACACTAGTGCATGAAATATGTGACCAGGTTAGGTTTGCAGTTCTACCATTTATGGATATAACTTTCTGAAGCAATAACTTTTAAGTTTCGCTCTGATATCTGTTGAGTCTTTAATCATTCTTAGATCATGTGCAGGTTATTCCAGGCTTTCCGAAAGCACACTCTCCAAATTTAATATAATAAGGTTGTTTCTTTATTTATTTATAAACTAATGGACTATTGTCTAATTACAAAAAAAAAATACAAAGAAAGAACAGCACATGTGATATATATATATATATACATATTTAAATATTATTATTTAGGTAGGTATTTTTTTGAGGGGTATTTTCTTTGTTTAATTATTTATTTTATTAGGTTCTTAAAATATAAAAAATAAAAATTATTGAACTTGTTGGCAACACATTACCCGCGCTCACCTCTAGTTGTGTCATGTTGGTCACATTTTTGGCTGACCACTTTGGCAAGAGCGCTTGAGAGTCCTGACTGTAGTAGACGGTGTAGGCTACGGGGGGGAGATTCCGGGCCGTTGCATCCTCAGGGCTGGAGCTCCCCAGGTTGGACGCAGGGTCCGAGTTGAAGTTGGCAAGGGCCCAGGATATCTTGACCACTCCCCCGTCCAGAACCTCCCACCGGACATCTGTAACTACACTTAACACTGTAAGATAGAATAAATAAAATATTGGTACAATACATA
This sequence comes from Drusus annulatus, assembly GCA_022651775.1. Taxonomy (NCBI): domain Eukaryota; kingdom Metazoa; phylum Arthropoda; class Insecta; order Trichoptera; family Limnephilidae; genus Drusus; species Drusus annulatus. The sequence continues at coordinate 1,301,650 of JAGWCC010000025.1, read as the reverse complement.
ATTTTTTTCACTTTTTAACATGCAGCCTCTAGACTTAAAAAATTTTTTTTAACTATTTATAACACCAGAGTTTAACTGTCCACGAGGTCAATGGCCCGCAAGGTAAAAAGGAGGACTTCTCTGTTAGAGGTATGGAATTCAAAAGTGCACTAAAGCCGCAACTGCCCTGAGCCAGTAGAGCTATGACATGCCCAAACTGGGGAATCTTGTGAGATGTGGGGGGAAAGAGGGAGGTTGGGGAATATCTGAATCTGTATATTCAGATCTAAAGCTATTTCACGCCAAGGCGATACTGAGTGTATCTACTACTTCAGTGGTAAGTCTTATTATCTTTGTTATCCTACGTGGATTGTTTTTCTCAAAAAACTGCTCAATAGTCATTTCCAAATTTCACACTTACTTCAACATTCCCTGAATTAGGTATGCCATAGTCCCACAGGCTCTAGGCAATTGGCACTTTTGTGGGATAGTTAGGTAAAAAAAAGCTGATGTGTCAATAAAAAAATAGTTGAATAAGAGTATACAAAATTAACATAGCACTAAACAATATATGTATATGTATTACCTTCATGTTTGGTGCGGCAGACTGTTGTCTCGCTAAAGGGGCCTCTCCGTTGGTGATTCTGCTTCACGGCTTGGACCTTGAAGCTGTAAAGAGTTCCCGGCTTTAAGTCCAGTACGTCCATCCAGCTGTTGAGGCTATAACAATAAATAAACAGCATTATTAATTATCATCCTGTCTACGTCATAACCGCTCTATCTGTTACATGCGTTTTTTATAGGAAAGATTAAAAGGTTACAACAGAACTATCAGCGGTATGCTTATTCTCAATCATTTCTTAGACTTAAGTTAGCAATAACTTGCTTTGCATTGTCAATTCAAAAGTGTTTAAATATCAATATGATTTTAAAATATTGAAGTGTTCACTTTTTACTGACTCACTTTACTGCTGATAGTGATTGAATTCAAATATCATTCCCATCCTCATCTGTCTTTGTTTTTTTTTGAAATCTAATTGTTGGGCAGTCTTATTGAAAATGCTCTCATAACAATTGCTAATAAATAAAAAAAGTTAAATTTTGAGCATGAAAAGCAAAAAAATATATTTTCCAGGTTGATATATTTTTTCAATACATTGTTTTCATCAAGTAGCTTAGTACTTGATTGATGTGTTACTACATACTAGTAATTACTACCTAAATATGCACAAATGTTCTACAGCACTCACCATTCAAGGGTTATTACTACTTCAGGCAATCAGATATCTGCTCTATTTGTAGATTAGACAAAAAATATACATGATAATTTATACATAATATATATGCATACCTGTCTACACATCGGTCCCTGAATTTATGAGGATCTGTTGAATCTTGGTCATCCTTCCCGTTGGGCCGCTCTGAGTAGCACAGCGTGAAGTAAAAGCCATCGGTGCTAGCCTCGGCTGCATCACACCGCCAGGACACGTTGACGGAGCGGGCGCCCGTGGCCTCAGCGGTCAGGGACGTCGGCTGTAGCAAGGAGCTGCCGAACAGCCAGTCGTTCGAGTCTGGTTCCGGCTGCCGGTGGCTGTTGGGGTTCAATTGGTCGTGGCGGTTATTCCTGAAAAGAAAATAGCACAGGATACATTTTATTTGTTCAGCACTTTATATATATTATATATTTCATTACAGCATAGAGGCAGGCTTATTGCTGACTGGCAGGTTTATTTCTTCAAACTAACCCAGATTCTTAGCGGAGATAAATAAATGAAAGGAAGCACTTTCCGTATGGTATGAATGTAATTAAATATTTGAAAATAAAATACTGCACTGAGAAAAAAATATAAATAAATATCTTTAAGCAGCATGCGAGGGGAAAGTTAAGGAATGAAGGTGGTTAGAAATGAACCATTATGCTGGTGGGAAAATGAATTTTGAGGGAGCACTCCGTATGTCATAGGGAAGCTCTCTCATTCCACAATATGTGAATGGTGTAGAGTAGTGGGTGTGAAGGGTTCTCTCTTTGATCACAAACACATTGTTGAAGCGTCTAACTCTCCATAGTGAATCCTCAGCATCCTGACTAAATAACATTATAGACAGAAATGTGATAAAAGAAAATGGTACCCTTATACATATAGAAAATAGCTTGTAGAAATATATAAAAGACTTCAAACTATAATTCAATATTAAAATATTTACCAAATGTGGCTGAAGTCTTTGTTGTACGGCTTGAGGGTCCTGTTGGCAGAAGAGCTCCACTGTATGAGGTTCAGGTCCTGATCCAGCCATTTATCACTCGGTGAACCCAATACCCTGAACTCGTATTTGTTCAAGGGGTGTATATCTAAAAAAAAAGAATAAATAATATATTGGCACCCCAGAAAATGAAAGAGTTACATAATATTGTTACACGCTTGCAGTGCACAGTTCTTTTGATTAAAACTATAATTGCCAATGTTCTCCGTGATTTACCTTATTTCCTGGACAGTAGCCCAGTCCACTCTAATGAAGTTCACCAGGGTAGTGATTGGCTATTCAGCTACGCCTCCTGGTTCCACAGCATGTCTTCACAAGTATCTGAGACTTTTTCCCATCATACACAGGTGACATTGGCATCATACACAGGCGAATTGGAGTATTTTCATCCTCTCCACATTTCCTACAGCTATTAGTGCTTGCTTTCCACTCTCAACTGCTGCGTGTCTCCCGAGGTGGCAGTGTCCTATTAGCAATCCCACTAGCTCCATAAGTAAGTTTCCATCCATGTTTAGTAGTTGGGTGATTCATTTGAAGTTTGGACCGTTTACAATAATGATAAAATGATAATATTAATGTAAACCTACCTTCCACAATATATGAAGACACATTGTTGGGTAGGGTGACATTGTGAAGGGTGGTGTTGGGACCAATAAGCCTCCATTGCAGCTGCCACATATTTATGTTGGGCGCATTGTCTCTCCATGCAATGTGCATAGACGTATTTCCCACTGACGACAGATAAGTATCCACTGAAAACAAAAAACAATCACATAAAAACACAGGAAGACGTTTAAGTAGTTTTCATTACAATCAGAATAATAATAAGAGTTTTATAAAAACTCAAAGGAGTCAAGCAAACAATTTTTTACTCAATTAATAACCCTTTAATAGCAATAAGGCAGAACTTAGAGCATAATATGTAGCGCCTCCCAGATAATGAACACAGTGAAATCAGGAACTACAGATATCAAAAGTACATTTTTAGTACCAATTGAACAAAAATTACTGATTTTACAGAGGTCAAACACTCGGTGTCCGGAATAATCATAAAATCTGTCAGATATCTTACCGTCTTGTCAGTGATTAAATCAGTCAAATATCTTACCGCCTTGTCCATGGCACACCACATGCGGCGACTGATCACTGGCGCCCCTGCGGTTGGTGTACGTCTTGGTGTAGAACTCATAGCTCCTGTAGGGCTGCAGCTTTCGCAGATCATAGTTTTCAGAGGTTAGGATCTGAGAGTGCTCCTCCCCGCCATCTGGAAAAATAAAATAAAAAGTATTTCTATAAACTGGGACGGCTCTGTTGGGCAAGACACGTAGAATGGAAGAAAGCCGACCACCGAAGAGGTTCCTATTTGATAAACCTGCTAATGATGATGTAAGTAACCTGGAATGTAAGAGTACCGACCTGTCAGCATGAAGTGCACGGTGTAGGCCACGGCAAGCAGGCGGTGTGGGGCCTTCCAAGTGATCCGCACCGTGTCTTTGGTCACGGGGCGGCAGCGCACGGAGGGCGGAGACACATTGAACGCCCTCACAGCTAGCAGGGCCCAGGCGCTGGCTTCTCCCATGCTGTTGGATGCTATGCACTGGTAGACTCCTGGAATATATGTTTTGTATAAGAAATCGGTAAAGGCTCTTTCCCTTGACAATAAAGAAGACACACCCTGACAATATTTGAACTCCCCCTACTCCCATCTTAAAAAGCTGAAGTTGTTGCTTGTATACTGGAGAATCTAGCTTGCAGAGGATTGAACCTGCAACATCTGGATGCAAACCAGACGCTTTGGACCACTCGGCTACAAACCGGTCTTTCAATGCCTTCAGTTTAAGTCAGGATCTCTCTTACGCACTAAAAGGCATCTATTTGATGGGTTCAAACGCTGCTTCGAACAGTGGGACAAATAACTCCATAAGTGCATTGCATCAAATGATAAGTAGGGGAAGAGGGGAAGGAGTGAGCCATGTGGAGGAGTGAACCATTGCCCCTGTAACTGTTAAATCCCAACCGAAACGTGTTCAAATTTGACCAACGTATCGTTTGCAAAAGCTCCTTCAGCACTTCCAATTACTGCCCGGATTTATCGCGGATGCGTGTGTTAACAACGTTGTTCGCCCTTTTCGGTGCTCAAGTAAAATCTATGTACTTTTTATGAAGTGCTTTTGACTACCCATGATGGGTAGGAGTGAGCCAGTAGGTCTCTTACGATAATTACTGAACCAATAAAACAATTTAAAGAACTTTCTTTTAATACCTTCACATAATAAAGTAAGCTAACTTTAGCAACTTACTCTGGTGATTTATCTTGTTCCCTTTCCCCAGTACAACCAACCAGTTGTTTTAAAAAGTGGTTCACCCCTACTTTCAATCGGTAACTTTGCATTACAGTTTCTTTTCTCCACATAGTTTCGTGTCTGAGAGCAAGAAATATAGTGTCGTTGTTATATTTTACATAAACTCCTACTAATTTCAATGTAAAAATATATTATAACAACTTTAAACAGGTCTGAAGCAAAGTTATCAATTTGAAAATGCGACATTATTCGTTGGGATATTCAAAATAAATGAATAAATTCGTAATTCCTTTTGCGTCCCGTTGTACAATGGAAAAATACACAACAATGACTTCCAACAGGAATTGATCAGAAAGAAAGCCAAAAAGTAAAAAGCAATAATGAATCATTACCTCTATCAAAGCTGATAGTGTCACTAACAATCAGCTCCGGCGGCCTCTTATCCTGAGACTTAAGCTTCACCCGGCCGGTGATGTTCAGGGGGCGGCCGTCCTTGTACCAGGAGATCCTTGGAGGCGGACTTCCCCCGGCGGAGCAGTTGAAGCGCACTGTTTTAGCGGTGGGCGTGTGCTCCGAAGTCGGGCTCTGCTTGAGATAGGGGGCTAGCAGGACGGCGACACGGTACGCCTGATGAGAATGAACAAAATTAGATTCATAATAATTAGCAATAAATACTATGCATAGCCTTATAAACACCACAGTATAGCTAAAAGTCAACCAGTTTCGAAACAACAACAATACAAAGGACCGGTCGGTAGCTGAGTGGACGAACGCATCAGATTCCCACCTGGACGTTGTGCGTTCAATTCCTCTGCTGGCTAAGTCCTCCGTCATTGCACAAGCAACATCTTTCGCTTCTTATGATGGCAGTAGGAGTTTTTCAAATATTGTCAGGGTATTCGTAACCCGGGAATGTTTGTCTTTATTTTAAAAAAATAAGAAAAACAAAAACTTTATACAAATATATTGTGATGAGATACAATTTCACCATTTCTGGGGCCGTACCTTTCTCAGATAATTCTGTTTACATTCCACGTTAAATATTGTAGTAAATACTCTCAGTATTGCCCTGGTGAAAGACCAACATTGAGAATCGAAAAGTTGCTTGAAATGGCTTATGTCATGTTTGGTGACTAAATCTGAATAGCCAGATACTTCTCCATCTTTCTCTTCACCATCTCCATCCCCTCCCAACTCCCTTCAACCTCACAATATCTCCCGATTGGGAATGCTATAGTCCCACTGATTCCGTGCAGTTGGAACTCTTGGGGGGCATTCACATGAAAAAGCGTGAATCTTGAATTTTCTTTTAACAATATAACACAATAAGTGACAGTTATTTGAAAATTTCATATAAATTTATTATTTAAATGTATTGACTGGATATTTTTTTAAATTTATGTAGTTTGAACACAATACATTATCATGATTAGTCATTGGTTTTTATATTGTATTTTCATAATAGCATCTCGTATTGAGATTTATTTCTCCTAGTTCTAAAGTGTTACATACTCACATTATCGCTCTGGTGAAAAACACATAACAAACACTTATTTAGTGACTTCTTAATATACCACAAAATCAGCGGTGTCATGGTATATGTTTTTTTAATGAAATAAATGTTTTTTTAATAAATTTTGCAAAAACCTTTGTACCACCCAAATATTAATTTTGCATGAATAACATATAAACATCGAGATTTGATAAGCGAAAAACCATTGGTAATTAAATAATTAACAGAAGGTATTTGCTAGTTTTTTTACACTATTTGAAGATTCTCAGTTGCCATAACTCATCGCCAGACATTATTTATAAATTCACTTTGCAAATTGACTAAAACAGCTGCTGTCAATAATAATTATCTAAAATATTGGGTCGTTAAAGGCAAATATTTGCGGTGTCTTTAAACACAAAGCGTGCACAAAAGTATCTCACCAATTTCGTGTTACGTTTTCATGACAAGCGTAAATAAGAGGACCAAGCACGAGGCCCTAATAATCAATGATTTTATTTTTCAATTTTACCCATTATTATTATTTTTTAATGTCATTACCTCTCAAGAGCTCCAACTGCCAGAACCCAATGTGATATCCTTCATATGTGAGGCTGAAAGTAGCGGAGGAGAGAAGGAGATGAGGAGGAGGAAGGTTGGAAAGTACCTAGCTATTCAGATCTGGTCACGAAACGAGAGCAAGCATTTCGGAACTGCTGAGCAATGTATTTGACAATGTTACAGGCTTTATGGTTCTTTGAAGAGACGCTACTACAGAATACTTTCAATAGCTGTTTGCAAGCAGCAAGTAAGCTTGCGTATGGGAATCACAAATGTCACCACCAGAAGAGTAAGTTTTGTGAAGATATAAGGATTCTGGGTTCAGAATCCTGCCTGTGTTACCCAACCATACGAGAAGAAGTATCTTTTAACCATTCTATTGGGTAACGGTGAAAAGCTATTATTGTTGCAGTATATTCAAGAATGGACTTTTATAATTATGTATGGACTTCCCAATCCAAAATATAAGCAGGAAAAAGTAAATGGTACATACTTGCTGAATACTTTGCTGATCATTCGTGGCGATGCAAGTATACAGTCCGCTGTTATCTTCCTTCACATCCTGTATCCTGAACACTTCCATGGAGCTGATCTCCTTAGCCTCCGTATCCGAGGAGTCAGACTTGAAGTTCCACACCACTTTGGGTTTAGGTTTCCCAGATACAGCGCAGCCGAGAGAGAGGTTCTCCCCAAAGTGGATGGAGACATTGGTTGTCTTCATGGGAAGTGTAATGTTCTCATTGGAGAAGTCGTCTTCGATCTGATTTTCAGTGATGAAGCTCAGTGGATACGATGGTAAGGAATTCTTTATGATTGTCACGCTGGCTGGAGGACTGTGTCGGCTTTTGTTGAGGAAGGAGTTGACAGCAACACACCTAAAAAATGACTCATGCACATCAAATATCAAATAAAGAATTACCTACTAGATAGCATTAAATGAAAAAATATGTACGACACTAAAAAGAAGTAAAAAGTTTACCTATAGTCTCCATTGTCTTCTTTCTGAGAGTTTATTATCAGAAGTGATCCAGAATTCAGGATGTAATACCTGGAAAAAAAAGAAAATACCATCAGACACGAACATTTGTGAAGGGACTATGTTTATGTATTCACAGCAAACACATAACTCAGTCAAATGCAGACCACTCTTTTTAAGGAAGGTATTAAGCAGTTCTAATTAACATCGCCAGGAACTCTAATCAAAGGTGGTGTTTATATTTACAAATAAGTACCATTCATTGGTGTCCATACAAAGTGCACAATTATTGAACCTATTAATGAATTACTACAGTGGGTGGCCAAATTATTAGTTACACCTGTTAAAATTACATAATGATCAGATTGAAGCTGTATAACATTTAAGAGTGGGAATTAATAGTTTTATTTTGGTTAATTAGGTATTTCTTCTAAAATTTAAAATAAATAAACGTATTTGAGAAAAAGCACGAAACAAAGTGTTTGGACAAATCTCTTAATATTTAGTGAAACCTCCCTTGGCGTCAATTACAGCTTGCACTCTTTTTGGCATGCTCTGAATGCATTTTTTAACATTTTCTTTTATTCCTTTATCTTTCTGACAAACTTTATTCAATGCCTCTATAAAACAAAAATTGTTTGTAGTATATGAATGGATGTATAAATACCCTAGCTAGTCCTAGCCACGCCCAGGTCCGCCGAGTCAGGTGAAAATCATCAAAAACTGACTACACTGCCTTGGATAGATACCACTCTATATACTCTAAGGTTACCACATTGACATGTGTGAGTTGAAAAATAGTTTTTGGGGAATGACATAAATGCTTCAATAATGCAGAAATCTTTTCTGGGGGAATATCTTTGTTTTTTGTTCCATTTTTGATAATTACTGACGAGATATTTATACTTAAATAAGATATATTGACACACAATTACACTCTATTAACGTTATTTTAAAGTCCAAGGACCAAAAAGCACAATAACAATATTTACTGCTTAAGAGCAAGCTGTCAATATGGTCCCTTTTTGGCTTTATAGTACAAGAAATACCACAAATGATTTATCTGTAAATTCTACACGGGTAGTTAGTAAAATATCTAAGGCTCCCTTTGAACATTTTTTTAAAACTGTAATATTTAAATTCTATATGAAATACAAACTACAATTTTACGAAGAACGTTCGAAAATGCCTTTTCTGGCTTTCTACCTGCGCCTATTACAAACATTTTTACTTAAACTCCTTCCATAATCTCAGAGTAAATAAAGTAAAGTATTCTGTAAATAAATTTAAAACACTCCAGAGTAACTAGATTTTTACTGTAATTAGCTCAAACTCTCTGCATTTTTTAATTCTCGTCCGCCATACTAAACTCGTATGGAATTCTAACGCCGCGCAATCTCTCTTATAAATACAATGAAATTTCGCAAGTGTCGTCAGTCACGAGCTAGCTTCTACTTCTACAGGGAAAGGACGTCACTTGGTTTTTCGACATTTTTTATCCGTTTTCGAACGATGAATAATCAAGGAAACTGGGGTTATTCAATCAACCAGCCAAAGAGTATGTAGAAATTAAATTATTATTATTATATATTGAATAAATTTAAATCCTGTTGTGTGTGCTGTCTTAATTTTTGTTTTTTTTTTCAGTTATTAAAAATGGGAAAGAACAAATATATATAAGGGAATAATTTGAGCAGTGCGATATTTTTTAGTTTTCTACCGATTAGGTTTAAATTCGGTATTAAGGAGATTGAAGGAGCGCTGAACTCGAATCTAATGTCAAAATGCATAATTTCGGCGGCCATCTTGAATTTCTTGAGTTTTCTACCGATTCGCTTCAAAATCGGGATTAGGGAATTTGAAGGTGCGTTGAACTTGAATATTATGTCAAAATGCGCAATTTCGGAAGCCATCTTGAATTTATTGAGTTCCCTACCGATTTGTTTTAAAATCAAGATTTAGGATTCTTGAATGCTATTGTAATTTAGTTCAAACGGTCGCTAAGTTTGATTGGGAACAACGGCTGGCAGAGGCGTTGATAAACCCACTGACTCTCTTAGGTACGCTATAGATACATTCGGGATAATAAAAAGTATTACAAATTATTTCATTTTATTTTAGGAAAGTGTTGGCTGCTGTTGAAAATTTAGGAATTGCCAGCTGCAGCGGCCTATATTAATGACGTCGTAGTCACAGAAGCTATCGGCGAACACGTACGTTATTTTTCTAGTAAATAGACAGATTAAATTAGTAGTTGATTTGTGGAATTTTTAAAACCAACATAAGTATATTTTAAAATATATAAGCCTTATGCATATACTTGCTATAGTGACCTGGTATTCTTTTTTGATGTCAAAGTTTTTTTTTGCACAGGACGAACATGTATTTTTGGTGGAAAATTCAACGGAAAACCAAGTTCAGCCGAAACGAAAATCAAGGGTCGACGACTTGTGGAGTTGATGTATTTTATGCAGCAATTACAGAGTATAAGTGACGATGCCCCACAATTCGGATGTAATTTCAACTGTCTTGAAATTATTTCCGAAGTTCGAAAAGGACTGGACTCAAAACTGATCATTAAATAATGTAGAATGTGCGAGCGGAAGTTTAAAGTAAGTTTGATTGAAGAGAAAAAGGATAGAATGTATGTAAATAGTGAAATAGTTTCCGCTGCAATGTCATGTGGATCGGGCAATTTAAGAACCATTACATCCGCCGTTGTGAGATATAAATAAGAGAGTTTGTTATTGCTCATGTTTGGGCTCATATTAAATAAAGAAGTTATAATTCCGGAAATATTTTAATTTATTTATTAGAGCATATGTTTATCAACTAAAACAGCAAAAAAATATATGAATGCATACTTATAATTTATTTTTTTAATTGTATTGCCGGGTCCCACTGACCCTATCAGGCATAACACTTACTATAATTGCATCAGGCATGCGGAGGGTTAACTAAAATAAATATATTTCAATTGTAAAATGTACTATGTATAGTCAATTAATATCAAACTGTATTATATGTATTACTCTTCAAATACCTGCCTATTTTCATTAGAGCCCTACATTATACCTACAGAACGACATACTTTGCTTTGCAGTCGGCGGCGTCACCAGTTTTGACTTGGTGGATATTTAAATTTATGCATTTAAAAAACGTTTTTTCGTTCTCTTGTTCCTACTTTAGCCGCCTGCAAAGTTAAGTCGGTCAAGCGGTATCCATTTATTTTCATACAGCGAATAAATTAAAATGTTATAAAGCAAGTGTATTTTTATTTCGTATTTGATCAAAATGCTGCGTCCTTTTTTAAATCCGCGTTCGTCCCAAGCAAAGTTAGCGAGCGAGCGGGCGCCGGCTAGCGGCGGTCTGCGTTTGTCTATAAGTACCAAAAATACCTAACGGCAGCAAACGCTTAGCTCGGATGCCTGCTCTTAAAACAACAAAACCTTAACATCTAACGATTGACACTTCACAGCAGAATTATCTATAACTTCACTCTTAAGGCAGCTACACACAGTTTTTGAACTGTACAGTCGAACTGAAGTCAATCCGAAATTTGATTAGATAAAACTGTGCAGAGGTGAACTGCACAGTTTAACATCTAAAACGAATACTGTTGAAAACACAAATTCGCTTTTCTTGTACTGACTAAAATCCATCATTCAATTAGGCAGGGCTTTTTTCAAGTAAGCTGATGTCAAGAAGGTTTTAATAAAATCCATAAATTCATGGCCAAACTGCGTGTCTGTGCCAGTTAACTGCGCAGTTCTGTCAGTTGGACAGTCGCATCGTCTCATCGAACGCGAAAACATCTCATCTAGCGTTGTGACCGCTTCGCAGGAACTGCTTTGAAGAACGACTTCTTTTTGCGGCAGTCCCAACTTCATTCATTTTTCATTGAACAAATACTTCAATTGAAGTTGGTTAAGTTGGTAGTTCCGCTTGCACGATCTATGGCATCTACTTCGAACTTCAATGTTAGTTTTTTATTCGTTCGAATGATTGTAGTATCGCATCATCTACAATTCAATTGTTCTTTTACTTCTTTACTTCGATTGTAGTAGCGATGGGAAAAGCTTCACAGATTTGTGAATGCTTCACGAATTGCTAGTTCTTCTAAATGAACCCTTCACGGTGAACAGTTCAATCGAAGTAACAGATCAATCGCAGAATTCCTCGTCGGGGGTAGGGGGGGGGGGGTTGCTAGCGATAAATGTACCAAATAATAGTCACGTTTTTTTCTTAATAGTTTTATTCGGGACAGCTCTCCCAACCACATAACCCACTCCTCCATTATTATATAGCAAAAATTATACCGTGTAGAAAAACTACTTATTTCTTTGTTCTGTGTGTGTTGATGAATTGTCTATTACTGGTTTCTTGTCTATTGTTTCCAGATGACAGCTGCCCATATGTTTGAATTGTTGGCGGTATCATGCCTTAAAAGGAATGATGTACAATAAGTATGCATGGCCTTACAGAGAACTTACAAAAAGCAAATGTAGTAATTGAGAAATTTCCAGTTTCTGTAAGAGCGATGTGAACGTTTTTCAGGGCTTGAGGTACAATTTGAATATTTCTTACTGTACACAGTTTGACAGTTTGGTTAGCAATAGGGTGAATATTGCGCAAATGACGATTCATATTACAGGCATTGCCTCCCTTTATGGATATAACTTTGGAACAAAAGTTGCATTTGGCCTGGTAAACCCCAACTTCTTTAAAATAAGCCCATATTTCACTTTTCTTTCTCGTTGAACGGCCGTAAGTTAGGTTAAATAAGAAACTTAGTGGAAGTTTTAAAAACTCGACACAACCTTTAAAGAAAAACACCGGGAGAAAGTCTGGGCCAAGCTTAGAGCAATAATATACAAGAGGTATAGCTGTAGATCGATCTATAGTCAGTTTTTACTAGCTTTTACCTTGAAGTAACTGACTCGGTTGGAAAAGGGCGTGGCTAAGACTGGGGCTACGGTATTTGTATATCCATTCACAGCACATGTCGACATAATGTTTTTGTTTATTCGTATAGCCACTTTTTCACAGTATTTTTATCAATAAAAATATAGCATATAAGCAAATAAACCGTTTAGTTGTGTCAAGTTTAGTGCCATAATAAAAAATGTGGGCGGAGTCCCGCGGTTGCCCAGTAGCTTAAGATCATTGCGTCACTACGTAAAAGCGGGGAATTAAATTTGTTGTCTCTTTCTCTCTTATGGTGTACGATGTAAAAACCCGGAGAAAGTGTTTTTTCGCAAGTTTGTGTAGGTTGGGTAAAAATAATTAGCTATCCCTCCATATATTGTTACTTCAAGGGGCCAAGTGAATGAGTATTTTTCATTTTTCTAATGGAGGATTCTATATCTGATTCGTCGATGTGACCAATATCGATATTTTGGGCTCCCTTTACATTCAACTTGGCAGCTGTGTTAGGATTTAGTAATGGAGGTTCATTACTATACACGGATTGGAAATGTGTTGCAAAGGCGTTAGCTACATCCACTCCTCAAACTTCCCGATCTCCGTGCATCATGGTGTCTTGAATACCACCATCCTTACGTAGCGATTTGACGGGAGCTATGTTTACGCCGCTTGGCCGGACTCATCTGATGTGCCGAGCGGCGGGATACGTGCTATTTACGCTGTATCCCCTCTTCAGCGCCGGAAGGTCCACAACGATCGGAGGCTACGCGATACAAAGCGAGCTCCGACCCTTCCTCAAACACAGCCGGGAGCTTATGGCGCTCTACCGGCCATTTGACAAACAATTTACTAGGCCGGCAGTATTTACGCTGTATCCCTCTCGAGCGCCCGGAGGCTGACCCTTTTGGCCAATGGACCAATCCGTCAGCGAATGGGCGCTAAGCAGAGATTTGGCGTATTTTAAAATCTGATCATTGCATAATTAGGGTTAGGTATTATTTTGTAAACTAGATTAGCGGGGATTCAGTCATCGGTACGATAAATAAAACTACACAGATCTGACGGCTGAATTCCCTACTACATTAATGTATAAATTTAAATGTTGTAATTATGTTAATTAAGTATTTATAAGATAAAACATATACCACCACCCCTTATGTAACCCCCTAGTAATTTGTAAATTGTAAAACTTTGAGATTAATAAAAATGCTGGGAAGAAGTGGTTTATTAGAAACGAAAGGTCATAAAGAGAGCTGATGCTGGTATATTTTGCCCTCCCGCTAGAAAAATGCTAGCGGGAGCTATGAGCCCTCAAAGAGGAGAACTCGCAAGAAACCGGGCGGCTTGAGCGCCCAAACCCCGGGTCCAGCGGATGCTGGGCCGGGGATATAAATTAGTACTGGGCGTTAACTATAATTCGAAAAAACGCCAACGCCGTTATCGTTGGCAATTGTTAACTGTTAAATATAACCGTTGAAAATAACGCCGACGTTGACTATTTTTTGGTAAACTACCAATATACTATATTTTCTAAATTACATATAAGTACACAAAGCGTCCTTGAGGTGATTTTCCCACGAAAACGGCGCCATAAAATTTATCCATTTATTATAATTATTAAGTCTAGACGTTGAATTATATGAGGTAATAATGCAATAGTAAAAAAGTAAAATAATATATTGCGTCGTATTGTCTACTAAAACTCAATTTATTTGATTACTAGGTATTTGCACTTTGGCCGTGAAACAAAACATAAACATTAGACAACTACACCATTAATCGTATTCTTCAATTCACAAAAACACATCGAAAGCACGCGCGACGAGTGAAAACGCGCCAAACTAAACGAGTAAGAGATTGACATAAAACCAACTAGCAAAAATAATGAATAACGAGCCTATTGGTTTTAATAATAGTAATCCCCTGTTGAAAAATAACAGCTCGATGAAAAGACATTGTCGTTATAATATATCTAGCTGTTAGATATGTTTTACTTGTCATTATTTTCGTCGCTTGATTTTAGGCGCTACGTATCGGCTGTTTCGGATAGGAAAGTCCACAAAGATGTCTAGTAAGAAGAAGTATAACCGAAAGATTATTCCAAACTACGTATAATATTGTGCACGACGCACACACTCTTTACACCTTTTTAAAGACTAAAATAATAGGTACATGACAATGGGATGCGTCGTTATAAAATAATCCCCTGTTGAAAAATAACAGCTCGATGAAAAGACATTGGGAGATATTTAACACAACTGTTGGTTTACTTGTCATTATTTTCGTCGCTTGATTCTAGGCGCTAAGTATCGGCCGTTTCGGATAGGAAAGTCCACAAAGATGTCTAGTAAGAAGAAGTATAACCAAAAGATTATTCCAAACTACGTATCATATTGTGCACGACGCACACACTCTTTACACCTTTTTTAAAGACTAAAATAATAGGTACATGACAATGCGATGCGTCGTTATAAAATATCTAGCTGTTAGATATTTTGGTGACATTCGGAGAATTATTTAACATAACAGTTACATTTTAGGTGCCGTCGTTTTTTACCTAGCCATTATTTTATTCGCTTGACTCTTGGAGCTACGTATCGCGCGTTTCGGATAGGATATTCCACAAAAACTTCTAGTAAGAAAGTATAAAAAGACACACATAATGTCGCTTACGATGCATAAACTCTTACTCCTTTTTGTTTACTTGGCGCTAACGCTAATACAATAGCTAGTATGGAGATTTTATTGCGTCGAATAATATTCGTATGTAGGTACTAATATTTTTGATAATAATATCTAACTGTTAGCGCAAATTTTCGTCAATAGCGTTAGACGTTGGCGGCATCTAGCTGTTATTTCTAACAGCTAGATATATTTTGATACAGTACTAATATAAATACAGGGCCCAAACCAGTCCAAACCAGAACACTCCCAGCATCTCTACCGACATCAGCTCTCCTGACTCTACGCTTCTGACCGCTTCTTCCCGCCTGGACTCCCGCCTTTGGAACTTCGACTTGCTGCAACCGACCCAGGCCCGCTTCGCTGATTGACTTGAAGAAACTGGCCCCTCAAAATTTATAGTCAATGTGCTGACAAAACGTCTGGTACACTAAGTAAGTACATAAATCAATTTATATGGGAGAGCTGCCCCGAATAAAAGTATTAAGAAAAAAACTTGACTATTATTTGGTACATTTATCGCTAGTAACCCCCCCGACGAGGAATTCTGCGATTGAACTGTTCACCGTGAAGGGTTCATTTTGAAGAACTAGCAATTCGTGAAACATTCACAGATCTGTGAAGTTTTTCCCATCACTACTTATCTCAAAAGTCTCCGCGAATGGTTGGAAGATTTCGTTGAAATTTATTACGGTGAACCATGTATTTAGAAAGTAAATACCAAAGATTACCACCATCGAACTAAAAAAGAAGCAGCTTATTTGAGATTTCTTGATAAATTAATAAGAATTCTGGTATAATGTAGGTAGGCAAGCACATGTGAATAATGTTTGCAGTAACCAATGTTTACAAACATATTCCACGTTTTTTACGCTGTTTGTTTATCAAAAAACACAGCAATCCGACCACTGCTAAAACGTCGTCCGTCGATACCATCATCAAAATCAGATGAAATTCTACCTTCACAGCTCAAACAATACAATTTTAACTAAGCGTGTGTAGGCACAACGGCAATGCGATTTAACTTTAGAACATTAGTGTACGACGTAAAAACCCGGAGAAAGTGATTTATCGCAAGTTTGTATGGGTTGGGTAAAAAGAATTAGCTCTCTCTCCATACATTGTTACTCCAAGGATTTAACTGTACAGTCTGATCGCACCTTAGAGTACTCGTATATAGAGTGGTATCTATCCAAGGCAGTGTAGTCAGTTTTTGAAGATCTGGGCGTGGCTAATACCAAGGTTAGGGTATTTATACATCCATTCATATCACATATCGACATAATGTTTTTGTTTATCCGTATAACCACTTTTTCACAGTATTGATATCAACAAAAATATAGTATCTAACATAAAAAACCGTTTAGTTGTGTCAAGTTTAGTGGCATAATAAAAAATGTGGGCGAAGTCCCGCGGTGACCCAGGAGCTCAAGATCATTGTGACAGTACGTAGAAGCGGAGTATTATATTTGTTGTCTCTTTCTCTCTCGTGGTGTACGACTTAAAAACCCGGAGAAAGTGATTTATCACAAGTTTGTATCGGTTGGGTAAAAATAATTAGCTCTCTCTCCATACATTGTTACTCCAAGGATCGCACCGATAAAACTGAAGGTGTGTAGCTGCTTTTATGTCGCCAATCAGTATATGTCGCCAATCAGTATTGCCTCTACAATAGATGTTTAACAGTATTGCCAGAATTAAAATATCAAAACATCTGGCCTAAGAAATAAATAAAGAGCGAATGATTATCAAATACTAAGAAAAACCATATTATTACTAATAATTTGGCCACCCACTGTCAGCGCCGGATCCACCATACGTTCAAACTGTGCAAAAAACATAGGCGCCATCTCTGAAGGGGCGCCGTGAAAATAATGATCTTATTTAAATTTACTTCAAATATTCTCTAAATCATATCAAAATTTCCCCATATTATTTTTAAATTTAAATGGGGTAATTATGTTTTTTATTTTTTTATTTCGCTGGCATTGAACGACTAGCGAAAATGTATGGGGAGTAGATTTTTGGCACGAATTTTTTTACAAATTGCATAGTGATTATTTGGATGTAAAGTCTATTTTTCTATGGAGTGTCATACGTTAAAGTTCTGAGAAACAAAGCTACAACCAATCACCGTGCCCGTTGCTTTCATACAACAGTGTAAATGTACCATTGGAGATAGTACACATTTTTGTCACGGCGACATTGTACCGATGACTTTGCGCTTATTTGGTTTTTCAGAATTCGTTTCCAATAAATTTTTTTTGGAGTTTATTTTTCAACGATATGATACTTTGCTAACATAAAAAAATGAATGAAATTCCACATCTCCGCTATCGATTTTTTCCTATAGCTATATGGGAAGTAACTGGCTCCAAAAGTGACAGCGATTTTAGATGTCACATCCCTAAGACGCAGTTGTTCTGATAATCTTTTTATACGAAAATAAACTCTTAAGATCTTACTTTACAGTTCATTCTCGTATGAATTCGTAAATTTGGATTAGTCCATTGTTATTCAGGGAATTTTGTTGAATCGGAGTTTCCTTAGGTTTCCTGGGGTCTGTTGACATTTGACATGTCATTTTAATGCTGTCAATTTGCTACGTAAATTTATTTACAAACTGTTTAAAATACTTGTGCCGCGGTGTGCCTTTAGATGTTTTTAGGTTATATCAGGGTCTTAAGATTCATTTGTGTTACTTGTAAGCTCAGAGTAACAATATAAAGAGACCGTACTAATTTGTGACAAATCGTTGACAAACTCGCAAAATATAGCTCTCTCTTTATGCTCGGTTCTATACGCATATGAGAAAAAGAGACAAACAATTGTTGAAACCAATACACGATTTGGGGCGGGCTAAATACCATGTCCGCGATATTTGATCTGTACGCACTTCATTCACGTTTGGAGTGTCAGGCGAACGGACTGTCAAAAGTGCGTAAATAGTTAAAAACTTGAGTTATTTTTTGTCCGATATCTAGCAAAACATCATGGCCATATGTGCTATACTTGGTTGCTTCAATCGAAGTACAAAATGACCAAAAACAAACAGTTTTCACACGTATGTACCATAAAAATCGTCTTTTTTAGTTAGATCTCAAATATTTAACATTCTAACCTACAAAACAACTAGTAACTTACACCAATATGTAATTAATCTTTGGACTATTCGTTCCAATATAATAAACTTCCGTTTGAAATGAGTTTTAGTGGATTCGTAATATTTTTAACTTAGAGATATTTACTAGCTGTCACATAAGAAACCATTACAAGGGGGAATACCCATATTGTACGGCTTCTGAAAGTATCCCGGTCTCTTTCTTTATCATGATACTAACGCTAAATTGTTGGCAAACAGATAAAGACAGAATAGTGTTTATCTCTTAGTTATATTTATAATTTCGGTTCCGTCCCCAGATTCAGGGCTATGCCAAAATTGGAATATTATTATTTATTTAATTATTTTTAGATTTCCAAAGGATGAAAAAAGACGAGAAAAATCTAATTTCTTTTTCTTTGATTTAACAAATATGTTAATATGAATTCATACGTTTCATCTGGATTTTTATACCCTTAGCTTCTAATTAATTGTTTTTTTTTTAAATCTATTGATGTGCACATGCACATCAATAGATAGTCACTCTATTGTACCCATTTCTGAACCTGTTCTCTGATGATTTATGATAACGATCATGCATTTAGATAGTTTTAATTTTGTATACATATTATATATTATTTTCTCCTTGTTAGTTAGTATGAAGCGCACTTGACGTGAAATATCACAAAACTGTGCTATATAAGTTCACTGTTATTATTATCTGCATTCGAAATTTCCTTACAAAATAACGCGGGACGGAAAACATCCCTACAATACTTAAAAGCGGTGTCATGTTTTGTGAAATTTTTGTGTCTCTTTCTCTCTCATGGTGTACGACGTAAAAACGCAGAGAAAGTGATTTATCGCAAATTTATATAGGTAAAAAAAAAATTGATCTCTCTCCATATATTCTTACTCCAAGGTTAAGAAAATGATTTAACATCTGTTATCACCGTACATTTTTTATTTTACTTTTGTTTGTAAACTATTTTGTTGATGGAGACTGAAGTTCATTTTATAATATGTATTATAAAATGTTCTGTACTAATAATTTAATTCGTTTATATTTTTCATCTATAAATAAGATTTTAATAATCTTATTGATTAATGTATATTTGAATAAACAAAAAAATATACAACATTCATTCTTTTTAATGATTTACAACTACCTACTCACAACAAAATACCTAATTTACTTAATTTGTGACAACCCTGTTAGTGATTTTACTCTGAGTTTAGGCCACACCCTTTGGTCATTGCTTGGTCAAAAAGTGTGGACAAAATTTCGCAAAGTTAGGTCTCTTTATATTGTTACTCTAAGCTTGTAAGTAACACAAATGCGCCTTTGAGGTGATTTTTTTTGTCTTTGATTTCCATTATTTCTATTGTTGATAACTAACCTAAAAAAACTGTCTGACTCGCAGAATTTAAAACGAAACGTTGATCGGTATAGAGAGCTGAAGTTGGGATCTCGGATGTTTTCTATATCTCTAGTAAATAGTGCTTTGGCTAGTTCAGGATTGTATGATTGAAGCTTTTGTTACAAAACATAAATTCGCAAAGCAATTTTGAAATGTTTGATTATTTGTATCAAATAAAAAAAGATGGAAGAGAAGGGGGGGGCGCATTCTGCCCTGCCCACTGTATGTTGTAGATTTTAAAATAATTGATTAGGTACCTCTTGCTCTCCGGGATGGGTTTGGCATTCTTCTCCCAGGTGATATTAGCCGTGGGATTAGATTCTATCTCACAGGGAAACTGGAGGGCGTCTCCTTCGAACACAGTGCTATCCACTGGAAACGAAGTGAATTCTCGGCTGATGGCTGTGGAAGAAAACCGAATGTTAAAAGAATTTAAGGAGAGAATTCAATAAAAAATATAATTACAAAATCAACAGAAAAACATTAATATTTGAAACATGTCAGTAAAAGATGGAGGAAGAAGTGAAACAACTTGAAATTTGATTACAAAAATCTGTATGTTGGGGGCTTTAAGGTCTATGTTACATGGGTATTATAATTTTTATAAAAAATAAAATCCAGAAATTCTAAACTGCTTAGAGCGGGCACTCAGGCCTTATACTTACAGTTGTGAACACTATAAATAAACTCCCACTTTGTGACACATATTGTTTGACTCCAAAAATATATTTATTTAAAAAAATGATTATTCGTCTGTCCCTCTTTTGGCGACCTATTGTATTATTAATTATACTTAATCCAATATAATTTTTATTTGATTTGTACTCTGGAACTAGAGTATCGATATGATACGTGTAAATAGGCTCTTGCGAAGACCTTGGCATTCTTCAAGCATCCCTTAAAGGCGTCTTTAGCAACACGCGACGGGAGAATTTAAGAGTCGTACGCATTTAATGAGACAATATTACTAAAAATACATATTTACGCTCAGCACCTACATAAATAAATTTTTGTTTCCTAATGAGTTGGCGGCTCCTTTATATTGCCAAAAATAAAATATTTACGAAAATTAGATCGATTGATGAAACCTCATTTAGTGAATCACTAAACGGCGCTACATAAAGTTGATCCACAGATCGAAAGCCTCTGCTCTAAGGGGTTGAATAATTAAATACGTCACATTATGACAACATACGAGTGCCAATAAATAATTTGCATGGATCATTAAGCGGGCGGAATCGAGTTATTGGCAAATGGCTTAATTACTCTAAGGGATGATATAGGAAAGCATGATAATCCAACAGTGCGCGTACGTGAGGAGAGTGCGGTGAGATAAGTTGGCAGAAATGGATTTAGTTGTGACTCCCTATTGTGTTGTAAATGATACTCGTTTGCAGAGTGTTAACCGCTTGCGAAGCGACTCTTTACTACCGTGGTGCAGGGCGACGAAATGTTTGGTCGAGTCAAGTAGTGGGGGTAAAGATGCACAAATATGTGACGTCAAGATATAACAACAATATTTAGTGATATCTGTAATTTCAATTTTCTATTTATTGTCAACCCTCTCATACTAGAGAAACCAATGGCAACGTTTCAATTTCAAATGGCGGCCTTTCACCAGGGCGATACTGATAATATTTTCCACTATAAACTCAGATCAAAAACAGTTACACCACAAATCGATTCCAAATGTAATGTATATAGATTTTTATTTTAAAAAGTAAGACAAACATTCCCGGGTTACGAATAACCTGACAATATTTGAAAAACTCCTACCGCCATCATAAAAAGCGGAAGATGTTGCTTGTGCAATGATGGAGGACTTAGCCAGCAGAGGAATTGAACGCACGACGCCCGGGTGGGAATCCGACGCGTTCTCCACTCAGCTACCGACCGTTAATGTATACGAGTATATAATAATATGTATAATGTATTTTTTTCTTGACAATTTATGAATTTAAGGCTGGTATCGTGTAAGATATTAAAAATCACAGAAGCTAGGTTATTTCAATTACATACGAACTTGGTTAGAGAAGGTTAGATGCATAGCCAACAATAACTTTTAGCTGTTATAATTATTTTGTATTTTCAGATATCGCACAGGGGCTCGCCAAACATCGTGGCTTCCCGCGTGTCCCATCGAACGGTAAGTAGTTGTTTTGCCCATCAATGTAGGGATTTGTTGGCTTTCAATTTCATTTTTCATTTTTTTTTCTATTTATCTTGTTACATTTTTAATTATTTATTCTATTTAGGAAACAAAAGGTTTTATTTTAAAAGTATTGACACTGCAAGAATTAACACAGGTAAATAATATAAATAACAGTATATTTTTAATATTAAGTTGTTTTATATCCAATTATTTCTTCCACTGTACTTTTTGTCCGCCACAACACAGGTAAAATCCTAGCGCGGAGGACAATATACATTATATTGTGAGAAAAAAAAACTAGAGAAAAAAAGTATAAATATACGATTAATAAACAAAGTACAAGATTTGACCAGTTAGTAGTTAATTGGACAAACCCGTCAGATTACCACTAGTACTGGGCGTTAACTATAATTCGAAAAAACGCCAACGCCGTTATCGTTGGCGATTGTTAATTGTTAAATATAACCATTGAAAATAACGCCGACGTTAACTATTTTTTGGTAGACTACCAATATAATACTATATTTTTTAAATTATATATAAGTACACAAAGCGTCCCTGAGGTGATTTTCCCACGAAAACGGCGCTATAAAAGTTATCCATTTATTATTATTAAGTCTAGACGTTGAATTATATGCACTAATTTTGCAAATGCAATAGTAAAAAAGTAAAATAATATATTGCGTCGTATTGTCTACTAAAACTCAATTTATTTGCTTACTAGGTATTTGCACTTTGGCCGTGAAACAAAACATAAACATTAGACAGTTACACCATTAATCGTATTCTTCAACTCACGAAAACACATCGAATGCACGCGCGATAAGTAAAAACGCGCCAAACTAAACGAGTAGGAGATTGACACAAAACCAACTAGCAAAAATAATGAATAACGAGTCTATCGGTTATAGTAATAATAATAATTCCCTGTTAAAAATAACAATTCAATGAAGAAATTGGGAGATATATCATAGATATAACGTAATATATTATTTTACTTGTCATTATTTTCGTCGCTTAATTCTAGGCGCTACGTATCGGCCGTTTCGGATAGGAAAATCCAAAAAGACGTCTAGTAAGAAGAAATATAACCAAAAGATTATTCCAAATTACGCGTAATATTGCGCACGAAGTACACACTCTTTACACCTTTTCAAAGACTAAAATAATAGGTACATGACAGTGCGATGCGTCGTTATAATATATCTAGCTGATAGATATTTTGGTGACATTCGGAGAATTATTTAACATAATAGTTACATTTTAGGTGCCGCCGATATTTTACCTAGTCATTATTTTATTCGCTTGACTCTTGGAGCTACGTATCGCGCGTTTCGGATAGGATATTCCACAAAAACGTCTAGTAAGAAAGTATAAAAAGATGTGCATAGTGTCGTTTACGATGCATAAACTCTTACACATTTTTGTTTACTTGGCGCTAATGCTAATAAAATAGATAATGTGGAGATTTTATTGCATCGAATAATATTCGTATGTAGGTACTAATATTTTTAATAATATTTTTTTTTTGTGTATTTCAGATTGTAAGTCCATTTGCAAAACACAAGAAAGTAACATAAAAGTAAATTAAGAGATATTTTTAACATGTCTCTTGAAGATATCAAGAGACATGTTATTTAGTAGTACCATACCCCGTGTCATGCTGTGCTGAGCCAACACGTCTGTTCTGCCATGTGGAATGCACAGGAGATCGTGATGTCGTTCCTGGCAGTAGTTGTTTGGCACAAACAACTTATAGCATTCCAGGAGGTATGGATTGTCAATCAAATTATTTAATATTTTGTATGCTGTTACTGCAAGGGCCCCACTCCTTCTCGACTGGAGACTTTGATAAAGCGTATCGGAGAGCAAATCTTTATGATGCATACATTTTGGGCACTCGCTGTGGATTCTCATATACAAATATCTGAGAAAATTTGTTTGAATCTGTTCCAATATTTGTATGTGTTTATTTTGGTATGTGGCCCATACAGCAGAGGCGTCCTCTAGTTTAGACCTTATAATGCAGTTAAACATAGAAGTCATCGCTGCAGGTTTGGTAAATTGTTTGCTAAACCTTATAACAAACCCTAACAGTCTGTAGCACGATGTAGACAACTGCAGTATATGGTCTGAAAACGTAAGTTTGGGATCAAAGACTACTCCTAGGTCTTTGATCGACCTTATGGATGACAATAAATCATCCCCTATTTTATAGTTAAATTTGATAGGGTTTTTTGAGCGCGTATACGAGTATGTCATAAATACACATTTTTTGTGTTAAAATATGGTTTATTTTCGTCGGCCCACGCAGTTATTACATCTAAGTCTAGTTGTGTTTATTGGATTTATTCTTTCTGGTAGTCTGATTTCTTTGCATTTCCTTGTACTATGTATGTGAATATCCACGTTGTAAATAATTTGGTAATAAGTTGGTTATAAGTTTTATTTTTACTTTTATTGATTGTGTAAATATGAATGTTTTTAATGTTAGCATCTATTTCACTGTTAGCCAATTTAGTTCGTCTGACATTTTTAAATGTCTGTAAATATTAATGTTTTTAATGTTAGCATCTAGTTCACTGTTAGTTACAAGCTATAAGTCCTTAATGTAAGTCACTGGTTGAAAATATTAGGTGTAAGCCATTAGTAATAAATCTTAACTGTAAGTTATTAGTTATATGCTTAAGTGATAAATTATAGGTTGGATAAATTAATTTGTAAAGCGCCCTTGAGGTGATTTTCCCACAAAAACGGCGCTATAAAAGTTATCCATTTATTATTATTATTGTAATTTAACACAATCTTCGCCGGTGCAAATCCTCATGAGCAACTTCAGATCATCGGCAAAAAGCAGGCAAGTGGCATGTTCGATGCATTCTTGTAGATCATCGATTAGTATCAAGAACAGAAGAGGCCCTAGATTTGATCCCTGTGGTATTCCCAATGTAGGATGGTGGGGATCTTCTTTAACCAATGGTTCATCACTGTATGTCACATCACAAATATTAATGTTGCTTAATACTAAATCAAGCCTATTATTGTGTTTGTTTAGCACTGACTTGTGTTGCTGCAGTCCATTGGAGTTAATAAATCAAATGTGGTCTAACAAAACATCTTCTGGTTTGTTATGCAGATTAAAATCTCCCATAATTATAATGTTTTTGCTGGCCAAGAATCTAACTGTTGGCGCAAATTTTCGTCAATGGCGTTAGACGTTGGCGGCATCTAGCTGTTATTTCTAACAGCTAGATATATTTTGATACAGTACTAACTCGAACCCGCAAATGACCGACTTCAATTCAAAGGCATTAACCATGGTGCCAGGGAGGCCGGAGCCAGTATGACTGTGGGATCCTCCATTTAGGGAATGTTATGAGGCTGAAGGAAGTGGGGACGGGGAAAAGTAAGTTGATTATTATTATTATTATTCAGATTTAGTCACTAATTATAATAATAATATTTGGATAATTTGTACAGCGCCGTTTTTGTGAAATTATCTCAAGGGCGCTGTACAAATCTTAATTTCTACTTAATATTAATTCCTAGTTAGTATAAATATACAGCAACATACTTACTTGGCAGGTCACTCTGGTAGGACACAATCACCATATCATAATAACTTAAAATTTAGCTGATTCTTACATATATATGTATATATATAAATATATATTTTTTTTTAGGGCATGAGAGAAAATTTAAAATATAGTATTTCGGAAGTATTTTTTAATTTTTCGCAGTGAAGAACAATGGTGAAAATCTTCTAATTAATTTAAGGAATGAGAGTCTGAAAAGTTTTCTTGGTTTGGACAGAAATTCTATTGGGCTTGTAACATCTTGATTATTGATATGATTTTCTGAAAAAATGGGTTTTGAGTTTGGCTCTAAACCCTGTCGAGTCTTTTATTACTCTTTCATGTGATAGTCCATTCCAGGCTTTAGGACCTGACACTCCGAAGGCGCGCTCTCCGAACTTAGTGTCTGGTGTGCGCTTTGGTTCCTTCAACCTTCCGATAACCGATGACATTGTCGATCTAAGAGTTGACTGTCGCGAATTGAAATCTTCAGGAATACACAATTCCGATAAATAAGCCGGAGCCATTCCGTTAATTGATTTAAATACCATCCAGCAAAGCTTAAACTGGATTCATTCGGGACATTTAAGCCAGTGAAGATTTTTGAGGTGCTCTGAGATATGGGAATATTTTGATACGCCGGTGATAAGTTTTGCTGCGGCGCGGCGTTGACAACTAGTTGTAGTTTGTTAATTTGATATTTAGGAAGACTAGCGTATATTCCATTGCAGTAATCTAAACGCGAAACGACGTACGAGTTTACAAGTAATTTAGTTGTCTCTGTTGGCAGGTTTCTTCGCACTGATTTTATTTGTCTTAGTTGAAAGAACCCTGTGCTCACAGTCCTGTTAATTTGAGATTTAAGGAAAAAATCAGCGTCCAGATTAAACACCCAGACATTTTTGGAATAATTTCACTTCCTGAGACAGCTATTGGGGAGTTATCGATGTTATGCTGACGTCTGTTTGTTGCGGTCCAGAGAAACTCTGTCTTTGAAGGGTTCAATTTCATATATTTGAGGTCATCCAGAGAGTGATCGCTTCTAGACACTCAGTTATGCGAATTTTCAGACTGTCTATTTCTCTCGGTGAGCAGTACAAGTAAACTAGCTGGTCGTTGGCGTAGCAATGTGATATAAGACCATTGATTTAATTATTTAGAGATATCATTAATGAAGAGGATGAAGAGCAGTGGGCCGAGAACGGACCCCCGGGGTACTCCAGATGAAAGGGTTGTAAAATTTGATTGGTTTATTCCCACTTTCACGGCTCGTGAAGGGTTACTTAAATACGATGTCAGCCAATTCTTAACGCCACAGTTTAAACCAAAAGCTTCTTCTAGTCGTGTGATAAGAAAACCGTGGTCGATCGTGTCGAAAGCTGCGCTCATGTCTAAGACAGAAAGAAGTGCTAACTTTCCTGACTCGATGGCAAAAGTGATGTCCGACAGAACACTTGGTAATCCAGTTTCCGTCGAGTGGAACCTTCGTATGCAGATTGATATTTAGTAACTTATTAAAAAGATGAACTAGAAAAGGAGCTATTTCATTGCAAACACTAAACATAGTTAAAGCATCTTCAACCAACGTTTCTATTTGAAATGGTGATTTTTGGCCGGGACGACACTGAGAGAATCTTCTATTCCGGGTTCCACATTGATTGTACAGTCAATTGTATATATAAAACATGCAGACTTGCAATATGCAGTAGTGGACCTAGAGATAGGAGATGTTGCGTCGCAGTGATATGCGGAAACATCCAAAAGCGAGAATCTGCATTCCACGTGCGGGCGATGTAAGAAGACAACGCCAATATTGGGGATTTTGTGGGTGGTGGGGAAGAGAAAGAACCAAGAAAAGTTGTCTATTTTGACTTCGTCACAAAACATTCTTAATGGTGTTCTTTTACCCAGGCGATACTGAAAGTATCCCTTACTCCAAAAACGTAGAACGAAAGAGAGAAAATTTTGTTATTATTAAATAATACAGGCGCTGCGGAAAAGCATTTCACATTGAAAGTATATTAAAAAAAAAACATTAAGCTAGATGATCTTTCTTTCGTCTTGTGTATCGGGGGTGTCAATATGGGTATTGTGACAATTGAATCGTTGAGAAGTTTATTAAAAAGTTTAACTTTAATGTTTTGACGAAAATGAAACTCAATTTAGGCGACTTGAAGCTCCATATTTGTTATTAAATATAAACATCTATTATCAATATGACGGAATTAGAATATAGATATTCGAGGCCAATTTGACAACCTAGCAATCTTTGATACCGAAATAATGATAAAGTAAATGCGTTATCCTATTAGTCGTGTTTAGTTATATTTATAATATAATAACGAATATAATATACCGTTGAGTGCGGTAAAGTTCATTCCTTTGTGGAACGGACCGCTCAGGAACTTGGGTTATTGGGTAATAATAATAATTACAGCAACTCAATCTCAGATTACAAAACATTTCTGAAATACAGAACTGAATGTAAAACACTATAAAAAAAAAACATCAGGCTCGCATAGTTACTGCAGAAAAGTCTATTCCTTCGGATATCAAACACATTAATTTAGTAAGAACAAATAAACCATCCCTATCAACATACATGCGTTTCGAAGGAAAAAGAAGCAGTGATATTGTTAATTTCTTTGCTGGTTGCTTAAGTGTTTATGAAAAGGGCATCCCGTATTCCACTCTTTCATCAAAGTGAATCGGTCTACATTTTAAAGTTCCTGATGTTTTACGCAAAACAAAGGCACTCGATATAAATAAAAAAGCTGGTCTCGACAAAGTGAATCCAACTTTTTTAATTAGCCGTGTGTCAGTATTAGCCAGCCACTTAGTCAAATATTTTACAAATCACCGATTCCTGCTGCTTTCCAGCTTGATTCATTGTTTTTTGTATTGTACCAGTATTTAAAAATGACGATATTCCACGATGTCACTAATTACCGACCCATTTGTATGCTCTTCATAATCCCTAAATTGTTTGAAAAATTCTTATTAGAAAGAATCTCTATACCTTAATAACAACCTAATCAACATGGCGTTATGCCTGACAGATCCACATTAACAAATCTCTTTTTATACGAACAATTTATATTAAGTGCACTTGAAGATAAAACCCCAGTCGACTCAATATATACGAACTTCGTCAAAGCATTTGACAAAGTTA
Source organism: Drusus annulatus (assembly GCA_022651775.1). NCBI lineage: Eukaryota > Metazoa > Arthropoda > Insecta > Trichoptera > Limnephilidae > Drusus > Drusus annulatus. Next base: position 1,273,049 of record JAGWCC010000025.1, on the reverse strand, counting down.
ACCATAAAGATCCTACATAATAAACTTTGCGAACTCGGTATAGAAGGTAATTTGTTAGAATGGATAAAAAGCTACCCGACCAATAGAATTCTACAAGTAAGAAATAATTGTTAACTATCATACAAATTCGTAGCTACAAGTGGTGTACTCCAAAGATCACATTTAGACCCAATACTTTTTTTGTTCTTTACAAATGATACCATTACTGTATTTGGTAACGATGTGTATGTACTGATATTCGCAGATGATTTTAAACTCTTCAAACATATAGAAACTGTAGATGATTGTTTTCACATTCAAGTGAATTTAAATAAATTACAAACTTTTTTTAAGCATAAGTAAATGCCACTCAATCAACAGTCATAATTTACTTAGAAAAATGAACTTCCATCTACTTAACAGAACCACTCGATCCAAAATTATTTTTAAGTGTAACAATAATATCGGGACTGAGTCATTTAGATACTCGCTTGTACCTAGATTGCATACAGTGGGTAATTCCTTCGCAGAAATAGTAGATATATTCAACTGCACAGAATATAGTTACAAGAAGGCTATAATAGCTTACCTCTTCCAAAAACTATTTATAGTTTTTGTGTTTAATTTGTAGAACTCCATTTTAATTTTTATATAATTCAATTGAATTAAATTTAATATTATTAATATTGAGCTCTGCTATTTTAAGTTTTTTATTTTAGTTTTTAGTGACAGCTGTTTCGGCGTTTAAGGCCATTGTCCTGACAATGACTATCTTCCAAAAACGCTAATGTTAATTTATTCTACTCCATCTCTCCATCTTCATCTTTACTATATATCTAGTAACTTAGTAATGTTTTATGTGCTAATCATTTACTCGTGTTATCTCTGTATCACTATTATTTAATATTATCTATTACACAGTTACGTAAAAGCCCATAACGGCGTATATAATAATAATAATAAAAAATCGATCATTTATATAGCGCCATTTTTGTGAAATATCACCCCAAGAGCGCTCAACAAAACTTAAAAACTATGGCTAAATTTACCATAAAACTTTCGAAATATTCAAAACCACAGCTAGTAATTACCTTATATTTACATATTAATTATTTACATATATCGCGGGCTGTGAAAGAGTTTCTCACTTTTTGATGCAGTTATGAATGTATTTTTACACTTTGATACAATAGTGATCAGACGCTGACATTTTGCACGGTGTTATCGAATTGAAAGTGGTTAAATTCAAGAAAAAAAGCACTATTGAATTTCTCGTATAAAATCCTGTAATGACAATTCCATCCAAACAATCTGGAGGTGTAATGCCGCAACGCCCCGGCCAACCAAATTTCGAAAAATATACTAGTATTTCAGTTGCAAAGAGACTATTGTTATGAACACATTGAAAAATGGACTGGATTTACTTATTGAGAAACAGAAAAAAAAGCCGAAACAACTACCGGAGCGAATAAATTAAAAAAATATTAATTTGAATGGGTTTTTTTTTTATTTGGTTCAGAAATAAAATAAATTTAAAACCTGCATATTTTCACTTTGTTCCAGAGTGGAAGTTGCTCTGTTGCTCTGTTGCCCTGTGGATATACCACAATTCAAAATCTAAATAGTGTTTTAAGTCATGCATGTATCATATTATGTTAATAATTATAATGAAAAGCAATATTATTGTTTTATGATTTAATTTAAAAGTTTATCATATTATAAAGTTCGTTCGTTTCTCAAGAAATTTTGCAACTTGCTAGCCCCTTTCCTGGTTCACGTGTTTGGTAGGTCCTTAAGCATACGTGACTTTCCTGAACTACTAAAGTTTGCATTAGTTACCCCAATAATAAAAAAACCACAGCTCGATCTCGATAATTTGGGTAATTATCAAACCGTGTCAAATCTGACTTTCGCAGCAAAAATACTAGAAAAAAATGCTGTTTCTCAAATAACCTTACACTAACCATAAACATGAATAAATTATTTCCCGATCATCAATCTGCGTATAGAAGTTCCACTCCACAGAGACCGGATTACTTCGTGCCCTGTCGGATATAACCCTTGCCATAGAGTCAGGTAAGTTAGCACTTATTTCACTTTTAGATATGAGCACCGCATTTGATACAATTGACCACGACTTTCTCATTAAGAGACTAGAAATAACACTTGGTTTGAATTCTAACATAAAAAATGGCTACAATCCTATCTATCCAATCGTTCTCGAACAGTGAACATTGGAAATAAACAGTCCAACTTCACAAAATTACTTCGGAGGTACCACAGGGATCCGTTTTGGGTCCACTTCTCTTCATCCTCTTCACAAATGATGTGGCAAAAATTATCGAGTCATTTGATATTTTATCTCACTGTTACCCTTACGATAAGCAAGTTTACTTCTACTGCACACCAAATGAAATTGACGGCCTTAAAATTCGCACAGCCGAGAGCCAAAAAGCAATCACTCTCTGGATGTCCTCAAACAAATTGAAACTGAATCCTTCAAAGACCGAGTTTCTCTGGGCAGCCACAAATAGTCGCCGACATTTGATAGACAACTCACCAATTGCTATTTCCGGCAGCGACGTAATTGCGAAAACAACTGTCAAACTTTTGGGCGTTTATCTGGATTCGGACCTTTCGTTACAAAGTCAAGTGAACAGGACTGTTAGCACTGGGTTCTTCTACGTAAGACAACTTAGCTCACCTATGTACAGAGGCAACTAAACTACTTGTTAACTCATATATGGTATCACATCTTGATTACTGCAATGGCATCTCTGGAAATCTTCATAAATGCCAAACTGATCAACTACAGTTAGTGTTCAACGCCGCAGCAAAGCTAATCAATCACTGGGCAATTCAAGTTTTGGCACATTTTGGAACACCACTGAAATCTTTACCGGCTGAAGTGCCTTGAAAGGATCCAGTACAAGTTATGCTGGTTGGTGTTTAAAGCTATCAATGAAATGGCTCCATTCTATCCTATCTTTGAGCTATGCGTTCCGGAAAATACTGATCTGAGTCAGGCAACTGTTCGATCAGCGATATCACCTGCTATCGGAAGGTTGAAAGAACTTAAACGCAATCCGAATACTAAGTTTGGTGATCGTGCATTCGGAGTATGCACGATCACCAAGTAAGGCTTGGAATAAACTTCCTATGGAATTGAGATACATAACCAGCCCAACAGAATTTAGATCTAAAATAAAAACTCACTTTTCTAGGAATTCATTTCCATACATTTGTCATTCCACTCATACTGACTAATGATTTTTTTAAATGACTTATGTCATTAGTTAAACTAATAACTTACAGTTAAGATTTATTACTAATGGCTTACACCTAATATTTTCAACTAGTGACTTACAATAAGGACTTATAGCTTGTAACCAACAGTGAAATAGATGCTAACATTAAAAACATTAATATTTACACATACAATAAAAGTAAAAATAAAACTTATTACCAACTTATTACCAAATTATTTACAACGTGGATATTCACGCATAGTACAAGGAAATGCAAAGAAATCAGACTATCAGAAAGAATAAATCCAATAAACAAAAACAGTTTACTCTATAAAGAGATGAATTTTTACAATGCGTTGCCGGAAACCATGAAAATTATACTAAGTAACAAATTAAAAATAGCCTGCAAGAACCATTTAAAATACATGAGTATGTTATATCAAGTAGTATATAACATTAGTTGTGACATCGTCTCTAGAAATGGCGTGAAACTCTTGGGTGTTTATCTAAATGCAGAACTTTTACTCAGATCCCAGATAACCAAAAAAGTAAGCACAGGTCTCTTTAGCCTGCGTCAAATTAAATCCAGATTTTGGTAAGCTCATACGTTGCGTCACAACTCGATCACACTGACAGACTTAAGTCAGTCTTGAACGCCGCAGCAAGGCCGACAACCGGCGTTTCCAAGTTCTCCCATATATCGCAACATTTTAAGAACCTTCACAGGCCTAAATGTCCTAAACGGATCCAATTCAAATCATGCTGGATGATTTTAAAAGCAAAACATGGCACGGCACCGCCTTACTTGTCGGAACTGTGCATTCCAAGCGATACTGATACGAAACAAGCAACTCCTCGATCAGCATCTTCAACGCCATAAATAGACTCACAGTACCCAAACGCAATCCAAAAATCAATTTCGGAGACCGAGCCTTTGCCGCAGCAGGCCCCACAGCTTGGATTAACCTCTCTTCATATTTGCGAAAGATCGACAGCTCAACTGAGTTCAGAGCAAAACCAAAGCATCAACCTTTTAAATTACCGTAACCACAATAACGTCAATTTGCTTCACTTTTGATCCCTCAGTCCAAGTGCTATACTTGTACACGTGCCGAAAACAATTACACAGGTAGGTGGGTAAGTAACTATTTTTTGTGGCACACGAACTGTAAAGCCATATAAAGAAGATTTCCCGGAATAAGTACCTTTTGAAGAGTTCATTATTTACAACATACATAAGGTTTCTCGAAACAGGTACCTTTTAGGTTAGTATACTAAATAACACAATAATATTACTTCCCGTATTCGTGGGTAGATTGAGTTCTTTCAGGAAAAGGTATTTTGAGGGGCATAAAATTTCCCTGTAAACATTTTTTTTTAAATCTAAAGAAAAAAAAATTACTTACATACTCGTAACAATAAACACAGAGTATGAAATATAAATAATATACCTAAACAAAGATCTCAAAATATAATCAGTGTAAAAAATAAATAAAAAGCTGAACAATTTCAGAATTTGGCTTTCAAGAGAATCAATATTGGAAAAAGGAACTCATATATTATAATGTAAATTATTAAAATATAATAATTCAATTGAAAAACCATGATACGCATTTAAAGGATTTTGTTTAGTGAATTTTACATATTTCTAAAACGAACATATAAAATCGATTGAAAAAATTGCGCTGGGACTTTCAGGACTTCGATGTTTTAATCTATTACATAATAATACAAAAGTTATTAGGAAATCAATATAATAAATATGGAGAGTTATATTGAAAGACCAAAACCTAAATCAAAGTGAGAAAAATACGCTAACCGACTTCGGGATTTTATTTTACTAATGTGACTCGCAACGATAAAAGCATAGGAAATGATTTTTGTATCGATAGAAAAGGAAATGCGTACTTTCTAAAACACGAGTATATGCGGAGGCCTAAAAATACAAGAAGACCATGTCCACTTTTATACGAAAGTGAGTTAGGTACGCCAAAAGGTGCCATATCCTAAATAAATTAACTTTTCTTATATTGGTGAAAGTTAGTAAGACCGACTCAATTTGTTAGATTACTTTAGAATACAAGTAGACCAAAAGCCAAAAACGTTCTTGTATTGAATGGTTTAGTAGCAACCGTCGCTATCAAAAAATGCCGGTGTCATCTGAAACGAGTTTTTACACAATTTTGGACGAAATAACCGACTAATTTAGAAGGATTTCTTCTAACAGTGAAAAGTTACTGATAACTAAACGATGGATTTTATGCATTTAGTTATCTGCTTATTATGCTTGGTGTATATTTAAGTATTTTGGTCACTATGGATACTTGAGCCTTTTTTGGTCGTTAGTGCATATTCAGCAAATTTATTCTTCATATACTCGTATATGAACTGCTAAGATAACAGATGGATTCCTGTGTTTGAATTTAGCAAAATTGAAATGATTTTCGGAGATTTCAAATTGTATTCGACAAAGTGTGTCACCCCTGACCGCAGTTCAGTTTCTGGAAACGGCGAAATACGAATAAAGCTTGGCTCTTCACTCGCAACCCTTCTCTCAAAGATACTCGCACGTGTACAAGATGTGATGTTTTGAAAGTCCAAATAGAAGAGGTAAAAACAGTGCAAACAGTGAGCAGGAGAAAAATGTCAGAACGATGCCGATCTGCTTTTAATGAATGCTACAAAAAGTAGGACATCTAGAGAGGCAAAAACACATTTTATTTTATTTTGATGGAAGGCAAGGACAACCGCTTCGTTAGAAACGCGAAGTAAATGAACTTCCACTGGTCGACTTTGGTTGAACAAGTTCTAAAAAGCAATCTAAATACGGTTCATCGTCCTAATATGGTAGGTACCTTAGAGTATACAAGAGGTAGCCCAAGCCAAAGCCAGTGAAGTCAGTTTTGGACTTGTTTTTGATGATTTTAACATGACTCGGCGCAAATGGGCGTGGCTAAGACTAAGGCTACGGTATTTATACATCCATTCATATCACATATCGACATAATGTTTTTGTGTATTCGTATTGCCACTTTTTCATAGTATTTTTATCAACAAAAATATAGCATCTAACCTAAAAAACCGTTTAGTTGTGTCAAGTTTAGTGGCAAAATAAAAAATGTGGGCGGAGTCCCGCCGTTAACCAGCGAAAATAACCAGCTTAAGATCATTACGACAGTATTTAGAAGCCGTCCAAGAAATTTGTTGTCTCTTTCTCTCTCATGGTGTACGATGTGAAAACTCGGAAAAAGTGATTTATTACAATTTCGGATGGGTTGGGTAAAACAAATTAGCTATCCCTCCATATATTGTTACTTCAAGGTAGGTACTTATTTAATGTTTTTATTTTTTAATAAATTTTTCTGGATCCCGAAACCTAAAAGGATGTATTTTAATTAAATATTGAATTAATTATGACTTGGTATTCTCACTTATAAACGACGTTTTTGGGAGAAGAAAGCCCCATTATCTTTTAAATTCATTCAGTTTATATTTGAAATAAATCAGAAAATTCATGACATGGTCTACTTGTATTTTCAGGCCTCCACTCGCAAATGTTTATAAAAAACACCAGGATTAAAGAAGTCAGAAGAGTACTCACTCGCGAATGTGATGACAGTGGACGTGCTCAGCATGGCGCCATACTTGCCGGCAGCTAGGCACCTGTAGTGCCCCGTGTCCCGCAGCCTCGCCCTCTGCCCCCGGCGGTTGCCGAACTTCTTGAAGTGCAACGTCCCGTCGGGCAGCACGAACCTCTTGCTGTCGTTGGCGCTGATCTCGGTGCCGTTGTGGTACCAAACGTAGTTGACTGTTTCCGGAACTACCGGCAGCTCGCTGGCTTCGGCAGATTTCTGCTGCTCTTTGGCCGACGCTTTTGATTTGTTTCTTTTGTCGCTCGTTTCAAGTTGCTTTTTTTCGAGCTTTTTGTTGTTTAGTTTCTTTTTGAAGGTGACGACTTCTTCGGGTTTCTTTTTTGGCTGACCCAAATCGTCTACGATATCGTCGTCGTAGATTCCCCTTCCGTTGTCCGGGTAGAGTTCTATTTCTTCCGCCCCCTTGGAGTAGTCGCTTTCGTTATTGCTGTCGTAGTAGAAGTCTTCTTCTTTGAGGATGGCCATCGGTGTTTTGTTGGGCGGCTTGCTCGGCAACTCCACCGCGGTCGGCGGGTTGGCTTGTGGGCGGGCTTGTTCCCGGGGCTGCTGGCTGGGGGGGTAGGCGCTGGCCACGTCCAGCATGTTGGAGTGCTTGGGCTTGGCGGCCGCGGCGGAGCGCGGGTCGGGCGCGCCGCACGCGAGGCGCAGCGGGGCCCCGCGCACCGCCGCGCGCACCCTCTCCCCTCCACCCGCCCAAACTGCAAACAAAAACAGGACTAATTAATATACATCAAATAACATCTGGTGATATCTTACATATTGTGTACGTGTGACGGTGTGACACGGTTAAGACCGAAAATAGAGATGGAAAAGTGTTGTAAAAAAACTAAATAGAATTAACCAGTTTTGAAGACAGGAAGAATCGTCCAACTTTTGTACCACACCAAAAAATAAATTAGGTTCGTAATACACCATTCTTTTCTTCAAATTATAATATAAAACTATCAGATGAGAATCAACACACAAGACGAAAGTACATACGAGTAATTATTATTAATTACTAAAATTAAACAAAGCGAAATAACGTTCATGGAAAAATAAAGCTTCAGAGGAAAAGATAACAAATTCTCTTGGGTAACTTCGGTTCCACCGACTTCATTTCAATCAAAAACACTCGACGAATTTATAATCTCTCACTCTTGGAGTAAGAATATACATGGAGAGAGAGCTAAATATTTTTACCCAAACAATACACATTTGCGATAAATCACTTTCTCCGGGTTTTTACGTCGTATACCATGAGAGAGAAAGAGACAAGAAAAGTCGTCACATAATATTGCAGCACTTCTAAGTATGTAAGAATGTTCTCCTTCCGCGCTAACTTCACACCATCGAGTCGTATGACTTACGTCAACGCATTTTGAGGTTATTTCCTGTATTTGTGTTGATTAAAAAAACTTTCAGTGGTTATACTAATAAACCAAACATGATGGTGATATGTGCTATGCGTGAATGTTCAAATAAGACCAAACAAAGATTTCAAAACATCACTTTTCAGAAGTATTTCAATAGTTTTTAATATATTTGACCGAACTTTAGAATTTTCACATTTTTAATAATATAAAAACAAAAAGCTTCAATCATTATTTAGGCAAGCCTTCTGTTTTAAGTGTTTGTGTGATATTTTGACTTTATAAATCAATTTGATGGTGTATTGATATTGTTTTGTATTAATAATAATAAAGTTTTATTCCGGAAGGTATGCAGGAGTAGTGCAATGCAATACCTTCCATAATTGATATGAATACATTGTAATAATAATAGAAACAAAATAAAAAATGAACAGAAATTCATAAGAAATAAATAAATAAATAAATAAATAATAAAATAAAAATATATAAAAATAATAATAATGAAGATAAAAATAAATAAATTAAATAATATAAGTAAGAAAATATTAATGGAGTATATTAGGCCTCATTTCTGCAAAACGCCACCAAGAGGGAGTCCATCCTGGCAGCATTAAGATTTATAGGGCCAATAATTTACTACAATGCGCTTCTATGCTTGAGTTCGGGATCTGACGGGATTCCATGATGAGGTTATTTCTGGAGTTGTTAATCCTTTCCCGCATTCCTGCCCTGGTGGTTCTCATAAGGGCTGCAAATCCTGAACTCGCCCCTCGGTGAACATATCGGAAGCACTGCAGTGCCTGGGAAGATTGAACATCATGCGGTAGGCGTTGTTGTACTGGACCCGAAGCCTTTCCATGCTACTCTTCTTAAAATTGGTCCAGAGCTCGCACGTGTATAGTATAGTACAGAACGCCAGGAAGAGTGTCCTTTTCACTGGTGGACTACAGAGCCGAAATCTTCTACTGAGCATGTTTGATTTCACACTGAGTGCTCGCCTTTGCCTGTCAATGTCGTCGTCATCCATTAGCTTGCTGGTGATGATGTGCCCAGATATTTGGTTTCTTCTACCACCCTTAGAACCTCACCGTTCAAGAATGCTGGAGGAATGTTTTTCGGACCATGCCCGTATCTGATAACCCTCAGTGCCGTTTTTAGCGGATTGTAAATCATGTTTGTTTCCTGAGCAAACTCTTCGCAGATATTCAGGAAGATACGTAGCCCTCTTATAGACGGCGTCATGAGTACCATATCGTCTGCATAGCTCACATTATTAAAACACTGTCCTCCAATATGGCAGCCCACCTTAGCATTATTTAATCTATGGGTCAGTTCTTCCATATAAATGTTAAACAATAATGGGGACATGCATCCTCCTTGCTCCCTAACTCCGCTTTTCAGATGAAAAGGTTCGGAACATCCATCTTTCCACTTTACCAGGTTTTCTTGTTGCCGGTGCCAAGTGTTGAGAATGTGGACGACCTTCGATGGTATACCCCTTTCTACGAGTTTAGTCCATAGTAAGGGGTGATGGACTCTGTCGAACGCCTTACTGAGATCAAGAAAGCACGCGTAAGTAGTTGTTTTCTTTTTTCGATAGTGTTCCAACGTTCGTTTTACGCAAAATATCGCTGTGTCCGTGGAGCAATCCTTTTAAAGGCCATCTGATTATCGCTCGTTTTCATGTGGGGTCCAACCTGGTCCAACAGAACACGTTCAAATATTCTGGCGATAGAGGTAGCAATGGTTTTAGTGGCGAAGTGCAATTTGAAAATGTTGGCGATGTTTTCCGGATTCGTTTCTCCATTGATGTTACTCGGAACTTTACACCGTACATTTAACACTTTGTTTGACTTATTCCAAAAAATTTTAAAGTCCCGTTTATCGAAGTCCCGGCGATTTTATCCATCTGGAGTTGTATGGAATTATTTTGGCATTTTTTCAATGCTGTTTTAAAGGCAGCACGCTTTGCCTTTCTATCCTCCGCGATAGGACCTTCGTGTGGTCTCCCATTTTCGATCCAAATATTCATCGCTTGTCTGGATTCTTCGTATTTACCCGCTACATAGTCATTCCATCCACAGACTTGCTTATATTTTTGAGTGACTCTTTCTCCGAATGCTGAAATAGCAGTGTTTCGTAGCGCGTCTACTATATTGCCTGTAGGGTTGCCACTATCAATAGAAATAATATTTTTTTCCATGACCTTAAGCAGATTTTTTTGCGAGCATACATTGTATTTTTCGATATCGCGTATATTTTTCGGATTCCATGTAGTTGAATCCCTTATCATAGGAGCATATACTTCTGTTTTAGGGATTCCTTTTGTCATTAAAGTCAACTCGAGAGCCCGATGATCTGTCCAGTCCATGTCATAATAAATTTTCATATCGAGGATTTGCTTAAAGATATTTTTCGTAACAAGGCAATGATCTAACCAGCTGGTGGTGCTATGCGCTTCACTTATGTATGTGTAGGAATCGTTGGGTAAAATTTCGATGTCGGCACATATATATTCATATTCTTGACAAAAAGATTTTAGCTCTAGTCCAAAGAGTGAATTGGGATTAGCGTTAAAGTCGCCGATAACAATTGTGTTGCTATAATCTTTGTCGTCAATAATAGTTTGCAAGGTAGCGAGACAGTTGGAATACTCTTCGAAATGATCTGTTGTGCAGGTTGGCATATAGATCGTAAAGATGCTTAATATTTCAGTATTCAAACTCACCTCGATTCCAGCCATGCGACAGTTACCCAGCGGGATTATGGTAGCCCTTAATTGTTGTCTATCGAGGATTAATTAATGTATTCAAATATTTTTATTAAAAATGTCCGAATTCCACGTGGGCGGTAACTAATATATATTATATGGCTATCCAACAACATTCTTTAACATATCTTTGTTTCTTTCTATCGAGTCAGTACCAAGTACCAACAACCGACCTGACTATACTGTTTCGCAAAGGTACCTTTCCATATATTCTTACTCCAAGGGGCCACTTTTCTCAAATAAAATGATGAAATAACTATGGAGGATTAGTAACGAGGGTTTAAAACGAATTTATCTAATGCCCTATTTCTCATGACGCTTCTGTTTTATGATACAAGTAGATTAATAATAAAAATGCTTGGCATTTTTTCGAAAAGAAGAGTTTTTACAGCTTCAGATATTTACACAAATATTTTCCGCTTTTTAGATTACTTGAAAAATACCAGTCAGCCATTAACTTGGTTCATCGTTTCTCAACCTGGGGGTTACATGTTCCGGGGCTCGAAAGGGTTGTGAAATATTAAGTCATTAAGGTATCTCGAAGCACAATTAGTAAATATTCTAACATTAATGAATTATTGACCATCAAGTCAGTAATGGTTTATTTTAAATTCCAAACTATGTTCCTTTCGGGAAAAATATGGCGAAAATTTAAGAGAAAGTACACCTGCATTCGTCTTTCGCCAATAGCTTTTTCCAGACGAACGAGGCGCGTGTCGCATGTAGCCAACAAGTATCGAGAAATAGAACATTCATGAAAAGGCATAAATATACTATTATAGTCAAGATTGATTTCATACACTTCATGTTGCCCTTGTTAAATTATTTACTGGCGGGTTTCTAACTGCCTCGTACGCCAGTCGCACGCCGTCCAGATGAGGCTGTTGATTCGACATGTTCCTGTGCCTACACAGGAAATAAACAAAAACTATTATTTGTACCGTACGACAAGCGAGAGTTGCGGCCGCCTGCCAGGGAAACGTCGGAACCCAGAAACTTTCAAATTCTTCCTGATCAAAACGCCAACTTCGCTGTACACACTCCACCCTCTACTTATAGAAACAAACTAATAGCCGACGATATCCACAAGTTCCCATTTCACGTTTCTTATAAAACCGTATCCACAAACATTAGCGAGATGCAACTTTCGATATCCTGATTTTGTGTGGAATCTGACGGGAGATGCACACAGAGTTGTAGCAAAGCTGCCAAACGGCTTTTGCGTTCGGTTAACGAAAACTTTGACGTAAGCTACAAACAGGGCACGTTGTTAATGTGCATTTTGCCCTTTCGACTGCTAAATGATTTATTTGCTAGTTGGGAATGGCTCACGTGCGTTGCGCGGACTGTCTGGACGAAGCTATAACATGCATACAAACAGGGCACGTTGTTAATGTGCATTTTGCCCTTTCGACTGCTAAATTATTTATTTGCCAGTTGGGAATGGCTCACGTGCGTTGTACGGACTGTCTGGACGAAGCTATAACATGCATACAAATAGAGCACGTTGTTAATGTGCATTTCGCCCTTTCGACTGCTAAATGATTTATTTGCTAGTAGGGAATGGCTCACGTGCGTTGTGCGGACTGTCTGGACGAAGCTATAACATGCGTACATCGTCTCATACATAATTTGCTTAGTACAATGCTGCGCCTCGTGGCTTCAAACGTGACTGGTACGAGTGCAGTTCGTCCTGCAGCAGGGTGACGATTGCCCCAATACTAACTAACGTCCGATAGGGGAGGGCACAGGAAGAGGAAGAAAACCTTTTTTATAGGAGTGCTTTTATTTTTAAGAAATAAATGCAAGTTTAGCGGGGGGGGGGCCTTTAATATCAATGTGATTTTATTATTAATTATCTGACTTGGATAGAAAATTTACATCAGAATCAATTCGGATTTCTAAATGTTCGCGTTGAGCGTTTTTACTGTCAACTTTTATTGTCTGCAGCCCTCCGGTGAAATTGGATTCGCATTGGGAGGCCAGAAGCTCGCCGAGTGTCTGGAGGGATGGGCAAGTAGGGGAGGTTTCCCCCAACTACGTCACAGCGTTGTGCGTTCGTCACATTACCGGCACACATTTCCCACGCCTATACAAAATACATCCGTTAACCAAATCGTTATGATTCGAAAAACTCTTAGCTATCGGAGACGTCTTTTTCAGACACATACAGAAGTAATATACAAATTATAGGCGTGCATATAGTGAATACAAACTATCAAAACTGTGTCTATTAGGCAGCAAAAACTAACTCTCCGACGGTGAGCTCTGGCTTCGTAAAATTTGCACAGCCTTTTCTGTTTGGAATTTCTAGGTACATGCTATTATTTTCACCTCGTGATATTATTTTTATCGTAAGACATTGAGTTTTGGAACACCATTTTTCTGTCAATCTGAAACATATTCAATAAGAAAAACAATAATAATCTAACGAAAGAAGAAAAATATTCCCGGAAAGCCGGTAGTGAAGCTAGTTGGTACTATTATATTCACAGCAATTAGGTACTGTTGCGAACTGATAAACTGATAAACTTGTGTTGGCAGTAAAATACTTTAAGTTGCCCATTTAACTGGTTTGACTCATTTGAATTCTCCCCTAACTAAGGTAAATATTTGAAAGTCTGCAAAACTGTAGAAATATGATCCCTCCCATGGCTCGATTAGACCTATGTAGCTGGTCACCAGCATTTCAAGTAACTCAATTTAAACAGTCAAACATATTTAACTCTGCAGAATTTATTGAAATGTGTTGTAACGAATTCTTCCTTACCTCACAATACTATTTTATACGCACAGTTGCGCACTATTCTGCACGATACGTCACTAGGCAGAAGCTGCAGTTGAGCAAGGAGTCCGATCGGGCTCCATCCGGGTATCGGAGGCCCTTACGTCATAGATACCGCCCGAACGCCTTCGCGGACTAGATTGAGAACTTTGTGACGTCATCTGATGCAGAAAATCTCTTGGAGCCATTTACCACTTCAAATTGGACGCTTTTACGAGTTAAACAATTACTCTACTGTAAAAACGTGTTATCAAAGTCGGTGAATATTATTTTCAAAAGTAGACGAATTAATTAATAAGGAATAATTAAATTAAAGTTCACTGACTTCGACGCAAAAAGCTATTCTCACGATTTGATATTTGTTGACAGAGTTTGCGGTAACAACAACCCTTTCTTATCCTGTCCCCACTCCTCCCCTGGGAGCAGCAACCCCTCCCCACGGACTCTGAAAGAGCCTCGATTTCCATTTCCGTGATGGGAAACAAAAGAAAATCCCACCCGACACGAGAACAGTGGCGTAACGCGAACGTAATACTACGAATGCGTATTTTCACACAGTCCCGAATTAGACCGCGTTGTGAATAAGAATCTCGACACTGTTTATTGTTTACACGTGTTCAGTTAAATTAGAATGTTAACCCTTATCACTCGAGAAAAAAATCATATAGGTTTCCAGCAACTCGAGGATTTTTTTAGCAAAAATATGAGAAAAAACTAAGATATTCTTAGAAAATTAGAAAAAAATATTTTTTGGAAAGGTAGCAAATAAGATTGCTTATTTATGTTTACAAATATATATTTACTATAGAAAATAAGTATTTATAAAAGAAAAAACGGCCAATTTTAGTTTTTATAATTCCTTAAAGTATGGTATTTTTTAAAACAATCACCCAAATGCGTCCTCGGTTTTCCAGGACAAGTGTCACAATACTCGCTGGTCTCCCGTCTCCCGCCTTTTACTGCCCTTTTTGAGCAGATCACACAGTCCCTCTTAGGACCTTTCCTTAAAATGTGCAGTTTTCCATTGAGCCTGGTCTCTGATGGAATGGAAGTAGATGGCCTACTTCGAGGCTCTTTGTACTCACCCACTAACTGATCAACCAAAACTTTTATTTACTTTAAATGGCTTAATGGTTTTTCGTTATTTTTTCTTTTTATGGATTTATACAAGATGTACGAATTTATGGAACATATCTCCATCCCCCAAAAAAAAGTTTGCGCCACCATTTACATCTTCCTCTTTTATATCTACGTCGGAAGCACTTGAACTGCTACTCGTGTCCAAAACACGCATTTTTTTCTTCTATTACCACTTAACTCACTTTCACTATCTGAACTGTCATGTTGCATTGAAATATCGCCGGTACAGTCACATTCACATTCAAAAACAAAGTCATCATCAGTAATTTCGTCTTCATAGATGTTTACTATGGAGTAAAAAAATATTTGAATAAATAACTGCGTATTAATTGTTAAAAACAAAAAAAAATGTAGCACAATATACAAGCATTCAGTAGCAGGTACTAGACGCAACTAACTGTAAACATGAAGAAACCTGTCCGTGCACCCTTGGATTTCGTGAACAATAAAATGTATGACTATTGTTCATGGCGCCGCTGCGGCGCCTAACGAGTGGAATTAAAATTTTATATGGCGCCGTAGCGGCGCCTCTCGAGTGATAAGGGTTAAGTTTAAGACTTAAAAGTAATCATTATTCATCGTAAGAATGCAAATATTGTTGACCTTTCTTCTTAATAAGAGATATTTTAATGGAGCCAAGGTCAAATAACCGGTGAACCTACTTCACATTTGAAGTCGATTTTGTAGAATTTTTTTTATTTTTTTATTTGAGCTTTTAAATGCGTCGAAGCGTAGATCTGGCGCCAATATTTTCTTAACGCTAACATTTAAAAAAAGTTTTACTTTATTTTAAGTAAAAATGAATATTAAAAAAATACATGTTAATTTGGGTTTCATGACTTTTCGGACATATATACATTGCCTGTTCAAAAGAAAAGGTGAATTTTGAATTTTCGCGGGCTGTGTACATTCGATTATCGATTTTTGGTTTGTTTTTGACAACTGGAAAGGTTAGTCACGTTTTTGTGTGTTCTTCGATTTTTTACTTTTGTTATGAAATAGGTCTTGGACAAGGTATTTCCAACCCTTTGTTCACGTTCACGTTGATGCCTCAACAAAAGTAAGTTAAATATTTATGCATAATCCCATGGAGTTTGGGCTAAGGGCATAAAACACGGTGTATAATGTAACAAGTTATTTTAAAAGGGGAATAATTTCATACAAACAAGTGGTTTAAATTGAAATGAGCATGAGTATTATGTACCAACTGATCCTTCCATCCTTCGCACATGCGATTCTCAAGAGGTTTAGCCTCCTTACCCGTTCATTTCGCAGTCCCGCCGCTATTGCTTCGGATGAAATATTACTCAGGGGGCGGCAAGGGCCGGGAAAAGGGTGGGCGGTATCCGTGTGAGGTGGGCGTTGGGCGGTTCATTTTCAAGGGCGAGGAATTGTGTCGATGTTGTGTGATCGCTGATGACAGAAAGCTGCCTTAATTTGTTACCATCGAGTTTGCATTCTCACTTCGTTTACATGGAAAATTATTCATTATATATATAGAACATATTCAAGGTAAGGTCCTGGGGGCATCGTTAAAACCACCGCTCCAGGTGTTTTTTATAATAAGGAAGAGGTTACAAGATAAATCTTTGAGAAAACCAAATGTAAAATGTAAATATACGAGAACCAAAAAAGGATGACACGGTTGACAGACTCAATCAATTGGGGCTCAGTAATTAGTGGTCTCCGCATTGACAAGAGTCGAGAGGTTGCAGGTTCGCTTCGCGCTGAAATTCTTAAATATTTCATATTGACGAGGATTTTTTTATTTCAAATAAACCAGAGTAGTAGATACTCTAGAATCGAAGCGTGTTTGGTGACCACATCTGAATAGCCAGGTATTTCTTAACCTTTCTCTTCGTCCTCTCCCCCCCTCACTTCTTTCAGCCTCACAACATACTCCGCCGGGGGATGCTATAGTCCCATCGGCTTCGGCATCGGCTTGTCTAGAGTTAATTGAAGGAAATTTTTAAGAGGATGATTAAATAAAAAAAATAATTTCAATCAATACAAAGTACTATTGAGGTGGGTTCATATCCGATCCTGAATAGTTTTAGTGGGTTGTAGGAGGGTCTGTGAATCATCGTTTCGATAGAGCATTTACTGTCATTTATCTTAACTATAAATTATTACATACAGTCGATCTTTGAGTTGTGGGTTCCCAATGTTTCGATGGGTAAACCATGCTAAAAGCATGCAAGGTGGGCACAGAGAGGTAGATGCTCTTAGTATAGCTTTGGTGAGAGGCCACCATTCAGAATCGAAACGTTGCACAAAATTACTGTTATTATGTTTAATACGAGGTTTGTTCAAAAGAAAAGGTGAATTTCGAATTTTTTCGAAAGTATTTATTTATTCATCAATATCCATTTTCTCCTCTTCAAAGTAATTCCCCTCAGATATAATGCACTTATGCCAGCGCTTCTTCCAATCCTCGAAGCACTTCTGGAATGTGCTTTTAGGTATGGCCATCAGCTCGTTCTTCGATTCTGACTTTATCTCATCAATTGTGGCAAAACGCTTTCCTTTCATTGGTCTCTTCAGTTTCGGGAATAGGAAAAAGTCTCAGGGAGCCAAATCTGGTGAATACGGTGGTTAAGGCATGATTACGGTGTTGTTTTTGGCCAAATAATCACGAACAAGCATTGATGTGTGAGCTGGTGCATTATCGTGATGCAAAATCCATGATTTGTTTTTCCACAATTCTGATCGTTTGAGCCGTATTGCTTAAACTGCGCGCAAACGTTGCATAACTTCCTTGTAGTATTCCTTATTAACCGTACGACCTGTTGGCAAGAACTCATGACTCACCACGCCATTGTAATCGAAGAAAACAGTGAGCAAAACCTTCACATTTGATCGAACTTGGCGTGCTTTTTTCGGTCTTGGCTCTTCTGGGCGCTTTTATTGGGATGATTGGACCTTGGTTTCGACGTCATAACCATATATACCCACGTTTAATCACCAGTTATGACCCTTTTGAGCAAATCTGGATCGTCGTTGACGTCATTCAACAAATCATGAGCGATACTAATGCGACGTTGCTTTTGCTCAAAATTTAGCAATTTCGGAACAAACTTCGCTGCCACACGTTTCATGCCCAAAACATCCGAGAAAATTGCATGGCATGAGCTGATTGATATGCCAACACCCTCTGCAACTTCTCTAATAGTGATTCGACGATTTTCCAAAACCGTTTTCTTCACCGTTTCGATGTTTTCTTCGTTTGTTGACGTGGTTGCAACTCCAGGACGCTCATCGTCATTAACATCTTCTCGGCCTTCTGTAAAGCGCTTGTACCACTTATAAACACTTTTTTAAGACAATGTAGACTCGCCAAATGCCACAGTCAACATTTTGAGTGCGTTGGAGCACGTTACGATCCATTGTCTCGTAACTCAAGCAGTACGTAATACAATCCAAGATATGTATATTGATTACAAGTCCGACTGGTCTGATCATCGACCAATGCACATTACTCTACAGACCTTAGGGCTACCGAAGTTTACCATTAGTTCACCAACAGTAGGGGATCCATGTCGATGGCAACCCAAAAATCCAGCACAAGTTGAGCTATACTCCAGATCTGCCCAACTATCCATAGGTCAACTTAAGATAATTCGTGGGACCGACACAGTACCTCAAGACAGAACGTTGATAAATGCAGTCGAAATCAACAAACTGTACGACAACATTGTTCAAGCATTGCGTACTTCAGCAATAAGTGCGTTTAATGTAATGAGAAGGCCAAACAATGAACGAAAATGGAAGTCTACAGCAGGTTGGAATGAGCATGTTGCTCTACACTACGAAACATCAAGAAAGGCGCACATATGTTGGCTGCAGAATGGACGACCCACTAATGGTCCAATTATGGAAGCTCGAAAACAAACAAGATCAAATTTTAAGAAAGAGTTTAAAAATTGTCAAAGAAACCTCGAACAGAGCAAAATGGATAAAATAGCCAACAGCTTTCAATGCAAGAATTTTTCATCCTTTTGGAACAAAACAAATGCTATTTTGAAGGCAAGACACACATCCCCGAGTCATATTGATGGAAAATCTGAAAGTAAAAATATAGCTGAAATTTTCAGGAATAGTTTTTGCAATGCACCAGATCAACCACAAACAATTAATAGACCAACGCTTCAACCAGAACAGCAAGAATTTATCGTCGTCTCACCGGATATGGTTCAAAAAGCAATACGCAGCATGGCAGGAGGTAAATCTGCAGGTCACGATGGACTTGCCATAGAACATATTAAGTATGCGGGAGTGTACTTACCAACGCTACTCGCCTCACTGTTCACTGCCATGATCGAGCTCGGACATATTCCGGAACAACTCTCCAAAACTATTATAATACCGATTCCAAAGAGCCGTCAACTGGACTTGACATCATCCGTTAACTACAGGCCTATATCTCTCGCTACAGTTATTGCAAGAATCCTCGAAAAAGTTCTACTAAATTTGACGGAAGACAAACTTAGAACAGAGGATTCGCAAATGGGATTCAAGTCTGGTTGCTCTACGGATACAGCTATATATAGTATGAAACAAGTCATCGAATACTATAAAGCACGAAAAACAACGGTCTATGCATGCTTCCTTGATCTGAGTAAAGCTTTTGATAGGGTAAGTCATGAAAAGTTATGGAAAAAACTAACCGAACGACAAGTACCTCCATCAATTGTGAAAATACTGGGTGCATGGTACAACCAACAGGAAAACTTCGTTAGATGGAATGAGAGCATATCAGAAGCAGCTAAGCTAAAGTGCGGCGTTAGACAAGGAGGCTCAATGTCTCCAGTTCTATTTAATGTTTATATGGACGAACTGAGTAAAGCACTGAATAAAACAAGAATCGGATGCCACATTGCCGGGGTATGTATGAACAACATTAGCTACGCAGATGACATGGTTATACTAGCCCCATCAGTAAGAGCAATGAGAAAACTGGTGGCCACTTGTGAAGCGTACGTTGACAGTCATGGGTTAGTGTACAATGCCAAAAAATCATCTCTGCTGATATTTAGAGCAAGTACAGGACCTACTGTAATCCCGCCTATACGTCTCGGCGGAGTTGATCTGAATATAAGCAGTGAAATTAAATATTTGGGTCATGTCGTAACTGACGACTTAAATGACAAGAAGGACATAGAGCGCCAGAGAAGAGCACTAAGCGTGCGAGCCAACATGCTCGCC
Organism: Drusus annulatus; assembly: GCA_022651775.1. Classification (NCBI taxonomy): domain Eukaryota; kingdom Metazoa; phylum Arthropoda; class Insecta; order Trichoptera; family Limnephilidae; genus Drusus; species Drusus annulatus. The sequence goes on along the minus strand of JAGWCC010000025.1, from coordinate 1,252,917 downwards.
AGGAGATTCAATAGGTGCAGTCTTCCGGTAAAGAGACAGTTGTTCCAGACGTACTGCATGAGCCTGTACACTTGCGAACTCTGGACCAGATATACACAAGCAGTCATGAACACGCTCCGAGTGCAGTACAACCACGCGTACAGGGGGCTTTTCGGTCTTTCTTGGCGATGCAGCGCCTCACAGATGTTTGCAGAGGGAAGGGTGAACGGGTTTGCTGCTCTGATGCGTCACAGAATGGCAGGAACGAGACAGCGCTACCGGGAATCCGAGAACACTCTCGTCCAGGCTGCCGCCCAGTGGCACAGTGCGCCCCTACATCACAGGTGGAGAATTTCCCTCAATCCGCCGTAAAAGTTATTTTCTTTATTTCATTATAATGCTCTTATATTATTTTCATTTTTATGTTATTTTATCTATTTATTTTACTTTTATTACTATCATTATTATTATTTTTTTTTTTTTTTTATGTTATCTTCATTGTTTTAAGTTTCTGATATGTATTTTTACTTATATGACAGACAGAGTATTGCACCCACCGCTCTGTTCCGCTGAAATAAAAAGCTATTATTATTATTTATTCCATTTTTAACGCAAAATTTAATACATATTCTTTAATCCATTTTTTTTCAAAAGTAGAAAATAAAAACTATTGATTTTAACGGAAGGTTTTTCTTACAGTTAATTTAGGTGACTTTGGCCCACTTTTGATGATTTTGAAGCCGTAACTACTGTTTCTCAATCCGGTAGTTTGCTTTGTATTTTTGAATGGGTTATCTTTATTTATTTCTTCTGATTACTGCAATTTTTAAAAGGCCGATCCAATAAATATAATTTTTAAAAAAGTTTTTAAGGGTGGGTCAAAGTTTCCACCTCAAATCGGGTAACTTTGGCCTAACAATTTATTTTCGTATTTCAAACCTTACTGTGAGAGATAATTGAATCAACACAACTTTGTGCTACCTTGTAAACATGCACCATAATTATATGACCATTTAATTAGTCCAGAACACATTCATAATATATTTTTATTGAAACGACCTTTTTTTGTTTTCAATTTATTTTTTAGGGTTTCAAGAGTTATAAACATTCACGAACACATTTTTCTTACATAACTAAATTACGTCATCAACATAAAATAACACAAAATAAAAAATATAGATGCGCATTCCAAAATTTTAAAAAAAAATCCACTTAACCTCCGGATGTCTAAATTTGCGATAAAATAATAATTGAGATTGTCGTGCTGCCCAGTTTCATCAAAATTGTAGATATTTTCCAAATTACAAATTGAACTCATAAGATAACCCATGAAATTTGATCTACTAATTGTAAAGTAAAATTTTGAAATACAGCATATTTAATTTTTGTCAGGTGGCAGTTGCAGGCATCGTTTCCCACACTTATTATCGTTTGGGATTAAAAAACATACAACTATGCAAGATGTTCAACTTGTAATCATTATTAAGCCTGATCGGCAAAGTTACCAGGATTTTTTGTAATTGTTTTGCCATTTAAGCGCCCGTGAGGTGATTTTCCCACGAAAACGGCGCTATAAAAGTTTTCCATTTATTATTATTGGTTTTTCCCTCGTTTATAAAATGAATTGTGTGAATCTATTTGGGAAGTACCTTTCTTAATTATTTGTTAAAATATGTTACGAAATTATATAATTAAGCGTCATATTATTATTATTACGTATTTTAATTTTTTATTTTCTTAAACATATTAAGGAGTGGAGATGATATTATTTTTGTTTGATTATTAATTGATGTTGTATTCGAATCATTTATTTTTTTGTTTATTTCTAATTGTTCAAGTAAATATAATCTAAAACCTTTACTTTCAATGTGTAAAGGAGTTGGCTCGTTATTAGCAAGTGGGCGTGGTTTTTCTTTAAGAGATGGGCTGCAAATTTAAACTCTACATTATTATTTTTATAGCAACGCATATGCTCTATGGATCTAGTTGAAAAAGCCCTTCCAGTCTGTCCAATGTATGTGGCATTACATCATATATGGCTGCATTTTAATTCATAAATTCCAATGTTTTGATGTTTACGAATTCTACTTCTTGAGTTTTTGAGGTTAGTTCCGATTTTATTGTTAGTTCGAAACGCCAAAACAACTGTATCTAAAAACTAAAACTAGCAGAACTAAATATTAATAATATTTAATTTAATTCAATTGAATTATAAATGGTTTAGAAAACCTTTAAAACGCATCTAATATTCTAGGGGTTCGACTCTTACCATTGTACGATAAACACACCCCGTGGGACTGTTAATTGCCCATTTTTGTGCGGTCATAAAACTAAACCTGCCGCTGAAAGCTCTTTTGTAACCCTTGTCTGTTAAACGGGTCATCGAGAGAGGTTACAGCGGAGCTATACAACAGCTGATCGAAATTCCTGTTATCTTTTAAGCTCTCTTGTATTAAATTAAAATGCGACAGATCGGGTAATCGTTAACAGAAGGGGTAAAACGTAACAAATCTACGTCTTATCTCATATTTTCAGCGTATTCGGATATATTGCATTAACAGAGGAAATTCTACGTGTACGTGATAACGTCACAGACCACTCGGCGTTATTACAACCGGTACAATACTGTTATTCCAGTTCTCAAAACTCAGTATCACATCTTATTCGATGACTCGGAAATAATGTTAACTTTTATGTGAAATATATATTACAGTTGTACATTAGATTAGAAGACATCAAACTGTTACCACCAACTTTTATGTGTATAGTTGCACACGGTAATATATAATTTAACGAATCGTCAATAACTTTTAGTCTTCAAATTGAACATGTTTAAATTGAAAACTATGTGCAGCGAATAACTTTTATTTAGTGTAAATAGGAGCTTATTAATAGCTGGCTGTTACTACCAATTCAGTTTCTTGGTAGGAATAAATTTAAAAAAAGTTTCCGCAAGTTATGAAATGCCAATTAGTATACATAAATTATATTCTTTCTATTAAATTTACAACTCATTACTCATTACAATTCAGAAAGTTCATCATTTTTTTATTTATTGTTAGGTAAGGCTCCAAAGATTTATTGGTGGTAGAAAAATACTACTAAAATTACTAATATCTAAATGAGCGATAAGTAAACCTAACCAAAATACAAACTTTAACATGAAACATTCGTTTGTAATATCTACCAGATACATATTATAATTTAATAGTGAATATTTTAACGAATTTATACAGCCAGCAATAATCTCACATCCTCATTTCCAGAAACATACGGACCCCAAGTTTTGGCAAAGGACATAAAGGCTTGATTTAAATATTCCAAACTTTCTTCCCCCGGGCTTAACGCTATCAGAAGTACTGTAACCGTAATATTTACACAAATTCAACTGTAGCGAGGCCAAACGTCTTTTTGGGCTCGAGTTCCCGTAGTTCGCAGTGCTGTCATGTACATGTCAGTGTACAAGAGGTCTGTCATAACAGAAGTCAATCATCAAAAGAGATAATTTAAAGCACGTGCCCTTAGTTGAGTAACATGCAGGACATTGCGGGTGTATATCGGAAAAGATCATTTAAGGCACGTGCCCTTGGTTGAGTGACATGCAGGACATTGCGGGTGTATATCAGAAGAGATCATTTAAGCACGTGCCCTTGGTTGAGTGACATGCAGGACATTGCGGTGTATATCAGAAGAGATAATTTAAGGCACGTGCCCTTAGTTGAGAGACATGCAGGACATTGCGGGTGTATATCAGAAGAGATCATTTAAGCACATGCCCTTGGTTGGGCGACATGCAGGACATTGCGGTGTATATCAGAAGAGATCATTTAAGGCACGTGCCCTTGGTTGGGCGACATGCAGGACATTGCGGTGTATATCAGAAGAGATCATTTAAGGCACGTGCCCTTGGTTGGGCGACATGCAGGACATTGCGGGAGTATGATCGACTATGGTGTGTTCTCGTGTGGTGCATGCTCAATATCATTTGACCTGTTCCCTTTGGAGTGGGCGCATAATTACTATATGTAATATAAATATCCTAAGCGATCGGCAATATGGATTTCGTTAAAGCCGATCGTGTGACGATCTGATCGGGTATTAAAGTATTTTTGGGGACGGTGCTTGGAGGGTTTCATAGTGTCCAAAACCGTCGGGTTGGATATCTCCGAAGCCTTTGATAAGGTCTGGCGTCGGACGCTTGTGGGGAAGCTACCTTCGTACTGGATCCATAAAAACCTTGCATTATTGAATTGCCAACTTTCTTAGAAGAAGATCTATTCAAACCGCAGCTGAAGACTCTTCTTCCACTCCGCACCAAAATAATGGAGGCGTGCCACAAGGATTTGCGATATCACCGACGTAGTTTTTGTTGCATATCAACGATCTTGTTGAACGTGCACCAATACATGTTACGCTGAAGACAGCGCTGTCCACGTGGGTTACTTTTTAACAAGCCCCTTTCCACTTCTGACGTCCGAACAGCTCATGAAGTCTTGAAGGGAAAAGTTGACCACCACCTCGAGAAAACCTGGTCTGATCAAAAACCCTCCCAAACAAAGACTAACGGGATGCTTGGATTGAGTGTCACTGACGGTGGTTCTCTTGTGAGGTGTCACATAAGAAAATACATTATGTGGTTGTTTATCGTGATAATTAAATCTTCCCTTTGATGTGGTGCATACACGTGATCAGTTGACTTGCTTGCTTTTAGCACGGTCGGATAACCCTCGGTGTAGTTCAAAATCGTAATATTTCATCCCGTCTTCTTTTGGGTGGTGGCATTATGGCGTGGCGCATTATTGAGTCACCTAACCACTGTAGAGTGTGGCCGCCCGCTTCAACATTTATTCTACCGCAGTGAATTGATGCCAATCGTCTTTATTATATGTTTAATGTAAAAGCCTGTGGGATTATGACGTGCTTGATTGGAATATGTTGTGAGGCTGAAAGAAGTGGGAGGGGAAGGATATGGGGAGGAAGGTCGGAAAGTACCTGGCTGTACAGATCTGGTCACTAAATACGTATGTTTCTATTCGGAATGGAGGTCTTTTACCCGCCCTGGAAACGGAGAACACGGAGAAAATCTACCACTCTTGAAATTTTTCATTTAATGCAACATTATATAACCGGTAAGTGTTGCCAAAATCAATATTTCGACACAAAAAAAAATCACGGGAGCAAATGTTTACCGCATCCCAAATAAAACAAGGCGCCTAAAAATTACAGCAGGACTCTTTTGAAAAACCACGTCCTCAGCGTTACACCCCGGTGAATGGATATGGTATTTAAAGCGAGGAAGTACATACAATGTCATTGTACGTAATCTTTTGAGTAAGTGGGTGAGTTTGTACACTTGGGAAATATATTCTCGAGAAACGAGAAGGCTGATAAGGAAATATCGGAGAAATTCATACGGTAATCACAATAAGTAGTTGACAAGAAGGAAGTAGTAGTCCACAACAATGTTTTGATACTAATACTGGTACAGCAGAAGAGCGAATGTGAGAGGCAAGAGAATATATGGAATAATAAATCAGAAGTCGTAACACTCGTGACATGCCAAGAGTCTATAGCAGTGATGCACAACTTGCGGCACGCGGGCCTTACGACTTCTTACGACCCACTTGGATTTTTTTAAAATTGCAGCTTATAATTATTTAATTAATTATTATTTGAAAACCCTGCCAGAGAAAATATTGTAAAGATTTTTTTGTCAACTCATATTCCATGTCCTAAATGAATTCCCCAGTAGTGCTGGTTAGTGCCTATTTTATGATTTCTCACCAAATTTTGGTTTTAGGGAGGTTTCGAACAAAATTTGAAAAATCTGTTTGCACTCACAGGAAACAAAAATTCCAGAAATGCGAAAACATGAATCATGAATTTCGCTGACAGCCCGCTCCACTCCCATTTAAATCAACATTTAAACATTATATTTGAAATGTTAATTTATATTTTTAGTGGGGTCGTAACATTTTGTTATTGTCCAGATTCTGGTAGAGGGAAAGATCAAAAAAATCAAGAAAGGAAAAAATCATGAAATTAAATTAATAATTCAGACAGTGAGAGTCGGAAGCAAACACAACAGTTCACGGTTAGGGCTACACAAATAAGAGCGGGACAACCCTGTCGCGCTCTTCCTTGTTCTGTGTATTTTGAAAAGCTCTCAGCAATGCCGCTATGAACTTTCACGTGAAAAGGGCCCTAAAATAAAAGTCTCCGATTTATTTTATTGAGTTTCCCTACAGAAAACAGAACGCAGTAGCAGGAGGTTTGTAAAATGCTGCCAATTGTCTATTGATAGGTACTACGTATCGCCATTATAGAAACAAACTTGTACGCGTAAAAACGAAGGGAGACATAGGCAAGTAAACCAAAGAATACTTGAGATCAATGGCTTGTACACATTTAGGGTAAAAAAGCTCCGGATGCCATTTTCTAGCCAATGACAGCCTCAATAAAGTGTCGTGAAATGGTCGGCATTCTATTCAAAGTAAAAGCATCGTTTACAAATCAACCATTACCGATCACTTTACAACAGTGCAATCAGATATTTTTAAAATAGAAGAGATCAGCCGCTCTTATTTGTTATAATTTAAAAAATCAATTAAGATCTCTTTCGTATTATTATGAGCTATTTGCTCGGAGGATGAATGGAATTATTTTATTGACTTTCTTGTAAATGAATTAATTAATCTTACTATAATTGTTAACAAAAAAAAATATCCCAAAAAAATTAAACCCTTAAAACAATGGATAAACCACTCAATCATTAACTGTATTCGTAAAAAAAAACGCATTACACAAAACAATTAAAGATAATCCGTAAGACATGATTTCATTAAATTTCTATAAAAGTTACAGAAAACCTGCTGTAATGTCATAAGGCAAAATAAATCTACTACAGAGACAAAATCAAAGAAAGCAACAATTCCAAGAAAATATGGCAAATTCTTAGAGAAGCCACAAATACGCAACATACCAGAGACAAACACGACATTAAAAAACTCTCTAAATAGGAATATTATTGATACCTCGAAAAAACCAAAGCTTGTTTGCTGATTCTATCAATATTTGTTTTTTTATTTATGTTGGCTCGAATCTCCCTTCTCGACTTTCAAATTCTGAGAATGACCAATTTACCGAAGCAGTAGTTCAAGAAGCTGAAACCGATGCGAGAAATTTCGTTCTCCAACCTGTGTCGGAGGAAGACATTGTAAAAATAATTAAATCCCTAAAAAATACTTCTTCTGCCGGAGTAAACGGAATAATATTTTTGTTTGAAAATGTTATCTACGGAAATTGCATTACCTCTACACATGAGTATTAGCCAGGGACACTTTCCCTCAAACCTAAAACAAGGTATCGTTTTTTCCCATATATAAGGCTGGGAATAAGACAGATATCAATAATTACAGACCAATAACTATACTGACCTTGTAAAATATGAATCCACTCATAAGATGTTCTCGAAAAACCAATACGAATTTCAAGAAAATAAATGTCCCTCAGATGCTATCGCTGCTGTCAGTCACTGATTTCATTGTGAAAAACCTCGATAAAGGCAAAAAATGTATCTCTATTTTCAGACCTTTCTTAAGCCTTTGACACAATATCTCATTGTAATTTTTTTTTAATGTTAGTAGTGAGGTAATTTGGCAGTTTTTAATTTTTATATAATTCAATTGAATTAAATTTAATATTATTATTATTGAGTTCTGCTATTTTAAGTTTTTTGTTTTTGTTTTTGTTTTTAGTGACAGCTGTTTCGGCGTTTAAGGCCATTGTCAAACTGTCAATGGCCTTAAACGCCGAAACAGCTGTCACTAAAAACAAAAATAAAAAAACTTAAAATAGCAGAACTCAATAATTATAATATTAAATTTAATTCAATTGAATTATATAAAAATTAAAATGGAGTTCAACAAATTGAACACAAAAACTATAAATAATTTGGCAGTATTTGAGTAAATTAAAAAAATACCCTTTTAAATAAAAAGTTTTATTCTTTAGGAATGCCATACAGATTATAATGTCAACAATGTAAGAAGAGAAGAAATATTGATAAATTTATTTGTTTAAACGTAATATTAAACTTACTCGTGTATCGGAAATATGGTATTTGAAAAAAATATATATTTATTAACTTTTTGTTTCTTGCACTACCTCATTAGAATCAATATGAATTAGACCTAATTAGAACCTGTTCTGAGGTAGGTGAGGTAGGGTTAATTTGGCAATAGAGGGTAGGTAATATGGCACGATGATCAAGTATGCAAATAATTAAAATATTATTTTGATTATAACTACTATTCATCATTATTCGAATTCATGGTCCACTACACTTATCACACATGAAAATGTCTTATTCTGTGGACTCGTCTTGGCTGCTTACATGATAGGGAACACAGAAAAACGAATACTGAAACCATGATCCACTTTTCTTTCTGACATCATCACAACATGTTCTACGGCAAACGCCGCACAACCAGTCATGTTTTTGTCCTAAAGGGCCAGCTGCTTGGTTACCTGGAACATCTGAACTTAGGTCCACTTTTTCTGGTAGTAGAATAAGATACTTGGCGGATGTTTTTTTTTCTCATTTGGTACCCGTAAAGTTAATCCATTTTGTTGTAATGTTCGCTGATGAACTCGACAGATGCTCCTTGGGTATTCGGGGATGTAGAATAAAATATAATCACTTTACTTGAATCATTTATAAAGTATAATAATTAAATCTTTAACTGAAGATATTTAAGTACTTGATCTGAATAGGAATGCATGAGATGAAATAGGTCGAGGGTAGAACAGAGTCGTAGTAATGGTCAATTTAAAGATCATAGTCCAACATGTGGTCTATGGGATAATGCATGTTCAAAAGAATTTTAGAAATCGATCTTTACAATACAATTTAAGAGACAGAAATACATTAAAGGAAGCAACTAAGAAATACAAAATGACATTGGTATGAATGGTTAGTAACATGGGGTTAATTGCACATGGGCGCAACTGGGTTGGCCATTACATTGTGTTTTGTACTTCATCAACCACCATTTGCTAGCTGATTTCTTAGATTTATTGGATCTAACAATCGGTAGAAATAATAATAAACATACCTTTAATATATTTAGAAAGCCGACATTTACCGATACAACAATTAACGTAAAGTCAAATCACCCTTGGTCCCATAAACTATCGGCTTACCATTCAATGGTACATAGACTCTTTAACATCCCTCTTAATAAAAACGCGTATAAAGAAGAAAAAGAAACTATAAAAACAATCGCGGTCAATAACGGCTATGGGGCAAGTGATATTGATAAAATTATAAAAAATAAAAGTTACAAAAATAAAATCAATCTAATATACCCAACAAATAATACGAAAACAGATAAATTTGCATGTTTGGAATTTTTCGGTCCAATATCCTTAAAAATAGCGAAAGAAATTAAAAAATGTGGTTTAAATATAGCTTTTCGAACTAATAATAATATCGGAACTAACCTAAAAAACTCTAAAAGTAGAATACCTAAACTCCAAAACAGTGGAATCTATGAATTAAAATGCAGTCACACAGAATGTAATGCCACATACATTGGACAAACTGGAAGGGCTTTTTCAACTAGATTCATTGAACATATGCGTTGCTTTAAAAATAATAATGTAGAATCCAAATTTGCAGCTCATCTCTTAGAGAAAAACCACGTTCCTCTTGCTAATAACGAGCCAACGCCTTTACACATTGAAAGTAAAGGTTTTAGATTAAATTTACTTGAGCAATTAGAAATAAACAAAAGAATAAATGATCCAAATATAACATTAATCAACAATCAAACAAAAATAATTTCATCTCCACTCCTTAATATGTTCAAGAAAATAAAAATACCTAATAATAATAATGTCATGCTTAATAATGCAATTTCGTAAAATAATACAATGAATGATTAAGAAAGGTACTTAACAAATAGATTTACAATTCATAATCGGGGGAAAAAACCAATGGTCAATCACATTATTAAACAATAAAGAAAAACCTGCCGTTAAAATAAAATGGGGAAAACAGATTGTTAAGTTAAGTACCTCACAGAATAATCCAAGACAATTAGGTTTATACAGTAATTATCAATTTGGTTTTTACCGTAATTAGTAATCACATAAGAAACCAAAATCGTATAAATAAGTCGTTTCCATGTGGCCTAACCACAGTTTGACAATGGCCTTAAACGCCGAAACAGCTGTCACTAAAAACTAAAATAAAAAACTTAAAATAGCAGAACTCAATAATAATAATATTAAATTTAATTCAATCGAATTATATAAAAAAAAAAAAAAAATCTGTAAAAATCAGCTAAATTTTAAGTTTTTATGAAATAGTGATTGTGTCCTGCCAGGTAAGTATGTTGCTGAATATTTATATAAACTAGGAAATAATATTAACTAGAAATTAAGATTTGTACAGCGCCCTTGAGGTGATTTTTCAAAAAAACGGCGCTATAAAAATTATCCAAAAATTATTATTATTATACGTTGTTAAATATATGACAAGTAACAATAATAATTACAACAGTTCAAACGTGTTTTTAAACGCTCCTGAATAAAATGTCTACACGATCCCAATCGCTAGACCTTATTAACCAAACCGTAGTAGAATTAGTGAAGAAGATCGAGCTTCTTACCTCCAAGGTGTCGGACCTGCAGCAAGTGATAGGTGAGCAAAAACAACTCATTCATTTACAAGATACTTCCATTGCCAAGCTGTGCGCGAAGGTAGTTTCGCTCGAAGCGGCCGTCCGTACGACACCGGCGACACTGGAGGGCCAGGGATCCGAAACCAAACAAACACCAACTACAAGCGCGGTTAAACCGCAAAAAAAAAAAGAAGTTCGGAAAAATAAAAAAGAGGAAGTTCAACCTCAAATCAAAATATTGTCTCAAGCAGGCATAACTGAGCCTGAAGACGACAAAAGTGGCTGGGTCACGAAAACCCGGAAACCACGGATTCGAAAGCCTGTCCCTATCGTCAAAGGGACCAAGGCCGACTCGGCACTGCGCGCAGTAGCCCGTAAGTTTTACGTTCACGCCTGGCCTTTCTGTCCAGAAACAGAAGTACAAAGCATTGCGGATTTGATCGTTTGCCAGGGCATCAGCCGAAACCAAGTAGAAGTTGTTAAGCTGCAAGCCCGCGGCAACTACAGCTCCTTTAAAATTGGGGTACCCGAAGAATCTAAGGACAAACTTCTTAATCCAGAAGTCTGGCCCGCCGGAATTTCTTTAAATAAATTTAGATTTCCGTATTCGAACCGGCAACAAACAAATACTACATTATACTTATGGGAGATTTTAATCTGCATAACAAACCAGAAGATGTTTTGTTAGACCACATTTGTTTTATTAACTCCAATGGACTGCAGCAACACAATTCAGTGCTAAACAAACACAATAATATGCTGGATTTAGTGTTAAGCAACATAAATATTTGTAATGTGACATACAGTGATGAACCATTAGTTAAAGAAGATCCCCACCATCCTACATTAGCCATCTCGGCAACCTTGTCAAGGACGCGAGGCAGCAGGCGTGGGACGCGTTCAAACCATTACCGAACGCCACTACCTTTAATATCGAATAGGATCCACTTCAACAACATTTCATTTCAGACGAATCAACATAAATATGTGTCAAAATATATTGTCTCACTTTGATTGGGATCATTTATATATAATGAAATCGGTAAACGAGGCTGTAGACTATTTTTATACTGTTCTAATGATTGTATTTGATTTATGTGTACCCTTAAAAAAACCATTAAAAACTAATGTTGACTATCCGGTATGGTTCGACAAAAGTATAATTGATAAAATTAAATGTAAAGAATCACTTCGCAGAAAATTCAAGGTTACTAAATGTAAATCAGATTACTTGTTATTCTCTGCGAAGAGATCCGAATTAAAAAAAGAGATGTCTTTAAAAAAGAAATTGTACATGTGTAATATTGAAGATGGGATCAAAGACGACTCCAAAATTTTCTGGCAATATATTAGATCACAAAAAGCGGGCGGGGGTTCTCCTATTGGACTCATGAACGCTGATGAAATCATACAATGCCCCCTATTAGTTTCGGAAAAATTTGCGGAATATTTCATGTCAGTATATAATCAAATGTCCCCAAACCTAGATGCCGAGAGTCTCCGGCAAGAGGTTCCCAGGAACACAGGTTCAATTTCTCTAAGCCTAATTAATCCTGAGGAAACGAAAACTTGCATCCGGAAACAAAAGCCCGACAAGGCCACGGGACCAGACGGCATTCCACCATATATTTTTATTAATCTGGGAGATCAGTTGTATAAACCTATTTCATTTTTATTTAACATTAGTATTTTAAATTCAACCTTTCCCCGATCTTGGAAACTTACTAGGGTAAGCCCAATACACAAATCAGGCAGTAAAACAGATACGCAAAACTATAGGCCAGTGGCGGTATTGTCATTACTTCCAAAGGTCTTTGAATCTATCATTTGTGAAAAATTAAAATACCAGGTAAATCCATTTCTTGGCGGAAATCAACATGGTTTTTTGCCAAAGAAATCTACGGTGTCTAATCTACTTGAGCTCTCACAAAGAGTGGCAAGAGGACTAGATGCGAAATACCAAACAGATGTGATCTACACAGATTTTGCTAAGGCATTTGACCGAGTCGATCACGATATACTTATAAAGAAGATGCACAAAATCGGGTTTGACGAGCCTCTCATATATTTTTTTGTGTCCTATTTAAGAAACAGACGACAATATGTTTGCATCGACGGTTATGAGTCTAGAGAATTTACTGCATTCTCCGGAATACCACAGGGATCAAATCTAGGGCCTCTTCTGTTCTTGATATTAATCGATGACCTACAAGAATGCATTGAACATGCCACTTGCCTGCTTTTTGCCGACGATCTGAAGTTGCTCATGAGGATTTGCACCGGCGAAGATTGTATTAAATTACAACTAGACTTAGATGCAATAACTGCGTGGGCTGACGAAAATAAATTATATTTTAACACAAAAAAATGTGTATCTATGACATATACGCGCTCAAAAAAACCCTATCAAATTTAATTATAAAATAGGGAATGATTTATTGTCATCTATAAGGTCGATCAAAGACCTAGGAGTAGTCTTTGATCCCAAACTTACGTTTTCAGACCATATATTGCAGTTATCCACATCGTGCTACAGACTGTTAGGGTTTGTTATAAGGTCTAGCAAACAATTTACCAAGCCTGCAGCGATGACTTCTATGTTCAACTGCATTGTAAGGTCCAAACTAGAGTACGCCTCTGCTGTATGGGCCCCATACCAAAATAAATATATACAATTATTGGAACAGATCCAAACAAAGTTTCTCAGATATTTGTGTATGAGAATCCACGGCGTCTATCCAAAATTTATGCATCATAAAGATTTGCTCTCCGACACGCTTTATCAAAGTCTCCAGTCGAGAAGGAGTGGGGCCCTTGCAGTAACAGCGTACAAAATATTGAATAATTTGATTGACAATCCATACCTCCTGGAATGTTATAAGTTGTTTGTGCCAAATAACTACTGCCAGGGGCGACATCACGATCTGCTGTGCATTCCACATGGCAGAACAGACGTGTTGGCTCAGCACAGCATGACACGGGGTATGGTACTATTAAATAACATTTCTCTTGATATCTTCAACGTAAACCTTGAAGATTTCAAGAGACATGTTAAAAATATCTCTTAATTTAATTTAATTTTGTTACTTCTTGTGTTTTGTAAATGGATATATAGTCTGTAAAACACAAAAAAAAAAAAAAAAAAAGTAAAAAAAAAAAAAAAAAAAAAAAAAAAAAAAAAAAAAAAAAAAAAAAAAAAAAAAAAAAAAAAAAAAAAAAAAAAAAAAAAAAAAAAAAAAAAAAAAAAAAAAAAAAAAAAAAAGAATTGAAAAAATAAGTCGAGGACGCCCGAGGAAGACGTGGCACGATCAAGTGAATCAAATACTTGGGTCGGGCTATGTCAAGGGTCAGAATAACAGAAGAGTAAGTATGAGACGATGTAAGAATGTGAATGTAGCAAGGAGTGTATGCCAAGACAGAGCTATTTGGCGGTCTATCCTCTCTGACTACCCCTGAGGGGAAACGGCGTGATGGTTAGTTAGTTAGTTATATCGAAGGACTTAAGTACGAAAGCTATAGGCTTGAACTAAAAATAAAATTAAAGAGCTTACTCCCTTCAGTGAGCTTTAGTCCTTTCTACCTACTTAAGTACACATAACTTATCAATTTATCTCTCTCCGTCCGGAGTCATTTTAGTGACGCGCCAAAAGTGCTGAAGTGTTACTGTGTTCAATTGAATTTGGAGTTCCCCAAGGTTCCGTCTTAGGTCCCATTCTCTTCATTCTGTATACGAATCGTCTTGAACACCTCATTCACTCGGCTGGATTTGAATCACAAAGCTATGCAGACGATCGTATAATTTTCAAGTTTTGCTCTCCGGATGAAAAAGACATTCTAAAAAATGAGGTAGTTGACTTTATTGATACAGTTTCAAGTTGGATGTCTGTAAATAAACTCAAACTTAACCCGACCAAAACAGAATTTATCTAGATAGTTTCTCCCGGAAGGCAGGCCCTTCTTGACTCCACTCCGATACAAATACAGGGTACCGATATCATTCCTTCCAAATATATCAAATTTCTCGGTTTCATAATTGACAATTGTCTATCTCTTGAGTCGCAAATCTCAAAGGCTGTGAGTTCTGGATTTTTCCATCTAAGGCAGATTAAATCAATCAGAAGATGCCTTCCTTCTGATGCGGCTAAATCACTTATAAATTCCTTTGTCGTCTCACGTATGGACTATTGTAATAGTGTATATGCTGGCCTCCCTCAGAAACAACTCAACAGAATACAGTCCGTCTTCAATGCAGCGGCGAGAATGATATATAGTGAGTCCAAATATTGTCACATTACTCCACTTCTGAATCGCCTTCATTGGCTTCGATACCCTGAAAGAATAGAGTTTAAGATTTGCCTTACAATTTTTAAAGCACTGCAGGGAATGGCACCAGCCTATATATCGGAACTGTGTGTCCGACAAGCCTTAAATAGTAGACAACTTACTTTGAGGTCAGCAAACGTAGATACTGCTGTTCGATTAATTGAACCATCTCGATCAAATAAACCTGTTTACTATGATCGCGCTTTTGGTGTATCTGGTCCAGTTATCTGGAATAAGCTTCCCACAAAACTTGCCAACATACAGAACCTAGCAGAGTTCAAACGAGTCTTAAAAACCAAATTGTTTAAAAAATCCCACATACAAAACGTAACTTATTTAAATTTAATTTCTTAGAAAACGTCCCTAATTTGCTTTGTTTCGGTATTCTCCTTTCTTCTATCATTATAACTCAGTGTCCTCACTATCTACTGAAAACCATATACTCATTGTCATGAAATATTCATTTTCTTTTTGTTACTTGCTATATTTACACTGTTTGCATTTTTATAATCGTTTACTTATAATACCTGAATATTAATGTTTTAAGTGCCAACATATTAACTGTCCTCAATCATATTTTCCTTTTCTTTGATTTGACAAATGTGTTTAAATGAATTCATATGTTTCATCTAAATTTTTATACCCTTAGCTCCTGGTAAATTGCTTTTTAATCTGTTGATGTACACATACACTGTTATACCCATATCTGAACCTTTTCTCTCGTGATTTATGATAACGATCATTATTTTAGATAGTTTTAATTTTGTATACATATTATGTATTATTTTCTCCTTGTTAGTTAATCTTATTAGCATAATTAATTTAGCATAAAGCGCACTTGAGGTGAAATATCACAAAACTGCGCTATATAAGTTCACTGTTATTATTATTATTATATATTGATGTGTTGATGTGTTAAATGTGCTAGTGTGTTAAATGTGTCGAATGTGTCGCTTCATATGAACTGCTCGGAGTGAACACTTCCGAGACTCTCGTGAACTGTGTGTGAGAGCTTCACGAAACGAAGAGTGATTTCCCATCGCTACTTGGTACGACACGCATGGCGAGAGGACCACCTTTATATCTCTTGGTCCAACTGATATTGGCAAATTGTACCGCGCCCGGTAGTATTTTCATCAAACATTTCAAATATGTACTAAACAACCGAAAACACCGCGAGAACTAGCCAGAGTGAGATTATGAACATGCCCAAATTTAAAACTCCTTTGGACAAAGAAAATCTTTTAAATTGAAAAGCCTTTACAATTGAAGACCCACGGCAAGAACCTGTTAACTAACAGTTAGTATTCTCACTTATCTAATTCTGGTACGCTCTATCCAATGAACACACTTTCAGATCTTGAAAATGGAAAATCAAAGAGTTGAACACGCTAGCTGAAAATGTTATTATAACTGAAATATTTTTTAATGGCAAAAACATCAAGAGTCATCTACAATAATAAAATTGTACTGCAGAAATGCATTAAACTGCTAAATTATATATTAAATTTAGCATGTTAGTTATAACGTTCATGAAAAATAGTTTGTGGATTTGTGAAAACTAAATATCTCAGAACGACTCGACAGTTAGTCAACAGGTTCATGGCGTGGGATATACTCACACCACTAGCAATAAAGAAAATAGCCAATGAAAATGAATAAAAAAATAATATTTAAGAAATTCGGCATAAAAAAATCAAAGAAGAGCCATTAAAAATGTTGTTTTTTTTTTTAATTTCACAAGAATTTAAAATATAAAAACAATCACTACAAATCCGAACCTAGTTCGCTTTAGCACATGATCCTCTGGTGCTGCCGCGGAGAGCTCCGTTATAACTATCTCTTTATAATAATATAATATATGTATTTCATTAGAAAGAAGGACAGGGATCAACAGAGCTATTGCTATTTTTAGTATAACCCCCGACCGTGATGTTAGTAATAATAATAAAATTAATTTTAATAAAATAATTAATAAATGTGATAGTATGTCAATTTCTTAAAAATGTGTGAATTTTAATAATATGTTTTATATATTGATAATTGATAAGATCATCTATACTTACCTTGTACTAAATATCCTGTTGACAAACTATTTTATTGTAGTTCAACGGGATGATGATTTTTCGAAGAGCAATAATAAAAAAAAAAAATTAAAATAAAATATTTTCTGATAATTTCTAAAACGTATTTTATGCGAAATAAAACACATCTAGGGCCATTTTCCATTCAGAAAAGGATTTTAAAACATAAATTTTACTTTTGACGTTTTTGTAGGTTTTTTGTTTTTGTATTTTTATTAGATGTATGCAAATATTTTGTTCACACATCTAGTAAGAAAAACATTTATACATTTCACAATAATAGAACAAATCACATAAGGTTACTATACAGCAGATATAAATTAAAATCTTAGGTGATCCAAGGTTATGGGTATATTTATAAGAGAGAATAATATTATGTTTATGTTAAATTTGTGTATATATATTAGGACCTATTAACTAGAAACTAAGATTTGTACAGCGCCTTTGGGGTTGATTTTTCACAAAAACAGCGCTGTACAAATTATCAAAATATTATTATTATAGCATTGCTAAGCGCCATCGGGTTGATTTTTCACAAAAACGGCGACATGAAAATGATTACAATTTTATTATTTATTAGCAATCATGCCATTTTCTCGCAAGCGTCATAGGATGAAACGCCATACAGCTCGGTCTTAATACAACGTCCCTTACTTATTATTAATTTGACATCTTCCCCTGATCTTGCCGTGTCTTCCTGGAGCGTCCCGAATTCTTCTTCAATTCACTTGTGTCATATATTCACCTGATACACCTTTCTCCGTCTATCCGCTCTACATGACCATTATTTTCCTTTTCGTGTTCAGTAATTATGCTTAGTTTAGGTTTACGTTCTTTTCGGATTCCCAAGTTCGTAAAACGATCGTTCATGGTTTTAGCACACACACGCAAATAGTGATATTATAAAGCTATATTCTATGCACGTATCAATGTGTCAATCAACTAATGCAAAGCTATTTAAACGTGTGTAAAAAAAAAAAAAGTTTACATTATCTTACATCTACATATCATGCCAAATTTTATGGTTTTTCCAATGTTTGTAGGTATGTTTTAATTATTTTTTATTAAGTAAGATTAACTTGGTTTATTGTAGGTACGACAGAGGTGATTTTAAGTAAACAAAGCACTCATAAGATTAAAATAAATGATGGTACTCGTGTTATCTAGTAGGAATTGAAAATTCGATTTAAAACTTGTGTTTGCATACATTATTCGCCCTGTTTACATGAAGTGTAAGTGTGTCTAGAGAAATATTGCGAGACAATTTATAAATTACATTAGTGGTTGGGGTTTTCCCCAAGGATCCCTCGTTGGACCTTCTGAAAAAAGTGTTTCACTCATTGATATGCATCTAGACAAGAGATCACCTTTGCGACGGAAAGTGTGAGCTCACATTGGCCAGCCCAGTAAGTATGAAAATCTGACTTATACTCCAGAAACAACAAATGAGTAAACATTTATATATAATGTATTTTTGTAAATGAAATCAAAGAACCTTCAGACAGTAGGGAGCTTGTAGGGAGACATTATCCTGATGGTGACAAAAAATCAAAGAAACGAAAATATAACATACTACTTTACCGTTAATTTATGTTTTTAAAACGCAAAACTGATAATTGAAACATTGGGTGACAGAAGAAAACAATATTTTTAGTAGGAAGTGTAAACATAAAAAGAGTCAGGAACTTAACATTACAACGTATCTAGCTACTCAGATTCTGCTTGCACTTAGTCGGTTGATTCGATTCAAATCTAAGTATATATTATAATAAATAAATATTGAACACAGTAAACAGGAAAATAATTTTGTGGAGATAGACTGCCTTAAAATTTTCAGGAAATTCCCCAATTATTTTATAAACAATTAAAATGCCGAAAACTGATGTCTTAAAGTAACTAACTAACCGTCAAGCCGTTTCCCCGCAGGGGTAGGCAGAGAGGACGGACCGCCACACAACTCTGTCTTGGCACACACTTCTTGCTTCATTCACATGCATACATACATACTCTTCTGTTATTCTGACTCTTCACATGACCCGATTCAAGTATTTGGCTTACTTGGCCGTGCCATGTCTTTCTCGGGCGTCCTCGACTTCTTCTTCCAATCACTTTCGCATCATACTCGTATATTCTTTCCACACTTCTTTGTTCGTTCGTGCGCTCTTAAAGCAGCCAAACGCAAATGAATATGAACGCGGATGAAACGATGTGGCGAAATGCTGTTTTTAAGATAGTATCCAAACGCATTCATCATTGTGCTCCATCCCATGATGATCGAACTAAGGAGGATGCGTTGATAAGTTAAACTTGAGAAAGCTGCGTGCCGCGACTTATTAAATCATTTTAAGTGTAACGTTGTATAAAAATGTTGATAACATAACCACATATACTCGAATATAATATAACCACATTTCCACTCCAAAATGTTTACAAAATGATTAAAAGCATTTATACCATACAATTGTTTTTCTTAATTTTATACTTACATACTGTGATTTGTTGCAAGTTTTTACTTTTTTTAAATCTCGTCTGGAGGATAATAATTGCTATTCGGGTAATGAGCATGGATGGTTTTAACATACATAAGTGTAATTCCAGAAAGTCTCCGTTTTCCAACATGGTTAAGACACTCTACTACAAATCTAGAGGTCGCGGGTCAAATCCCGGCTATGCAAATACATTTCATTTAATTGATATATGGTATATTTATTTATTATATTTGCGGCACGTCCCAGAGTGGTACATATTCTCAGAAAGACCATTATTTCGAATCGAAATATTACTTCCCCTTCCCGCTCTCTTCAGCCTCACAACATACCCCATTTAGGGATGTCGCAGGCTCCCACTGGCTCTGGACAGTTGGGACTCTTGCGCAGTAGTCAAATAAAACGGTTTTACCATCACAATTCCTAATCCTCTGCAGTTATACACCTAAAGTTACATCTGAATTCTCATCTGCGGAGCATTAGCGATTTCAAAGACATTGTATTTTATATAAGAGCCAGTATGCACCGCTCACCTACCAACATCATATGTACTCGTATGTGTATTGTGGGTTACCTAATATGTACACAGTTGTTTGTTTGCTCAGTGATTTATTCGCATTATCACATATTAATCCAGTATATATCGTATAATATTATCTCTCGAGGTGAAATGCGTGCGTACTGTTGCTGCGTTCAAGGGCGAATTGTTTAGCGAGAAGAAACCAACAGCTAAACATTCAATGCTACTTTAACTGCGTACATAATAATAATTGTTGGATAATTTATACAGCGACGTTTTCGCGACATATCACCTCGAGGATTATTTATAAAATGAATGATAAGTCAATCAGTTTACGTTACGTTTGTACGTCACATCCCGGCCAGTCCCGGTAGTTTCTTCAATAGATTGAAATGCCATGCGCATGGCTTCGTACCAATTTAAGGAAATATAATCTATAAGGATACATACCCTCAGTATCGCCATGGTGAAATATTACCAATAGCGTCAGCTTTGTTTAAAGGGTAGATCTCACAGCCAGCCAAGTAATTCCCAACCTTCCTATTTCCCCTCCCTACGTCTTTCATCCTTAAAACATACCCCTGAATTGGTTATACCATAGTCCAACTGGCTCCGGGCAGTTATTAGTTATAACATTGCGTGGTATTGATATTAAAATGCCATGCCCTGCAGGAGTAGGCAGAGAAGACGGAACACCACACACATCTAGCTTCATCGAAATGAATATAATACATATTCTCATACATTCGCATTACATGAACCAATTCGAGATTTGATTGCCATGGTCGCGTCAAATACCATTCTGGGACGTCCCCAACTCTTTCTACCATCCACTAGCGCGACATGTTTTCTTCCGATACCGCTTTCTTCGTCCATCTCTTGGAGTAACAATATATGGAGAGAGAGAGCTAATTCTTTTTACCCAACCTATACACATTTGGGATAAATCATTTTCGTAAACCATGAGAAAGAGACCACAAATTTTGCCAAATTATCACACCGCTTTTAAGTACTGTAAGGATGTTCTTCGTGTCCCGTATCTCCGTTGACTCCGCCCACACGTTTTCATATGCGACATAAATGGAAATAAGTCAACGGTTTTTTAGGTTATGTGCTTTATTTTTGTTGATAACAATACTGTGAAAAAGTGGTTATACGAATAAACAAAAACATTATGTCGACATGTGCAACGAATGGATGTATAAATACCATAGCCCTAGTCCTAGCCACGGCCAGGTCTAGCCGAGTCCGGCAAATCTCATAAAAACCGACTATAGCAGCGCTCGCTCTCGTATATTATTGCTCTGAGGTCCATCTACTAAAGCGTCCGAATCATCCAAGCTTCCCTTTCTTAAACACAATCGACGGAAGTAATCGCGGCAAGGAATGCACGCCCAAGGTGCTTGGACCAAGCTGCAGGGCACGGGCACTCTTTCAATTCAGCGGTCAGTATCAACGGTCTTCTTTTCACTAACGGTTTGGAGGAATCGATAAGAGCTATCGACTATTGACTACCGACTGCCGACTGCTGGACGAAGACATTCCAAGCTGCTTCCCATCCACTGTTCTCAATCTGATCTACTTTGGGCTAGGTTAGGTTAGGTTACGTTACCGTCACTGTAACACAAGAGAGTTTTATAATTAAAAAAATAAGACAAGACATCATTCATTTCATCAGACACTATGTTACATATTTTTCAATTGATTAGTAAAAAAAAAAAAAAGAGTTATGAGCCTTGGGCGAAACCTTATAAATTTAATTTTTCTAAAAAAAAGTGTGAAATAAGATTGTTTTGAAAATTTCAAGGTCAGCCTCGCAATCTGCTAAATATTTGGAATTCTTCAAACGCAGAGTAACAACACTATAGAATCGCAAGCGTTGTTCATCTGCTTCAAGGGTGGGGGAAACGCGGAGGGGGGAAGCGGAATGGGGCACCGGCGGGTGCTCACGCCAGCGTATTGGGCCCATCACACACACACTTAACTCGTAAAACTATTATTGCGTAGAGATGGTCGATATTCCTGTCCCGATTAAAAGGAACCGGTTCCAAGCCGGTCACCGGAACCGTCAATATTATTTCTCTAAGGAACCGGTTCCTTTTTTGGCAAATAAAAATCGGTATCATTTGAACCGTTTTTGTTGATTTGCTAGTACTTTTTTTAGGGAGGATTTTTTGTTTTTCGCTAGTACTTTTTTGGGGAGGAACTTTTGTTGATTTGCTAGTACTTCGATTTGAATATAAAAAAAAAACCCTTATGGAACTTTTCTGGCACCAGGAACCGGTTCCAAAAACAACTGGATAAATAACCGGTTCTTCGCCGGTCACCAGTAACTGGAACCGCAGGTACACCCGATTCTGATATCGACCATCTCTATAATTGCGTAGCCAACTACAATACCACGACAAATAATAATAATACATACTACTAATTCCTACAAGGCCACCAAAACATCGATCATAAATCTCACAAACAAGAAAAAAAATCACTAACATCGCCAAGATAAATTTGCATGAATGATACGGTTCCGCCTTTTGGCGAGTGGGCGCTTTTGAGAATGATCCACAAAATAAATTAAAAACGCGAGTAAAAAAAAAACCTATTGTGGTGGTGCGTATTATTAGTGTGAATGGATCATTGTACTTTTTGTGTGTGGGCGGTTTGCTGGATGGGTGACTGGTCAGACCGGAATGTAAACATAGACTAGAGAGTTAGAGACTAGACGGTGATTGACATTGCAGGTGTCGAAATGGAGAAAAAAGTATCGGGGTTCATTGCGAGAGCTGGGCTCACTTGTGTATATTATTGTGAATTAGTATTATTGCGTCTACGGAAGGAGTTACAGAGGCCCACTTAGAAAATAACTGCTTTATTTAAACTGATGTTTCAATAGGAAAATCTTCTAGCAAAACATAGCCCTAGCCATCCACCTAGCGCGGCGAAGACCAACAGATCTCCTCAATGAAACTCCTCCCAAGTAAATGATGGAGAGGTTCAGCAACTCTTTATAGTCATCTCGAGGTTGATGTACTTGAAGTTGTTTTGAGCAAATAGATCATGTCTGCAGCAACATTTTCTACGATTTTTAAGGACGTGATATCATAAATTACTGTTTTATAATCACTTTGATCAATTTCCTCTCAGATATAGGTTTTATTTCTAGTTAACTAACTCCCGCCACTACTTGTGGACGCCATGACAAGTTGATACAAGTAGCTAAACCAAAAGCGCGTGCTCTCGCTAATGACTCAATTCGAACTGAGGTGCGGGGTGCGGGGCAGAGCTCAATCTCGATGCGTAGGGAAGGGGGGTTGACTGTTGTGAACCAGCGAGTCTTTCTGTGTACTATTTCACCTCAAAATACCCCCTAGAGAGCCCCCTTTGAAGGCACTTGAAAATCAAAGCTTTCCAAGGAATTTGAACGACATTTCAAAGAATCCGGTGAATGTTGATAATTATTCTAATCAGATTTTAAAATTATCCCTTTTTGAAATTAGAGTAAAACGAAACAAAAACCAATTCTAAGAATCGAATGAAAGTTATGATGAAAGTCAACTGGACCTATTGTCCGTTAGTTGGAGAACTCTATTTGAAAATAAAAATGTCGATTACATGCTTCACTCGTTCCATGAAAATATACGGAAAAAATGACAAAAACTTTTGAAAATGTGTCAATAAATAAAAAAAAAACAATACCCAGCATGGTTTAATCAGCAATTGATTGCTCTTCCTTAGAAAACAAAGTTTGACTTAAGGGTCAGCACCCAAAAATACACACTTTCTGGATTTCTAATACAAGCAACACTACAAATGATTTATCTATTAATTCTATAGGGTAGTTAGGAAAATGTCCAAAGTTTCATTTGAATACAATTATTCTTCTTTAAAATTCTTCATCAATGCACACTAGAATTTTATGTAAAACGTTTAAAAAGGCCTTCGCTGGTTTTGAAAACTGCACCTTTTACTGACATTTTAGTAATATAATTCAAAAGAATTTAGTTTTAAAAACTTATTCATCGGAAACCTTAAACATTTTTCTAACTACCTGTAGAAGATGTACAGATTAATCATTTGTAGTATTGCTTGTATTAAAATGCTACCAAGTGACGTTTAACGCCATTTTTGGGAATCTCTTATTATTTCCGTGTTATTTTCCCCATAGGTATAGCAAGAACCTTCTCGCGTGAAATTCCACACACGACCCACATACTTACCTGTCGGGTTCTCAGAGCGAATTAACCTTAAATGATGGCCAAGTGTCAAGTGTCTTACCTGAAACGAGAGAAAACAAATCATTAGTCGGAGAAAGGGCAAACATCAGACTAAAACAATTCAACAGGGAGCAGAAATAGTTGACTTGTATAATACCTCACCGAAATATGAACGATCGAGTTAATTGAATAAAATAATCACACAAATAAAGCAAAGTTTGTTATTTATTAACTATTCCTACGTACGAGAGAGAACTTTTCAATTTTTCGACTGACGGATGTGTTGAGAAAATTATACAAAATTAATCAAATATTTAAAAAAGAAACGTTCAATCTAAAGCTTCCTAAGTGAACAAAATTCAAATGTATTTTTAATATTATATTAGGAAATAATATTATACTAGGAAATAATAATGGAGGTAAGGAAATATAATTTAAGAAAGTAAAATATGAAATTCCTTTTTACTTAATAAACTACAAAAATAAAACTTTATTTTTTTAAATCCAGACAATCGATTAAGTAACCTACCTACCCATAATAATATATTCTAGTAGACATTACCTATTCTATGTTTGAAATAAGCGGATTAAAGCAACATAATACAATAAGTATGTTTTGTTGGCAAATCAACTCTTCCCATTTCCCAGGGGCATCACAACATTGTTTGGTAGCTCGGGATAAAATTCGATTTATTTATTTCAAAAATACACTCGAAACACCTCGTGTATGTCAATTATTATCAGAAATCAATTACCAAATACTAATTAGGTGATCGTTATTTTACAATTAATGTCATTTTACAAATTAATGTCAATAATGATAAAGTCACCGTGTAGACTGTACAGATATGTGTTTACTTTTAATGGGGGCGAAAGATATAATCAGAAATCATTTTTTACTAATTACAAAATAATTAATAAAACTTTTTTTTGTTTCGCTTTCATGTTTTTTTTCATAATCTCTATATTATATTAAAAAAAAATAATGTTTTTCTGTCTGTTTTCGATTTTCTAGAAAATCACAAGACCGATTTCGCTTAAAATAACACTTTTTATTAGTGACGGGAAGGTTTAGAGTTAGAGATAGTTTGAATTAAATCCAATATGTAAAACTTTTCCTTTAAAATATTAAAATTAGTATGAAAAATATTGAACCCGCCATGTTGAATTGAGGTTAGCCATAGATATACCACTCTCTGACATATTACATATTCCACAGAAGAAGGTTTTTTTGGGTAGAATATTTTCAAAATGAAAAGAAAAACAATTAGCTACTTTTAAGTTTTTTTTAAATATTTTTTTTAATGGAACAAAATTTTTAAATTAATGTATTTTTGCTTAGAGATAAATCAAATATTAATACTAATTTAAATGAGAATAAATATTTTCAAAATGGAAAACATAATTAGGTACCTAATTAAGTAATTTTTTTTTAATAAATTTTTAGAATACAATATTTCTTTGTTTATACTCGTAGATATTAATAGTTGTCAAAATGCATTAATTTCGATGTCAAATTAATTATCGCATCAAAAAGAAAACCTATTGGTCGATCTACAAGTCAAGCGAGAAAGATAAAGGCACCAGAGCTACAGAAACAGTGGAGCGAAGGGAAAAAATAATTTAAACCAATCGAGTTAGAACATCTGAAGCCCGTTCTTCTGAGACAGACCAGCAAAGGGAGGAAAGAATAAAATATTTGAACGATTTTTTATGTGTTTTTTTTATTTATTTTTATTTTCATTTCAAATCTGATTCGCAGTGAAAAATAAAGATGTTATAATTCGAATAAGTCTTCCCATGGGCATCACCATTGGTAAGTTAGTTCTGCACCTGGGAAAAAACAGAAGCCTGTGTTAGAAACAGAAAAGCTGATAAGGATATTGAAAGAAGGGTGAATGCAGGAGACTCCATTAACGGAGGACTGAACGCTGTTGGCGCAGATAAAAAAAATCTCCAAAGAAGCGAAGCTAGCAGTCCACCATGGAGTGCTTATAACAACCCTGATGTATGGCAGTGAGGCATGGGACTGGCAGAGGAAGGATGAAAGTAGACTGAATGGTGTGGAAATGAGATCCCTGAGACGTATGTGCGTAAAACCATGTATGACCGTATTAAAAATGTGGATATCCGGAAAGAATGCAAGGCTGATGTGAGCGTAATGAATAGGATCAAGAAGGGGATGCTTAGATGGTTTGGGCATGTAGAGCGAATGAACGAAGAAAGAAGTGTGAAAAGAATATATGATGCCAAAGTGAATGGAAGAAGAAGCGACCTTGGAGATCTGGGGAGAGCAAGCGACCTCTGAGTCCCGAACCAAGAAGCTTACCACTTACCACTTACCACGCAGCTATTTTTACCTTGCAAGCCTCTTCATAGTAGTCTGGTTTTAGCATAATGATCTATTTGCACAAATTGTATGCATTATATTTTGTCAACTATTTTTACCTTGCAAGCCTCTTCATAGTAGTCTAGTTTTGGCATAATGATTTATTTGTTCAAACGGGTTTGCATTATATTCATTGTCAACTATTTTTACCTTGCAAGGCTCTTCATAGTAGTCTGGTTTTGGCATAATGATCTATTTGTTCAAATTGTATGCATTATATTTATTGTCAACTATTTTAACCTTGCAAGCCCCCTTAATAATAATAATAACAATATTTGGATAACTTGTATAGCGCCGTTTTTTGAAAAATCTCCTCAAAATCAAATCACCCCTTCATAGTAGTCTAGTTTTAGCATAATGATCTATTTATACAAATTGTATGCATTATATTCATCGTCAACTATTTTTACCTTGCGAGCTCCTTCATAGTAGTCTAGATTTAGCATAATGATCTATTCGTACAAATTGTATGCATTATATTCATTGTCAACTATTTTAACCTTGCCAGCCCCTTCAAGTAGTCTAGTTTTAGCATAATGATATATTTATACAAATTGTATGCATTGTCAACTATTTTTCGTATAAATTGACCATTCCCAGTAGTTTGTAAAGAGGCCCACGTCTTGATTTGAAACTCCTGCTCTAAAATTGGTGACGATCTGTGTCGCCTCGCGTCCATTGAATCGAATTTAAATATTATAATTTCATATCCAATTTATTGCAGTATTGCAATCTTTTTTATATTTATAGTTTTTGTGTTTAATTTGTAGAACTCCATTTTAATTTTTATATAATTCAATTGAATTAAATTTAATATTATTATTATTGAGTTCTGCTATTTTAAATTTTTTTGTTTTAGTTTTTAGTGACAGCTGTTTCGGCGTTTAAGGCCATTGTCAAACTGTCACTAAAAACTAAAATAAAAAAACTTAAAATAGCAGAACTCAATAATAATAATATTAAATTTAATTCAATTGAATTATATAAAAATCTTTTTTATACCTATAAGTCAATAATGTGGTGAAAAATAACGGTTCAAAACCGTTATAACCTAACACGCATCCTTTTCTTATTGTATACAATACTATCTTATTCAATAGTTATTAATTTGATTAAAAAACTACTTTTAATCTCCTATTGTTACATCGCAATAAAGTGATAATGAAGTAAGTGAAGGAGGTAAAGATATTTCCTGTGAGAAATATGGAAAATAAAGGCGACGATATTGACGAGAAAAAGTCAAAACCTTATACACGTAGAGAAGCACATCAATAGTATAGTATAAACTTAGAATAGTGTAAGTTTATTTTCTGTCTGTCTCCCGCGATATCTTTTATAAGGCAGGCGGCTTTTTGGATCAGAATTGTCGGCTAGGGTTTAACATGTGCGAGATTCCTTTGACCCGAAATACAAGAATGTACGGAAACGTAATGGCATAGAACCCCATTAAATAATCGGTAAGCCTAATTGCAATTACTATCGCATTTTAAACAGTAGAAATAAAATAAACTTAAAGATTCCTACAAGACACCTCAACCTTCGTAAGAAAAGACCAGCTTCACAATCAGATTCGACAATCAGTAGTTTTCTACTGATTGTTCTTACATTTGCGAAAAAAAACAAAGCCGAATTAGTAACCAAGTTAGTCATTTCATTAGTTTATTTTAAGGTGTTGTTCATTAGGTGTACACGAGTCTACATACTCTAATGCTATTTTGTGCATAACTCATAAAAGCTCACTTATTCATAACATTGCCTACAGCTCCACTATAAAAAAGCTTCTTTTTTCTATTTGAACGTTTTGCAGTAAAATTTAAACAATAAAATAAAATTCGGCAACTTAGAGTTTTGAAACTATTGGAGCCGGGTCTACGCATTTTAAAAGAGAGTCAAAAGCCAATATTTTGAATTCAACCAAATAAATTACATCTTCGGACTCGATTTACTCGAAAACGAAAGGTCAAATCAAAAAAGTTATTAGCATCAAAAAATCTCTCAAAATGCGAGTTTTCAGACACCGCGTATATTAAACAATGTAATTGAAAATAATTTACTCTTCCATGGGTATTTAGTTACATACCGTCGGTTTGGGTGAAGTGGTACCACTTTTCGAGTTTTTCTTATGCCACAAGCTTATTTTAAAACAAAATATAATGAAAAAAATAATGTAGATGGTTCAACCTTTTATAATTTTTTTAAAACATTACAAAAAATATTTTCATCAGGTTTAAAAAAAAAACAAATAGAAAGGGTACGGATTGTTTTTTTTTCTTTTTTTAGAAAAAATATGTGAAAAAATGCACAATTTTGAGAGGTTTTTAAAGGATTTATTAATAAATCAAAGAAATTAATCAAAATTCTGATGAATAAAGATAATTGAGTTAGGATCTACATCTTCTTAGGTTTCTTCTAATTCTTTGAAATAGTTTTTACCACGGTGAAGTTCTGTTCAGCTATCACTGTGTTTGTGTTGTTGAAACGAACTGATAGTTCAGTTGTCGGAGCTGTGGCATTGGCGAGACAATACAAGTTCGGTGGTCCGCTTCACCCCGCGTGGTTCCCTTCATTCAAATCGACGGTTTAACTAGCGGCAGCTCGTCCTAATATTGGAACTACTGGGGCTCTTGTAGGTTTTGAGTCTACGAATGCCAAAACCTTGAGAATAATGCATCGCGTATCACTTTACATAGATTTTACAATCGCTTAAAACACAAAACTTTAAAGAAACCAAACGGAACATATTTTGGCAGCGGAATAATAAATAGCATGGCGTCTCTAGTTTCTCTTTCAAAGTTAAATATGTCAAGCCGTAAAGATGTTATACGATGCCATGCGTAGACATCGAAGGCTAGAATCACGGAAAAGTAAATAAACGTCAACATTATCCCTTGAAAATATTTGTTCATAAGCAAAACATGCTTGTTGGAAGTGATTTAAGCTCTTTATATTATGAAAATTGATGAAGATAATATTGATAGTAACTAGAAACCGCAGACGCGGTAGCGTGTTGAATAATTCCAGAGCCGCTTATTATTAAAGAGAAATAAGTTAAAATATCATTATTTGAAGGGTTAAATTCGTTTCAACGACCCGGTAGTGGACACAGATGTATTGTGTAAATCACCAGAGGCCTGGTCTGAACAAATTCTCAATTTTGCATTAATTTTTTGATGAAATTAGTTTTCATTACAGAGAATACCCAAATGAACCTTTTTTGTACATAAAAATATATCGGCCTTTCCGTCTGGACGTTGTGTGATATCAATTGCATGTTTTTATGAAATGGGTTTTGGAAACATACTTCGTTAAACTAATGCGAGCGGTACAGTTCTTAACACGGTAAAACTATATGCGTGCCAGGTGGTGGCTACTGTGATGTTGTTACTGTAAACTATGACATACAAACGTTGAGTTTGAATGGAAAGGCTTAAATCAATCTTACTAAAACAAACGTACTTCGCATACTCTTCTTTGCCATTTTTATGCTAAAATACTTGAATTGATTTGCCAGCTGCGGACTTGCGACCGGACGCGATATGAGACCTTTGACTAGATCTAAATAGCCATGTACTTCCCAACTTTAATTTTCCTCATCTTCTTCCCCTCCCCACTACCTTCAACATCACAACATACCCAGATGGGGATGCCATAATCCCACTGGCTCCAGACAGTTGGGAGCAGTTGAGACTCTTGTGCGGTATTTACAGTAAATATATATATATATACAAAACTTAACAGTGTAAAAAATATTTGTGTTGTAATTGTTCTACAAGTGAATATACTCTTCCAAGAGTGTATTTAAATAAAGTGTTTTGTAGAAAAAATAACGATATTAGAAAAATCAAAAATGTGGTTTCTATTTTAAAGGACGCCTTGGAAAAAAGCGAAAGCGTAATTTTTATTTGAAGATACAAGTGTTAAGGGTAAACTATCTTTTATAATTATTTCTAATTTTCAAACTGTTAATTCGTGGTGGAACTCTATTTTTATGATTTTAATAATATCAAATTTTTAACTTTATTCCCCTTTTTTTAAATAAAAATAGTGGAATAAAGTTTTTTTTTTTCTTTATTAAATTTGACTATTATTGGTCGTACATGTTCATGTAGGGCCACAACATCAGGAATTATTGGGTCCCGACGTATTCTATAGAAATTATTAATTTCGAGTTTAGCGGAGTCGAGTTTTATGGTTGCACTTAATTCATTAATAATTTCCAATAGATTTTTATTGTTTGTTTCGGAAACCCCCCTTATTTCGACGTTACACGCTTTGTTGGCGTGATCGATTTCGTTTAATTTATTTTGCATTACTTTTAGAGTACTCTTTAAATCGGATATGTCGTTTTCGTTTTTTTCCACTTTAATTTTTTTTTTTCTATTTCTAGTATTTGTTCGATTGGGGTTTTAAAATCTGTGATATCTTTTCGAAGCTCTTTGAATTCCTGCCTCATATCAGTTAACATGTCCATGGCTTGGGTAGATCTTGTCATTTATCGTGTTCGACCTCCTTGCGTGAAGTTAGCCCAATGGTTTTGTCAATGCGATTGTTTATGTTCTGATTTGACTCACTTTGATTGCACTTTGAAACAAGACTAAAACACGACCAATTGTTTAGAGAACACTAGAGATGAAGCACTGTTGAATTCTCAATTGATTGGTGTACTTTTTGAATGTTGTTAATCAGTGTTAATATTAAGATTTGCTAAAAATTTGACAGAGCAGTTGCTTGACGTCTTTACTATTAGATTGTTGTTGTTGTATTTATGTCATCTTTGGGGATGCTGTGTGGAGGGTTTTTTTGATGAAAGGGATGAGTGAACTTGGGTCTTGAAGAGAGCCATGTTGAAAGAGGGAGGAAACACAGAGGCCGGCAAATCGTTCCATAGCCGAGCTGTTGAACATAAAAACGAGTCGTAAAAGCGACCCGTTCTCATGTATTGAATGTCAATCGTGTACAAATGTTAAGCGCGCGTTTGACGAGTTTCCCGAGTATGCACCGGTGCCGAAGGGATCAATGACGCAAGTTCCTCGGAGCATTTTCCATTGAAATACCTGTAGAACAAGCACAGCATTCCCATCTGATGTCTGTGCTCCAATGTTTGCAATCCGTTTGTTAAGATAGGAGAATCTATCAAACGGACCGCCCGTTTCTGCACTGAGTCAAGGGTCCTTTTCAGGTATTTAGGGGCTTCAGACCAGAGGTGGCTGCCAAATTCAACAGTGGGGCGTACTTGTGATTTGCACAGGGTCAGCAGTTGTGTACTATCGAAGTATCTGCGGGCCCTGTACAACACGCCCAACTTCCGAGAGGCTAACTTTACTCTGGCTTCGATTGAGCCCCGGTGCCTTAACTGGTCACTTAAGGTTACACCAAGCATTTCAATGGAAGGTTGGTTGGGAAGATTACTTCCGTTGAAGGAGACTACATTTTCATTTGGAACACTTTTAGTCGTAATCAGACAAGATTGGGTCTTTGAAACATTAAATTCGACGAGATTATTCTTACCCCAAGAGGAGATCCTCTCGAGGTAATCGTCCATTCTCTGTTTCAAAGCCCTCCGAGCCGTTGTTGTTTCTGTGCCCTTTGGGGGCTTGTCAAACAAAAAACTATCATGAACTGTACTGTCATCCGCGTAACAATGTATTGGTGCACATGACAAAAGGTCATTGATGTGCAACGAAAACAAAGTTGGAGACAGAACCGATCCCTGTGGGACGCCAGCATTAATTGAATGAGAGGAAGAGGTGATACCGTCTACAACCGTCTGAATCGACCTCTCCTCAAAAAAAATCGGCAATCCACGTACACAAGGATGCGGGAGGTCCGTAAAATGGCAGTTTGTTGACAAGTCCTCGGTGCCGAACCCGGTCAAAGGCTTTAGAAATGTCCAGTGCAACCGTTCAGGTCTCACCGAAACATTCCAAGCACCGCCCCCAAACATGCGTCACATGCGCGAGAAGATCACCGCAGGACCGGTTCCGCCGAAATCCGTATTGAGGTTCGTTAATTATTTTGTTCTCCTCGAGGTATGTGAGCAGCTTGTCGTTGATCGCACGTTCCATCACTTTGGATAGAATCGATGTGATCGCTATGGGGCAGTAGTTGGCCTGGTTGGAGCGGTCACCCTTTTTGGGAATAGGATGAATGACCGCTTTTTTTCCAACCAGAGGCCACAGATCCACATTTCAGGGACATTTTGAAGAGCTTTGTCAAAATTAGAGCGATTTCTGCAGCACACCTCTGCAATACCAGTGCAGGTACTCCGTCAGGCCCACTAGCTTTATTGACTTGTAGCCCTCGTAAGACGTGGAGTACATCCCGATGGCGGATCCTCAGCTTTTTCATAAAGAATCCGCAGTGAGGAACCGACGGCGGGATGGCACCTTGATCATCGAGGGCCGATTTATCCGCAAACATTTTCCCTAGTAAATTTGATTTTTCGGTGGCGGTGTTTGCTAGTGAGCCGTCGGGTCTGGTAAGAGGTGGTAGACTGGATTTGCAGAAATTACGACCTATGGAGCCCGCTAGCGACCAAAACGCTCTGCTGCCATTCGGACAGGCAGCCAGCTTTCTGCTGATCTGTAGGTCGTGCTCGAATTTTGACTTACTGATGAATTTACTTTTTTGAATTACTGATGTAATTTTTTTGCTACCGAATATTAGATAATGTGTACTTTTTACGTTAAGAGTTAATTTATTAATTCTCAACCAGCTTTCGAGGTGGGATACATCGTCATTCATTTCTGTTTTAAGCTCCGCTGGGTTAAGTTTGTTTTGAAAAAATATCTGTATCGTCCGCATAAAGCTGTGGCGTTCCTCTAATATCCCACTTCGTCATGTCATTAACATAAATGAGAAAGAGCAAAGAGCAAAGACCCAAGAGTTAACCCCTGAGGCACTCCGCATGTAATTATGTATGACGAACTCACCTGTCTCCCCCCCAGTTGTACTGCCGAAAAGCGATTTGATAGGTGAGATCGGAAAAGTTCGAGAGGAGTACCAACAATACCCGAATGATTCAGTTTTTCGATCAAAACGTTATGATCCACCGTATCAAAAGCCTTCTTCAGATCAATACATATTGCCGCCGTGAATTCCCCACGGTCGATATGAAATCGAAAGATGCACATTTAGTGTTTGATCGTCGTCTGAAGCCGTATTGTGTTGACGTGAGATTTTCGTTGTACTCTAGGTATTTCAATAGTCTTTCTTTAGTGACACATTCAAAATTTTAGAGATAGCTGGAAGTATAGAAATTGGACGATAATTTTGAAAGTTTCTTTTATTGTCTTTATGAATAGAAATAATTGAACAAAAATTTACTCATCTTGGGTGATTTTAATTTAAATAATAAGCCCGATGAAGTCTTAATGGATTATACATGTTTTGTACGCTCTAATGGTCTGACGCAATACAACTATCTAAACAACAGTCACGGAAACATCCTGGACCTCATCCTGAGCAACGTCAATATGTGTGAAGTGACGAGAAGCGAGGATTCACTTGTCAAGGAGGATCTACATCATCCCACGTTGGCCGTCTCAGCGCGCCTTACCCGAGGCACTGGCGGCCGCAGGACTCGCAGGAATAACCTTCGTCCCGCACCGCCGCCTGGACCGCCTGGACCGCATGGGCCCGGCTCGAGTCGATTTGACAAACAATCGGAATTCCGTCGATTCAACTATAGGCGTGCGAATACAGAGTTATGTAAAAATGTGTTGTCGCATTTTGATTGGACCTTATTTTATAGTTTAAATTGTATTGACGAAGCGGTGGATTATTTTTATAATGTATTGCTCAGTATTTTTGAATTATGTATACCGGTAAAGAAAATATTTGTCTCTAATATGTCATATCCGATATGGTTTAATAAAAATATTATTGATAAACTGAAATGTAAAGAATCGTACCGAAAGAGATATTAATTGCACAGAAAGCAATCTGATTATCTGCTTTTTTCAACGATTCGGTCTGAGCTTAAAAAAGATATAACTAATGCAAAAAAACTTTATTTGGAGAACGTTCAGAATGGGATCAAAGACGACGTAAAATTTTTTTGGAACTATATCAGATCACAAAAGAGTAGCGTCACTTCACCAAGCGTCTTCAATGACGAAGGTGAACTTTTTTCGAACCCTGATCTAGTGTCAAAAAGGTTTGCGGACTACTTTCACTCCGTCTATAGTCAAGTAGCCCCGAATCTTCAAGTCGATTTCCAAACAGAATCGCCCTGGAATCTGGGCGATATCTCACTCGGACTCACTCAAACCGAGGAAGTAGAATCCTGTATCCGGAAGCTCAAGCCCGACAAGGCGACGGGACCGGATGGCATTCCTCCTGCCATCATCTCGTCCATTTCTTCAAACATTAGTGCTCCACTATGCTATATATTTAACCTCTGCTCTGTCTCATCTACATTCCCACAGTGCTGGAAAACCACAAGGGTTATCCCTATACATAAGGATGGTGATAAGACAGACGTAACAACATATAGACCTGTGGCAATATTATCAACGATTCCAAAAATTTTTGAAATTATTATTTGTAATAAGATACGGGCTCAAATCACGCCGTTTCTAAGAGGGAATCAACACGGATTCCTACCTAAAAAATCTACCGTGACCATTCTTCTATCACTTTCTAGACGGGTAGCAGAAGGTTTAGACGCCAGACACCAGACGGATGTAATTTATACGGATTTTGCCAAGGCATTCGACCGCGTAGACCATGATATCTTGCTGAGAAAAATGTACAAAATAGGATTCAACCAATCATTACTGACATTTTTTTCATCATATCTAAAAGATAGAAGCCAGTACGTATCATTAAACGGATACGAGTCCGATAACTTCGCAGCTCTGTCAGGTATTCCACAAGGCTCAAATCTCGGTCCCCTATTGTTCCTTATCCTGATAGACGACATCCAGGATTGCATACGTCACAGCTCGTGCTTATTGTTTGCGGACGATCTCAAACTTTTAAAGGAGATTGAATCGGATGAAGATTTTGACAAACTACAAGCCGACCTAGATGCAATTTCGAACTGGTCGAGAAACAATAATTTAAATTTTAATATTAAAAAATTCGTCATTATGACATATAGCCGATCTAAAAATCCTTTTTTTTTTCAAATATATTATGAATAGTAAAATTTTAACCCGCGTATTTACCATCAAATATCTCGGGGTGGTTTTTGATCCCAGGCTAACGTTTTCGAGTCATATAGTGCAGCTTACTTCAAATTGTTATAAACTTCTTGGTTTTGTAATCAGAAGGTGCAAAGAGTTTAATAACACAAATGCGATGACAGCCCTCTTCAATGGAGTGATCAGAAACAAGTTGGAGTACGCTAGCACTGTCTGGTCTCCACATCAAACCAAATACATAAATATGTTGGAACAGATTCAAAAAAAAATTCCTCAGGTATGTGTACATGCGTTCGCACGGAACATACCCTATGTTCATGCATCACATGGAACTACTCGTAGAGACACATTATCAAAGCTTAGAGACTAGGCGCAATGCTGGTCTCACAACAATAGGCTTTAAAATTATAAATCACTTAATCGACTGTCCATACCTCTTGGCATGCTACTGCTTATTCGTACCAGAAAAATACTGTCGCAGCAGAAACCATGCAATGTTCAGAATACCCTATGGTCGGACAGATGTTTTGGCTCAGCATAGCATGACAAGAGGTATAATTCTGTTAAATACATCATTTATATATATATTGATATATTTTCAGATAATTTACAAAAGTTCAAAAACCTTGTTAATTTAAAAATGTTATAATTTGAAATTGCTTCCTTGTTCTTCCATTGTACTGTTATTGGGTTTATATCTGTTGTACAATAATAAAAATAAAAAAAAATAAAATAAAAAAAATTGTAATTTTTAGTTTATATGGAAATATGCCTTTTAACAGTGAGAGATTTATTAAGGAAACGAAGTCATCCACCAGTTCATGTTTGCAATACTTGATAAGGAAAGAGATTATGCCATAGATTTAAGATTACATATGATCCGTAAGATTTCATTTTTATTTGTCCTAATTATGTTAAAAGATTGGTTTGCTTGGGGTTCCGTGTAAATCGTATTTGAATCGTTTTTAGGTGTTTTTATGACTGATGCTAGACTTTCTCCAATTGTAAAAAACGCATTAAACGCGGATGCAATCTCCTTTGGTCCCTTTACTTCTTCTTCATCTATGAGCAGAGATTTACAAGTTGTTGTCGAGTTTTGCGAGCTATGAGAAAGAATGGAGTTTATTCCCTCGCTAAGCATGAGAACTTTCTCAATTAGGGAGGTAAACTAAACAGAACCAGACCAATAAAAGTTGTATTGAATGATCCGCTGCAAGTCCTGAATATATTGCGTCGAAAAAATATAGCCCTTTTAAACACTGAAATAAAAATCTATTCGGACCAAACCCCCCTCCAAAGAAAATATTTGATCGACCTTAGACAGAAACTAGAACATCGAACCTTGGAAGGCGAAATCGGACTGACCATCAAATACATCAACAATAAGCCTTCTATAATTAAAAATGTCCTAAAAAACTTAACGTCATCAGTGGATATGGCCCAAGTAAGCGAGAATGCCGTAAAAGGTGCCCGGATCTAATAAAAATGTACCACAAAAACACGCGAGGACTTCGCACAAAACTACATGACCTTCAAACAACAACACCTCTACACCAATATTATATAATTATTTTTACCGAAACATGGCTTGTCCCGGAAGTAAAATCTCCAGAACTTGGATTCGCAAATCACAAAACATTTCGGTGCGACAGGAACCCAAAATCAAGTGCTAAATCGAGAGGAGGCGGAGTTTTAATAGCAACAAAGGAAAACTTACCATCGAAAAAAATCAACACAAAAAACAGCTCTTTGGAGCAATTATTCGTACAAGTTGTTACACCCCTTGAAAAAATAATCATTGCAACTATTTACATACCGCCAAACTCACATATTCAAACCTATAAGAAACACTGTGAAGACGTCGAATTTGTTCTGGCAAAACATCCCACCTCTAAAATTATTATCCTCGGTGATTATAATCTTCCCAATCTTAAATGGAATTCTAGTGACAGTGGTTATATCATTAATGAAAGTTCAAATGACCCAGTACGTGAAGTGTTAGATACGATAAACTTCTTAAATTTGCACCAGTGTAACTTTGTGTACAATATATGTGATCGCCTATTAGATTTAGCCTTTTCTAACTTTTCTAACATATATGTCGAGATGTCAAATGATCCCCTTGTACCAGTGGACAATCATCATCCTCCATTACACATTAATCTAAATATGTACACAAATATAGCCCCACTGAAACAAACAACAATCAACTTCAAACACGCCGACTACGACTCTATTAACTTAGACCTCGCCAATGCTGACTGGACCTTTCTAACTAATGTCACTGACATCGAACAATCACAAAACACAAAACACATCCAATTTGGTTTTCCACAGATCTTATACTCCTACTAAAAAAAAAAAAACAGTTTCACAAAATATTCAAGCAAACTCACTCAATTGATGACTACTCAAACTTTTCAACAACGAGAAAAAAAAGTAAAACACTTTCTAAACATTGTTATAAAGCACACATCACATCCATTGAAAAAACTGCACTAGAAACAAAAAATCTATGGAATTTTGTTAAGAAATTAAATAATGAAGGGAGAGATTACCCACCGACAATGCACTATGACGGAAAAATAGCCAATAGCACCATCGATATTTTCAATTTGTTTTCGGATCATTTCAAAAGCGTATACGAAGACGAAATATCTGATAATAACATACTACCATATACATATCATAATACATTAAATTTACAAAACATTCACATAACACGGGAATCCTGCTTAAATAAAATCGTTTCCCTCGACCCTAACAAATCTGCAGGCCCAGATAACATCCCACCAATATATCTTAAGCAATGCGCAGCTGTAATATCTGGTCCACTTACTAAATTATTTACTTTTTTCTGGACATTTTCCAACCCGCTGGAAATCTAGTTATATTACCCCAATTTTTAAAAAAGGTGACGCCACAGATATAAAAAAAACTATCGTCCTATATGTATACAATCAGTACTTCCAAAAATTTTTGAATCCCTTGTTCTCGACCTAATATACCCATCAATACTTAAAATAATAGATAAAAAACAACACGGATTCGTCAGTGGAAGGTCAACTGCTACCAACTTAATACTTTATCATAACTATATTACAGAATCTTTAACTAATAAAAAACAAGTTAATAGTGTCTATACAGATTTCTCAAAAGCGTTCGATAAAGTGTCCCATAAAATTTTAATAAGAAAACTATTTGCACTAGGAATTACAGACAACCTGTTAAAATGGTTCTCGAACTACTTGTCTAACAGAACACTGTTTGTCAAAATGAAATCCGTCAAATCAAATGTATTTCCCGCAACAAGTGGTCTACCGCAAGGAAGTCATCTTGGCCCGATTCTATTTCTCATGTTTATAAATGACATCATAAATTGTTTCGACGATGTAGAAGTTCTGCTTTTTGCCGACGATATAAAATTATTCAATGAAATATCTAATATTAGCGATTGCCTAATTCTACAGTCAAACATCGATAAACTACACAATTGGTGCATAGTTAACAACTTATTCCTTAACGTAGATAAATGTAAAACATTAACATTTTGTCGTATCAAGACCCCGTTTTCATTTAACTACTCTATCAACAACAATATCTTGGAAAAAGTCACTGAAATTAGAGATCTCGGAGTCATGTTTGACACAAAATAAAATTTTATTAATCACTATCAACAAATCGCTAGTAAAGGTGTGAAGATGTTGCGATTTATTCTTAGAACTATCAAAGACTTCGACTCGTTAAAAGTCATAAAAATAGTCTACCTGTCGTTAGTACGTAGTCTATTAGAATACAATTCTATAGTGTGGTCCCCATACTATCTAATCCACATAAACAATATTGAACGTGTACAGCGCAATTTTTTACGTTTCATAAACTTCAAACTGCACATTCCAATTCAACACATAAATTACACATTCCTTTTAAACACACTCAAAATCCACACCCTAGAAAACACAAGGAAAATGGCCGACTTAACTTTTCTGTTAAAAATAATTTACTCCGAATTCGACTGTTGTGAACTCCTGCACCTTATCAACTTCAGAGTACCTCAGCGAGCAACTCGGCAAAATATACTTTTCTGCAACAATAATGTCACTACCAACTAGCACATACATGCACCCATTTCTCGCCTACATACACTCGGGAATTAATACACCTCAAATATTGATATCTTTTATATGAATTTGCCAAAATTTAAAAGACTTTTAAACGAAATATTCACTTATCATTAATGGATTAATGTATTGGAACTATTATTAATTATTATTTTTTGTATTTTTATTTTTTTTGCTATTCATTTCTCAAAACGTTTTACTGTATTATTTCATGTATATCCTTTTTAAACTGTACTCATGCACTTACTTATGTTAAATTACTATGTAAAAGCCCATCAGGGCGTTAATAATAAATAAATAAATAAATTATCATTGACTAGAAACTAGACATTGTAGATGTATTCAATTTATATTATACGTACTGTTAGTAAA
Source organism: Drusus annulatus (assembly GCA_022651775.1). Classification (NCBI taxonomy): domain Eukaryota; kingdom Metazoa; phylum Arthropoda; class Insecta; order Trichoptera; family Limnephilidae; genus Drusus; species Drusus annulatus. The sequence continues at coordinate 1,212,592 of JAGWCC010000025.1, read as the reverse complement.
AAAATGTTCATTTTGTATAAAAAATAAATTAATTAATAAAAAAAATACAAAAAAAAGGAGTTTATTGTTCTCCGGGTTCGTTGGGGCTTATTCGTGTTTTCATTTAATACTTCCGCGTAGAATTTGCATTTTATGTATCTTCATACAGAGGAGCTGAGGTTCAATCTGACCACTTCTTGGTAGTTTCAAGATTAAACCTTTTTCGCGGCTGGCGAACTAAAGTGAAAACGGTGTCGACTCCAACAAGAGTCAAAATAGAAAAACTGCAAAACGATAATGTGAGAAGTAAGTATGAGAACTGTATAGATATAAGATTGAATGAGAAGGGAATGGATGGTCTAAGCATAGAGGAAACATGGAACCATATAAAAGTGAGTCTATGTGAATCTGCTAGAGAGGTATGCGGAATAAGCACGCAAGGTAGGAAGAAAGGTGACGCATGGTGGGATGACGAGATTAAAGCACTGGTCTCAGAGAAGAAGAAAGCATGGTTATGTCTGATAGCGACTGGCAGTGCTTCTAGCGCGAAGAGGGATCGAGCGAAAGAAGTGTAACAAGGAATGCAAGAAAAGAGTAAGTGGAGTGAAAGAACGAAAGAAACGCCTGGAAGAAGAAGAAGGAATCAAAATGACAAATCACTTCCAAGAAAACATTAAATTGTTTTGGAAGGAGGTCAAAAGATCCCGAAACGGCCCAGAAAGCGGATGCGTGAAAGTTGTAAAATCGAAAGATGGAAAAATGTTAACAAACGAGGAAGAAATAAAAGAAAGATGGATGAAATATTTTGAAGAGGTTTTTGAAAGCACCCCAAGTGACAGTGTTCTCAGTGTCGAATCAGGTATGAATGATGATGAAGTGAATGTTGCCAAAATCAGTATGGATGAAATTAAAAGATCGATTAAATGCATGAAGAATGGTAAAGCGGTTGGCTTCGATAATATCGCTGCTGAATACTTTAAAGGGGGTAGCCGTGTAGTTCTTACATGGCTATGCAGACTTTTAAACCAGTGTTTAGAGGAGGGTTACACGCCATTAGATTGGAGAAGGGCTGTGATCATGCCTCTGTACAAAGGTAAAGGGTCACGCATGGAATGTGGGAACCATAGGGCTATAAGCTTACTAAGTTCAGTTGGCAAGCTGTATGGTAGAATATTGATTGAAAGGGTGAGAATGAAAACAAAAGACAAAATATGGGACATCCAAGGTGCTTTCATGAGTGGAAAGGGGTGCATGGATCAAATTTTCTCATTGCGGGTGCTTACAGATAAGTTTTTGGCAAAAAACCAGAAACTTTTCTGTGCTTTTGTCGATTTGCAAAAGGCGTATGATTAGATAGAAACAAATTGTGGAAGGTATTATCCATGTATGGAGTTAACACGAAGCTTATATAAGCAATTCCAATCTCTATGGTTTAATTGGAAAGTTCACTTTTGATCGCTCCAGCAATAACAGTCATTTAAATTACATTAAATAGTCCAATCTTTACTAAAATTACAAAGTGAATACACAGCATAAATACTTGTGTCGAGTGCTATTATTTTTACGCCATTATACTAGTTTGTTAACTGAAAAAATCAATAACAAATAGTGACGGAATTTGACAGCCATGAGCATTCATATTTGTGACAACAATAATATTACTGTGAAGTTAAAACCCAAACAATCATTTAAAATGCCACTCTTTGATAAATCACACTGTGCTCATTGCAAAAAGGCAACAAATGGTGAAAAAGATGTTCGTTGTGCAAAGTGCAATCTTTTATTTCACAATGCATGCAGTGGTTTAAGTAGAACGGATCTTCAATCGCTCGCTGTAAAATCTCCACACTCACTTTCGTACATGTGCGACAGTTGCTACACGACAAAATCAGGTGATGAAAAAGTATAGAGAAGCTGAGCGCCGAATTAAAAAAAAAAAAATTTCTTAAGTGCGAATTAACAGACATAAGCAAGGCAATTGATTTCTTTTCAAAAAAATCGATGATTATGAGGAAGAAAAAAGAAAGAATGTTACCAAAAACTCAAAAGAAGTACAAAATGAAAACAAATCTTTAAAACAAATGGTCAACCAAATCGAACAAACTTCTTTGGAAACCTCCTTGGAAATCTAAGGACTAGAAATAAAAAATGATGAGAACCCTATCATTCCGGTGGAATACATTTTAAAAAAACTAGACTGTGAAGACATAATTCGTACTAACAGCATCGTGAACTGCTATTCAACGAAAAAATCGATCACACTAAATTTGAATTCAAAAAGCAGCGAAAGATAGAATTTTAACCCAGAAAAAAAAACGGAAACTTCACGGCAAAAGATCTAAAGTATTCATCCTCAGAAAAAAACTATTTTCATCAACGAAAAGCTAACACCGGCCAACAACCAGCTACTTTGGCTAGCTAGATCGACGAAATCGATGGGGTGCAAATTTGCGTGGACAAAGAACGGTCGTGTGTTGCTGAGGAAAACTCAAGACTCTCCAATAATATACATCAAAGACGCCAACGACATCCCATTACATTAAATTGTAACTCTAAGATCGATTGTATAATCTCGCTGTGAAAATGGATACCACAAATGAAGATTCGCTCATACATACACAGGTATGTGAAGACATAATGGAATTAAATAATTACATAAGTGAAGGAAATACTGACTTCAATATGATAAATTTAAACATACGAAGTATCCGTAAACATTTTGACGAGTTATGTATTTTCCTCAATTCCTTAGAATTCGAACTTAATATAATCATTCTCACTGAAACGCAAATGCGTGAAACAATTCCATATTCTATTCCTGGATATAAGACATTTTCACTTCCCTCTAACCACACACTTCGCACGACGGTCTAACTATTTTTTACAAAGAGCACAAAATATCTGATGTTTTAATAGATATACCGAAATTTAAATATTCAAACGCCATCCATCTATCCTTCACGTTAAATAATAAAACATATTCTATACTTGCCATATATCGCTCACCTTCCTTAGACTCTAAATCCTTTGTCACTGAACTTGAACATTTTTTAATTGAAGGTAATTTTAAACAATCAGATTTCTCTTTTGTTGTGGGTGATATGAATATCAACATTGAACATTCTATCTTAGACCCAATTGCCAATGAATATCTAAATGTTATGTATAGCGAAGGATATTTGTCTTGTATAAGTGGCCCTACTAGATGCGGCCTCCGTGCTGTTTCTTGCCTGGATCATATATTATTAAAAACCAACAAAGTCTTTATTCCCAGATCAGCTATTCTAAAAATTGATATAACCGACCACTACCCAACATTTTTCAGTCACAGTACCTTAAAACATCATAATAAAACTAAAGACCAACACGTGAAAAGAAGTAGAATCAACTATCAAACTCTGAATGGTTATCTAAAAAAAGAAACTTGGAACACAGTTATCTACAACGATGATCCGAATCAGTCATTGAACAATTTTTATTCAGTATTAAATAATAATATAAATAATAGTTTAGAACCAACACCTACACCCAAAAGAAAACACAAAAAATTAAACCATGGATTACGCGTGGACTGATAGTTTCAAGTTTACACAGGAACAAGCTTTACAAAATTTACAAAAACATGAGAAAATACTGTACGACTAACAACATACCACCTAATGCAAATTTACAACAGCAATATATAATTTATAGAATTTTTTTTAATATACTTATAAAAGAGGTGTAAACAAGAATACTACACTAAACAATTACAAATAGCCGATAATGATTCTAAAAAAAACGTGGCAAGTCATAAACGAAATCGCAAATAGAAAGCATAAAGTACAAACTTTGCCTGGAAAAAATTGTAACAGACGATAAAATAGTTATTACGGATATGGGAAAATTGCAAATAAATTCAACGATTTTTTTACAAACGTTGCCTCAGATTTAATAAATAATAATCCTTCATTTAGAAACAAGTCCAGACCTACTCTAATTAACACTCACTCTGTAAATACTCCTATTTTATCTCAATTTAAACGTGTAACTGAATCGGAAATCATAAAACACATTGATAATCTCAACACAAACACAGCCAATGGACCCGATGAATTAAGCTGCCTCACAATCAAATCTATTAAACAACATATATCCTTACCTCTGCAACATATATTTAATTCTTGCTTTGAAAAAAACACATTCCCAAACGCATTTAAACTCTCAAATATTGTTCCAATCCATAAATCTGGATCGATTTTTACACCTGACAATTACAGACCCATATCGCTGATATCCCAACTTGCTAAGATATTAGAAAAAATTATGAAGATACAAATTCTAGAGTTTCTTGAGTCCAATGCACTTTTGTCCCCAAATCAATATGGTTTTAGATCAGGTCTTGGTACAGATGATGCTTTATTTAATCTAACGAAAAATATATACAGTAATCTCGACTCAAATATGAAAAGCCTAACAATTTTTCTTAGACTTGAAAAAGGCATTCGATACCGTCAATCATAATATACTGATTGGAAAACTTAATAATTTAGGAATTAAAAATAACTGTCTCTCCCTTTTGAAAAATTATTTATCTTATCGCCATCAATGCACAAAAATTGGTGCTCATATTAGTAAACCAAAGTGTGTGTTAGACATGGGGTTCCACAAGGAACAGTTATCGGCCCGTTACTGTTCCTAATTTATATAAATGATCTCTGTAATATTAACATTTCGGGAAAACTATTCTCATATGCTGACGATACTGCAATCACAGTACATGGTAAATCCTGGAACGAAGTCACTGAAAATGCTAATAAATGCACCTCCATTGTCAAAGAATGGCTCAACCAAAACCTTTTAACTCTGAACTGTGAAAAAACTATTTATATTCCATTCTATAATACCAAAAAAGGCTGCACCTCTAACTAACCTAAATATAAGGTTCCATAACAATAACTGCAACCCTATCTTATGCTCTAATTGTGTAGAAATGAAATCGGGAAATACAGTCAAATATTTAGGAATTACAATAGATAGTCAACTCAAATGGACGAATCATGTAGAAAAGCTTGTAAATAAACTAAGATATTTAACTTACATTTTTAAACGATTAAATAACATAGTTGACATAAAAATAATGAAATTGGTGTACCATGCATTGGTTCAGTCATCAGTATCTTATAGAATAATCGGTTGGGGGGGTATTTATAATACTCATATTAAGCCATTAGAAATATCTCAAAAATTAATAATAAAAATAATGTTGCATAAAAACATTACATACCCCTCCATACAATTATTCCAAGAAGCTGATCTCTTAGATATAAGAAAAATTTATTGTATACAGTGCCTAAAGTACATATTTTCGCGAAGTAAACTATTTGCAAAAAAATGAAAATCGTTACAGCAACAGAATAAATAATGTACTGGAGGTACCTCTCTGCAAAACTAGACTTGCGCAGAGACATGCATACTTCATTGCCCCAAAAAATGTATATAATTCACTTTCATTACATTTTAAGTGTTCAAATTCAACTTCCTTAAATACATACAAAAATGTAATAAAAAACTGGATAAAAGCAAAAGATACCAGCCTCTTCATACTATAAGTGCTAAATTCTAAAAAATTAACTAACTTATCTGTTGTGATTTTGTATTTGAAAAAAAAAAAAAAAAGTTGGTTAAAAAACAAAAATACCAACCTCTTAATACTGCTATATTTTTTTTTAAATTCTTAACTAACTTATCTGCTGTGATTTAAAAAAAAAAAAAAAAAAAAATTAAAAATGTTTTGCTTAATTTGAAATGTAACTCTTTATTAATTGTAATTATATACTGTTTATCTATTTATATTATTGCTATAGAGAACCTACTATTGATTTATATTAGTATACCCACGCACTGGCTTTTGCCTATGTGGGATTTTTTGTTATATCTACATTGTTCTTCCTTATTTTCTTTTCTTTATTGTTTATAATATGTTTCTTTCTTTTTAATTAATGTTTTTACTTTTTGTAATCTTTTTTCTTTCTAATTTAAAAAAAAAATGTATGTGACAAAAATCAAATAAAAAAAAAAAAAATAAAAAAATGGCGTCCTTGTATGAGGGAAGCGTTGCATGTGTTAGAGTAAACGGTGATTTTACGAAGTGGTTTAACATTACAAAAGGTGTAAAGCAAGGCTGTGTAATGTCACCGTGGTTGTTCAATTTGTACATGGATAATTGTATGCAAGAATTAAAAAGTGTGGGCTTGGGCGCGAAAATGAACAATCTGAAAGTATGTTGCCTATTGTATGCGGACGATGCGGTGCTGATTGCTGACAGTATGGAAGATCTACAGTTTCTCGTGTCTAGGATGAACCAAGTATGTATGCAAAATGAGTTGATGATGAATGTAAGTAAGTCCAAAGTCATGGTGTTTGAAAGAGAGAGTACGAGAACAGCGTGCAATATAGTTGTGAATGATAAATACTTGGAGCAAGTGGATGAGTTTGTGTATTTAGGAAGTATGTTTACGAGAGACGGAAAGGCTGATAAGGATATTGAAAGAAGGGTGAATGCAGGAAACTCCATTAATGGATGACTGAACGCTGTTGGCGCAAATAAGAAATTGTCCAATGAAGCTAAGCTAGCAGTCCACAATGGAGTACTTATACCAACCCTGATGTATGGCAGTGAGGTATGGAACTGGCAGAGGAAGGATGAAAGTAGACATGAGAGAAAGTGGAAATGAGATCTTTGAGACGTATGTGCGGTAAAACCATGTGTGATCGTATTAAAAATGTGGATATCCGGAAAGAATGCAAGGCTGATGTGAGCGTAATGAATAGGATCAAGAAAGGGACACTTCGATGGTTTGGGCAAGTAGAGCAAATGCACGAAGAAAGGAGTGTGAAAAGAATATATGATGCGAAAGTGAATGGAAGAAGAAGTCGAGGACGCCCGAGAAAGACATGGCACGATCAAGTAAATCAAATACTTGAATCGGGTCATGTGAAGAGTCAGAATAACAGAAGAGTATGTATGAGACGATGTATGAATGTAAATGAAGCAAGGAGTGTGTGCCAAGACATAGTTATATGGCGGTCCGTGCTCTCTGCCTACCCCTGCGGGGAAACGGCGTGATGGTTAGTTAGTTAGTTTAGTTAGCTGTAATTGGTTACAGTATTACGTGTTTTATTTTTCTCTATTGTCAATGGAATGCTTTCTTGATTTTGTTTCCACAGTTTGAATACACTTTTTAGTTTTTTAATAAGTTAATCAAGCTTGGTATCGAACCAAGTTTAATTTATTTAGTCTTGTGTCTCCTTTCTTACTTTTGAACTTAGATTTGGGAGGTTTCTTGCCGATCTGTTATTGGGGAGGTTTTTCAGAATCTAAAATAAGTATATCATGATCACTACGGGGATCGTCAATATTTGAAAAATGCCCGGATAAATAACAGAAATAAGTAACAGAAATAAGTGACAGAAATAAGTACACAAATGAAATTTTTTTAAGAATACAAAATTCAAGGTTCTGCTGAGTGGGAGCAAAGAAGAGAAATGTGATATTTTAAAATTTATTTATTTCAATGTGTTCCTAGAAAGTACTTATATAAAGTAGTATCTAGTAAATATATAATAATAGGCGAAAGCAAACAAAAGTATATAAATATTATAAAGGTAAGGGTTAACATTATTAGTTGGTGGGTGACAAAAATTATAAAAAAAAGAAAATTAATAAATAAGAAGGTTAAAATCATAGACGTGGTAATCTTAACCGAAATTCAGCACAAAATTCAGTATATTTATTTTTGGGGAGACTTGAGTATGTGCCATTGCAGTGGTCAAGTGGTGACACAACGTATGAGCTTACCAACATTTGGATTTAATTTGACGCAGGTTAAAGAGACCTGCGCTTACTGTTTTGTTTATCTGGGACCTGAGTGAGAGATCTGCATGTAGATAAACACCTAAGAGTTTCACGCCATTTCTAGAGACGATGTCACAACTAATGTTATATACTGCTTGATATAACATACTAATGTATTTTATATGGTACTTGCAGGCTGTTTTTGATTAATAATAATAAATAAATAATAATATTTGGATGATTTGTATAGCGCCGCTTCTGTGAAAAATCACCTCAAGGGCGTCGTACAGATCTTATTTTCTGAAGGATTGAGCTTCGGCTTGTTTGAGGACATCCAGAGAGTTATTGTCTCTAGACATTCGGCGATACGGATTTTTAGACTGTCCGATTCGTTTGAATTGCAGAGGAAGTGTACCTGTTGGTCGTCAGCATAGCAATGTGTTAAGAGACCAAATGACTCGATTATTTTTGCGACGTCGTTTGTGAGGGGAATGAGGGGAAGTGGACCCGGAACGGATCCTTGGGGTACTCCTGAGGAAAGTGTTGCGAAGTCGGACTGCTTGTTTCCAACCTTCATGGCTTGAAAGTGGTTATTTAGGTAGGATACCAGCCATCTCTATACTAAACTATTTTTTGCGGCCATTCTGTACCAAAATAATCCAGAATGGCTGAATGTACGATCCTCGAATTGAAGAACATTATTACTGAGCAAACTGTATTGATAAGAGACGTCTTACAGCGTTTAATACAGCTAGAAAAAAGTGTTCCGATTAATTATATTTCTAGTGACAGTGCCAAAAGTGTCAGTGCTTCGTCTTCGGAACTCCCGAAAGCAACCGATTGTGTTAAGGGCCCGCCCACCGCAGCCGAAGGTGCGACCACTGCCCAAACACAGCACTCCGTCACCATGTGTGCTGCACCCGCGCCGTCAACGTCGGCTACAAGCGGTCACAAGCACACACACACACTCTCAGCTGATGTCGATAATACGGCAACAAACCTACTACCCACTGCGGCCAATGTAAACAAACCATCCGGTCGAATTACCCGCTTGCAGGTCAAAGGGTCTAATACTAGCACTGAACTTTACAGTGCTATTTTAGCAGTAAAGGAGAAAAGGGGAAAAACTCCACATAGCCAAAAAGGCATCCAGCTAGCCATACCAGCCGTGACCTCGGCTGGGACTTCTGCCGGAACTTCTTCTGGAACTTCAGAAGCCCAATTGGCAGCTAAGGACCTGCAGCCTTTGACCGAGCAGACCCAGGCAGGGCCATCACGCACAACGGAACGTCCGGCTAAACGTGACCAACCCTGGACCGTTGTCGGTCGCAACAAACGTCCAGCCACAATTCGAGGTAACCTGAAGGACCAAGGTTCACTCACTTTCTTTCACCTGTACCCGCTTCATCCAGAAACCTCAACTAATGATATTATGTCGTACTTACAATCCATTGTCAGTACCGCCTCATTTAAAGTAACAAAAATTAAATCAAAGGGAGAATACGCATCGTTCAAGATAGGAATCCCACTTTCGGTAAAGAATGAAATTCTTAAACCGGAACACTGGCCCAAGTACTCCTACTTGAAGGAATGGGAGAACAATTTAAATACACCGCGACTTCCTAGTTTTAAGCCCAGTTGACATTCGAATAATCTACATATTTTTTTTACCAAAATGTTAGAGGACTTAAGAGTAAATGTTCTCTTTTTTTCGTCTAATGTTTTGGCGAATAATTATGATGTAATTGGACTCACTGAGACATGGCTAAACTCAAGTGTGTTCAACCCTGAGCTCTTCGATGACAGCTTCGATATATTTAGAAAAGACAGGGACAGTGGTAGTGGCCGCAGGCAGGGGAGGAGGCTGTCTGTTAGCCGTAAAAACGAGAATGGCCTTATTAAGGCAGAGCACTTACCTGCTCTAGAAACTGTCAACGAAGACCTATGGGTAAAAATTACATATAAATCACGTGTTACTTATATATGTACCGTTTACTTCCCACCGGCATCAAACATTGACACTTATCAATTATTTTTCAGTAAAATTCATCAAAATTTGAATACTATTGGTGGGAGGAATGTTATTGTGCTTGGAGACTTCAACTTATACTCCGCGCGAGGTACCAAGGATATTGAACACGACCTGAACTTTGTATGCGCCGTTCTTGGTCTCTCCCAATACAATGACATTTCCAATGTTAACTCCCGAATATTAGATTTGATTTTATGTAATTCATATGTTAATGTTGTCCATTGCAATTCTCCCCTTGTAACTGAGGATAAGCATCACCCTGCATTAGAATTTCTTTTTTTCATGCAAGAGCAGTGTTAGGACTACGAAATTTCCAAAAATGATGAGAACGCTCTGCGTGGATGGAATTTTGGGCAGGGTGATTTTGAAAATCTCCACTACATGATGAGCCAAGTAGATTGGCAAGAACTTTATACTTTTTGCACTATAAATGAGGCGGTACACTATTTTTATTCTTGTATTTACAATATTTTTTGATGCATGTTTTACTAGAAAAGCTTCTAGTAGAGGAGGCCGTCGCTATCCGAAGTGGTTCTCTGGAGATATCATCGCGAGTATTAGGGTGAAGCATGCTCTCCATAAAAAATGGAAGGCTACTGGCTGTCAGTGTGACTATGACTTATTCAGTGTGCATAGAGCCGTGGTAAGGCGTAATATTCGCACTGCTTTCCAAGCATATCTGAATTCCATTGAACACGATATCAAACATGATCCCAAGATGTTTTGGGACTACGTCAAATCGCTACGTAAGGATGGTGGTATTCAAGACACCATGATGCACGGGGATCGGGAAGTTCGAGGAGTGGATGTAGCTAACGCCTTTGCAACACATTTCCAATCCGTGTATAGTAATGAACCTCCATTACTAAATCCTAACACTGCTGCCAAGTTGAATGTAAAGGGAGCCCAAAATATCGATATTGGTCATATTGACGAATCAGATATAGAATCCTCCATTAGAAAAATGAAAAATACTCATTCACTTGGCCCAGACTTTCTCCCGGTGTTTTTTCTTTAAAGGTTGTGTCGAGTTTTTAAAACTTCCACTGAGTTTCCTATTTAACCTTTCCATAGAAACTGGAGTATTTCCTGACTCCTGGAAAGTATCAAAAATTTGTCCGATTTATAAAAAGCGGTGCAAAGACTTCAGTGGAAAATTTCAGACCAGTGGCAATACTTTCCGCACCGGCTAAATTGTTCGAATCGATTCTTCATAAATACATGCTACCACAAGTGGACCCGTTTCTAATTTCGGAACAGCATGGATTTAGAAAAGGTCGTTCAACAGAAACAAACCTATTGGTGTTTACCGATTATGTATCAAAATCTTTGGATAAAGGCCACCAGGTAGATTGTTCATATAATGACTTTTCTAAGGCCTTCGATACCGTAAATCACGACATCTTACTTGATAAACTGTCTACACTAGGTTTCTCTATACGACAGCTAAACTTTTTTGCTAGTTACTTTGCGGACAGAAAACAATTCGTATCACATGGAGTATTCACATCCAATTTGTTTTTTGTACGATCAGGAGTACCCCAAGGTTCTAATTTAGGCCCGCTCCTCTTTTCCATATGTATTAATGATATTTCAGAGGTAATTCTGCATTCTAGGTCTCTTCTATTTGCTGATGACCTAAAACTTTTCATTGAAATACAAACTTTAGAAGACTGCAATCGACTTCAGTCAGACATAGATAGAATTATTGACTGGAGTAAAAAGAATAAGATTGAGTTCAATATATCTAAATGTTTAATTTTGTCATTCACTAGGGCGTTTCATACCTGGTACTACCGGTATACGATGGACAACCTATGTTTAAAACGTGTCTCCACTATGAAGGATCTCGGAATCATGTTTGGTAGTAGGCTGACATTTCATGCTCACATTGAGATGGCTTGTGGCAATTCATTGAGAATGCTGGGTTTTGTCTTACGCACCGCAAGGAAGTTCAGAGACACCCGGGTTCTCAAAATTTTATATGACTCATTAGTAAGGAGTAGACTTGAGAGTGGGTCGATCGTTTGGAGTCCACACGAGGTCAAGTACTCCCTCATGTTGGAGAAGGTTCAGAAGAAATTTCTGAGATTTCTTTACTTGAGGGAGTACGGTTACTACCCGTGGCTCTATCCTACCGACTTTCTCTTAGGCATGCTCGGAACTTACCATCTAGAGGTCAGAAGGGATGTGTACATTGCAACACATTTCTTCAGATTGATTCGTGGATGGTCTGAAAACTCAGCTATCATGGAGAGCATTCATTTCTATGTTCCAGATGGTTATCTTCGCCATCGGCAGCATAGGTTGTTTTATCTCCCGGCCTGCAGGACCAACTTGCCAATGGTCATGCCAGTGGGGAGGGCAATCATGTTGTTGAATCGAATCGCTTCGGATGTCGATATATTTTGCATAAATGAAGCTTCGTTCAAACGACAAGCATTCCTGCTATTTGTATAATTATTCCTTGTTTTTATTTATTTTTTTTTTTTTATACATCATTTGGATGAAAAATTATGTTTAAATTGTCTAATTTTTTATTGTTTTATTTTTTACTGTCTTTACTTTGCATTCATTGCAATTTATATATTTTTTAGAATTAATTGTTTTATATTTATGAATATTGTGTATTAATACACTTACTCGCTCTATTTAAAAACGCCTTAAAATAAAAATTTTGTAATGTTTTTAAATTAATAAATAACTGAATAACTGAATAATCTCTAGTCTTTCGATGAGAGAGT